>VXBA01003842.1:379394-512090 GCA_013399895.1 Serilophus lunatus
CCCACTGCTACCAAAACCTGGCCACAGAGAAACCAATACAGTAGGTCACACTTGAATGGACATATAGATGGTAATGTTTAATTTATTTCTGAGGGGTCTGTGTAATTTGGTGGCTTTCTCTCCAAGGAAGAGCTGGGTGTGCCTTCGGTAACAGGGAGATGCAGGTCTGGGCTACAGCTCATCTCTTGCTGTAGTGAAGGCACTGAGAACCCAGAAGGCTGTGAAATGCTGCACTGCACCATGTTGGAGAGGTCAGCTTTTCTCTTGGAGATGGTGCCCATTTGATTCAAGTATTACTTGTTCTGAGCAGAGGCCAGGATTTGAGCCATGGGCAGTGAGTGAAATCAAATTTTTGAAAAGGAGTATCTTTGCATGCAGTAAATATTCCTCATCTGACTGACAAAGAGTCATTAAAAGGCTTTATTAAATTTTGTGTCCATTGTACTTGCCACTTAGTCATTTCTTTTCATTTTGAAGAATTATATCTAAGAATGAATCTTTTCTCATATGGTCAAAACACAATAAATCTGTGAAAGAGTTTTCTTTCTCCCTTGTAGGCAAATTTTTCCAATTGTTTTAACAAAATACTGTTTTGTATTGCCATGACATCAGTCTTTATGGCTGTGCATAACAAGGCTCAGCATTAAGCAACTTGTTTATAGAAAACAGTCATGGAGTAACAATTAGGGGGGTCCTCACTCGAGTCCATACCATCTCCTCCCACTAACTGATCTTCCCACTGCACTGTGGAGTTACTTGTGTCTTCAGAATGAGCAAACAGATATCTTCAGTGAAAGGGTAAAAAAATTTCTGAGCCCTGCCATATAGAAGTTGGCATCTATTGTTCTCTATAACAGGGTCGTTTCTGCAGTGATCCAGGCATTTGTCAGCCCCCAAGTGGAGGATGGCAGCTCACAGCATCTGAAATAGGAGACTATCACACAAAGCTTCCCGCTACAGAGAAATTGCTGCATCTGTCATCATCCTTTCAGCCCAGTTAATACAGTTGTATTAGTCCTATGCTCCAGTTCCTCCCACAGCTCACAGCCCACCTTCTTTTTAGTGTGAAATGTGCTTGAACCTTCAAAGTAGCTACATTTCAAAATACATTTTGCTCAGTACCAAGAATAATCAGTCCTCTGAGATGAAGCATCACAAAGACTGAAATGGATCTGCAGTACTTTGGGAGGAAGATACTTGTGATGAAGGGTATTGAATAGATCCAGAATCTGACAGCACTACAGAGTTTTTGAGAAGCAGTACAAAGTCTTTCCCTTTGGCTGGTGCTCCTGACCAACCAAAGGTGTAGGAGAAAGGTTCAGGTTTCTCCTGAATCATCTTTGCTTGATGAATATTTGCCTTATAACAGAAATTTATTAGTCTAAGTTGATTTTTTTTCTTCCCAAATAGTGCTTCACTTGATGTGCCCTGCACAGGCTGTGTTTAGTTTCACTGCCAGTGAAATGGGATTTTTTATCTTTTGGAACTACCAGCGAACTGAAAAATCATTTATTCCCACAGCGCTAATAGTAGGCAGCTGTTCATGGTGACAGCAGGAGAAAGAGTTATCTAAAGATCAAAAAGCTGAGTTTGGGGAGTAAATACGTTGTTAGACGAAGTGTGACCTAGTATGATACATTTAGATTTATTTTAGAAAAAGTTTTCTTATTCTATGCTCAGTCCTAGAAATATATTTCAAGTGAAATTTAATGAGCAACTTGCAGTTAGTACAGACATCTTAAATGGCACCATCTTAGAAGTCATATCCAGGGGCCAAGGTTTCCAAGCCCATCACGTAAAGTCACAGATGCCCCCAACTCTTCAAAGGTTGTAAAGTATATTGTGATCTTTGACTGTAAATAACTTTAAATAAAGTGCTCAGACAGCTGGCAGATTGTACCATCATTAACCAGGGATCTCCAAACTGTGGTTTGCTAGAGGAAAAGCTGTAGGAACAGTATTCTCTGGGATGATAGTGGCAGATGTGATGTTTTCACTTAAATGTTTGATGGCGAGTTCCCCGGTGATCTGTGGTGGAGAACATTTGATGTAGTCGGATATTCTGGAATATTCCGATGTCATTTCCAGGAACAACCTCCAACATGAGGAGCTATTCTTGAAAGTGAATGAGAAAGTGCTCGATGCTTTATGACTCAGGTGGGGACCAGAGGTAAATACTCTGACTGTGTTGGTTTGTTATTTCTTCTACTCTAGCTGGATGCTGAGAAGGTAAAATCGAAACTGGAAAGATGGGCTTCCCGAGATGCTGGCAGCGGGGGTGGAAAAAGTGGAGAGATGGAGTCAAGTGGAGATTGTGATGATGAGGATGGATGTCAAGGGTCTGGAGACAGGATTCACACAGCAGGTAAATACAGTTTCTATAGACGCAGAGTTCAGAAATTCATGAATGTTACAATCAGATGGACAGAGCTCAGTCTTACGCTGCTTGAATTACTGTCAAATTCCTACTGCATTCAAAGGATTTGAGCCTTGATCTATGAAGAGCTGCAGTAAAAACAGAATGATACACATGGTAACCCAATCTAATTTAACACTTGGCATGCAGATAAAAGACTTAAGTTTAGAGTGAATAATATCTACAATGAAATCTAGATCACAGAAATTCTGAAGAGTCTTCCTAGATAATGCAGGCTCTTCAAATAAATAGAAAATTGATGTCCTTACAGAGTATGCTAAGTGTTAACATAAATATTTATTTATTACATAATGATACTGAAGGATGATCCAAACAGAGTTGGGTGAAAGTATACATTCTTGAAAAAACACATGAAATATTGCGGAGGTTTTTTCCTAGTGGTGAGCTGCTGGTTAAATTAAATTTCTTGATATTCTCAGATATGCATTCTGCAATATTTATTCATTAAATTACTTGGATAATGTATCATCAAATGTAGAATCCGCATCAGAATCTAGGTCAACTTCCACCAACATACTGGCAATATAATATGTAGTTAAATCCTTTTAGTAGATCAGTAAGAATTAAGAAGATTCTATATACTTGTTATTATTGGTTTATCTTTTCTGTAAATTCTGATACATTTTAGCTCATCAAAATTTAACTGCTTCAATTGCCGTAGTGTGCATAAATATAGTATGGATTAAATGTGCAATTAGATGAAATACAGGTATAAGAGTGTTGAAAAACAGTGTTCATTGAGCTGGCTGAGATGCAGGTAAGTTGTAAACTGCTGCTTTGTCCTGTTGAGATAAACAAGTGCCTTTTTCTTGTACCTTTACACTGAGTGGAGAAATGGGGAAAGATATCTCATCCTCAGGTAAGATTTGCAAACGTGCTGTGATTGGCCTGTAGTCAAGATTTCAATTGTTTCTGTTATGAACATTTGTTCAGGAAAACAAAACTTAAACATGTACTTTTAAATGTGTGCAAAATATTGCAGGTAATTTGCAGTATCAACTTTTAAATACTTGAATTTGAGTTGGCGATTTATTTAATATGATGATCAAGGTACATGAGGTATCATCACATGGTGACACTGTTTTTAAAAATTATTAAGTAATTGCAACTAACAGATCAAATAGTGATTTTCACCATCTACTCATGAATATTTTCGAGAATAAATTTCAATGCAATGTTATTTTGAAACTATTGGTTTAAAGTGTTTTGTTTTTTTTTTCTGTTACATCCATAAGCAAGGAAAAGATTTCTTGATGTTTCAGGCCCTGGGGGTCTGGGAGGATAAATATTTTAATATGCTTTCCTCTCTATGTGGAGTAATACAAACAAAAGCCAGGTGCTGCCTACTTTCCACTGAACAATCAGTCTGTTAATACACTGTTTTGGGAGGATGTGCTTGCATGTTTACAGGGGAAATGGCAGAGTTCAGGCATTCAAAAATAAAAACTTGAATACTTTCAAGACTTTCAGCTGGCTTTAATAATGGAGAACTAGTTAATGTCTCTTTTTCCCCTTTTTTGCAGTCTATTTAATTAAAATACTTTATGTTGATATCATCCTGGGTTTAAAAGACCTCTATTTATAAAACTAGCTGTTTCAGTATTTCTCAGGGTGTATATCCAATTAAAAAGGTAATTATAATGAATTTTAGAAAATGCTGTTGATTCATAACAGAAGAACAAGTATTTCATTGTGTGGCAATAGTAATGCTGTATCATAACTAGCTTTAAAATACTGTACTGTACACAAGCCACTAGTAGTAAATCTCTTTTGCATATCTGGATACAATTAAGAGATAAAATGCAGTAATCTTATTATAGAGCTGCTTTGCTTTAATAGAATGTTAAAGAAAAACAAACATCAGATTAGTCGAATTTCCTCTTGCTGCATGTCTGTTATATGGTGTTTGTAATTGTACAGCCTGTGAACTTGTATTTCCTAAACACAAAACCTCTCAAGTACATCTAAGCCTTGTTTTGTGGAAGTGGAACAAGACAAAGTTGCCTGAAGAGTGAATTGAGATGTGAATTGAAGCTAAAGCTAAATCCCAAATCAAACCCTGATTTGAAGCTTGGTGGAGTCAGTGGGAATATCCTTACAGGAATGGGTGAGACACAAATATGAGCTATGAAATGCCACCAAGCTCATCAAGGCATGTTGCAGCATGGAGTCATACAGCAGAACAAAAGAAATAACAAAGGAATGAAAGCCTTTCTAACCACAGTCTTTTTGCCAGAGCAGTTATGCTTTTAACAACAGGTTTATGAAAAACAGAAAAGAGAGAAAAGGATTTCAGTCTTAACTTCTAAGATGATGAATTTATAATGTAGTAAAAATGTAACATCTGTAATTTATTTGAAACCTGTATGAAAATTGTATTTACCATTTATGTGTTGAGAGCATTGCATAAGACTCAGTTTGCTTTTAGTTTTTGAAAACCTACCAAAAGTTAATTTCTTCCCTCCTCCCAGAATAAAAATTACCTTTTCTTTCTTGATAAATTGCTAGGAGTTCATCAATATCTGGATTACTACAGTCAAAACATTGCTGTTCTGTTAATAAAGCTCTCCCCAGACAGAGTTCATTGCTGTCTCTCCACTTTGCTTTTCTAAACTGCTAACAGAGGTTCTGGCTCCTTGGTTTTAGATTTTGGTGTGTCCTGGGTAGGGAAACACTGAAGTGATTCTGTGTGTATATATTCCAGCCAGGACATCATACATATCCTTGATCTTAGTTAGATTTTTTGGGTTTGTTTTGTTGGGGTTTTTTTTCCTTTTTTGGGTGTGGGGTATTGCCATCTCTCTATGTCACCTCATCCTGCATTGGATAGTACAGTTCTCTTATTTTGCTTGTCACTTTCTAATCTTTAAGAATCATGCCTACATATCAGTTAATCATTTTATGTCTTTAAGTGAGATACATGTCCATCTATTATTTAGTGTTTTTCTATTTATCTTTGTTACAAATAGGTCTTTGATTGGAAAATTCACTGTTATCTAAAAAAGATCACCACTTCTTTAATCATAATGGACTTAATTAACTATTCTGTATTATGTGTGTTTATCCCACTGATTTTACAAGATAAATTCTCAGAAAACCAGCATTCTCTTAAAAAATTTTGTATGTTAGAAGATTCTTTAAAATGTCATATTCTCACAGGCCTTACCAATTACCACAAATACCTCTTCTTGGGGAAAGCTGTGGGCCAAGTAGGCCCATGTGTTATTTGTTGGCAAGTACCAACTTTTTAATGACAACATCTGTGAATCATCTTTGAACAAAGCTTTGTTAGGGGAGACTTAAGAAGAGGAAAGCAAGCCATATAAATCTTGAGTGTGGATGGGGAAGTTGTTCTGCGGTTTGTTCTCGGCAATCCTGCAGGTTTCTAGGCAGAAGGGCAAAGCAGCATCTCAGGTTGAGCTTTGTTGAGTACAGCATGCTCACAGAACCGCAGTCTTACCTAGACCTGATCACAAAATGAGTCCACTGATCTAAGTTCTTAAGACCTTACCTGGAGCAGGAAGGTGGTGGTATGGAGAAGAGCAGTGCCCTGGAAGATTGAGCCATGGGAACATTTACTTAGGAGAGGAGTGAGTGTCCTGCTGCTCCTGAAAGGAGAACAGCAACGGATTGACATTGTGTCCTGTCTGTACTGTTCACAGAAAAGAAAATGTTTCAGACTGTTCAATGAAAAGTGAGGAGGAAGTTAATGCAGGGAATTTCCAATTCCCACCTATGCTGCACAGCTGTGTGTTGTGATGAGGCTCCGCCCAAGCAACGACAACTAACTTTAGACCTGTGCTCAGGCAAATCATTGGGTGATTACCCACTAAACAATGGTGGAGGAAATGTTTAGACCACAGGCGTTTAGTGCAAGCCCCAAGTCCCCTCTGTAGAGCTCTGGGCTGTGTGGAATTTGTGGACCGCTGTGGTGAAGAAAGCTCATGCTGACACCCTGTCTAGCCATGGGACTGTGTGCACATGGAGGACACTTGGAGATTTCTTCTTCAGGGCTTAAGAGAAGAATGTGGTTTTGCCCCAAAATGCCTTTAGAAGTGCAGACAAGTAAATGTTCTTTTTTCTTATTGTCTTCTCTATGATCTGTATCTCCTCTTAACAGCTATGGGAGTTAATGTATTTCTCTGACTGCTTATTAATGTTTTCATTACCAGTTTTTTCCTTTTGAATATCAAGATTCTTTTATGCTTTATTTGTTATCATTCTCCCAGCTTGTCTGTCTTTTCTTGGCATCAATATTACTGTATGACCTGTCATTTTAATCATACTTCATTTCCATTCACCATGTCACAGGATGCACTTACACTTGTATTTATCCAAATACACAGTTGTACAGCTGCTGATTTTGTAATTATTAGTACAAAACATCAATATTCTGAGATCATAATATCTGCTGGCAGTCAGCCATGCTCATCAACTTCTCATCACCACACATCCTCACAGATGATGCTACCTCACAGAAATACTGCATTTTCAGTGTCTTCTATCTTCCTGCCTAGAGAAGTCTCTCCATCATGCCTTCTCCCCATCTCACTGCCTCACAAAGCCATTTTTCTACATCCTTTGTTGCTCAAGACAGTTTTATCTCCAACTCTGTTTTTAGAGAGCCTATAAATTTCTAGATTGCCCTTTGTGTAAATGCCTCATTTTGTCCACAAAACAGCTTAATAACAGACTAAACTTTTATGTAAGACTGATTTTAAAGAAAACTGAGCTTTAAATATGTTATTTGAACTGATAGATAGAGATGAGCTTCTGTCAAGAGAAGCATAAGCAACCTCTGCCAGGGCCTTCAGCACGTGATGGGGAAACAGGTGGTAGTTCTGCATCTGCAAACTTCTGGCTTTGGCTTCCATTGTGGGATAAACTTTGGGAAGTGACATAGGAGCACAGAAAACCAGAGAAACCTAAACAATCAAGATGGAAAGTACAGATTGATTATTTATTTGAATTTGGTGAGATCTGATCCTGAGATGAGTAACTTTGATAGAAGTTTCTCTGGGTGACAGGGACATTTCCTGAAGGCTCTACTCTGTGCCAAAGGGATCAGAGGGCAGCTGAGGGGGGCTTCTGAGAGGGGTGTGGGAAGAAAGAGCATTGTAAGGGGAGGGAAGAGAGAAAGAAAGAGGCTTCCCATCCTCTATATCCCTGAGTACATGTTTTATAATCTGTGGACACAGAAATAACGTATTCTGTTTCATTTGGTATTCTTCATTACACAGTATAATTCCAATTGAGAAGAGTCATAGAATCATTCCTCTTCCTTCCTCAAGCTCAGCATTTGCATGACAGTTTGAGGTGTAAAGGAATGGGATTGCAGTTCCTTCAGATTTTCACCAGTCAAGACAGGAGCTTTTGCCAAGTTGTACAAATGACTTTCTGCACAACCAGATAAACATGTCCCCTGTAGGATTGTCTCCTAATGCTAATCAGAACAGTAGCTAGAGGAATAACAGTCCTTGTGCCAGCTCTGTGATTCTCTGAACAGCTTTGGTACTATCTTTGGTGCCTGCAAAGAGGTAAAATGGTAATTGGGGAAATGTAATTTTACAATTTCACCAGAGAAATGTAAATTACAACACATTTTTTATCATTTTAGCAGCATTTAGACAAAATTAAAAGGTAAAGCATTTTAGTTGCTTATGGTATAAAAACTTCCAATGTGTATTCTGTAGGAGGAAATTAAACATTAGAAAGATCAAGATAAAGACATTTGGGGCTTAAATGTTTGCAGCAGTTCTGTTTAAGGAGTCATTAGAGATTGCACTGGAGATCACTGAAGGGTAATGTGCTTTTACCAACTTTCCATTAAAAATATTACCAGTAATCTCTGTCCCTTGAACATACTTATTACAGCAAAACAATTTTCACTGACTTTGTCTGCAATATTTTATCTAGTTACTTTCCACAGGAGCAACTCTATGTGTACATATATTTCTGAGATGTATTTTGAAAACAGCCCTAAACTGAAATTTCATTGATCCCTGATTTTCAAATTAATTTCTGCTCACAGCATCTCTCACAGATTTTAATAAAATGGACTTTATTTAAAGAAAAGTATCACAAACCTGAATGGTCCCAAACAGGAACAACATAGTGAAACCACCAAGACCATGAACAAAAAGAAGAAACTTGTATTTGATGGATAAAACATGAGAAAGACAAGGTTCCAAGAAAAATTTGCCTTACTAAACATGCAAAGCAGAACATACTTCTTGGTTCAGGCTGTAAGGGAAGTCTGCAGGTAGGTAGTCTGACCCCCACACTCAGTGCTTTCTCCTGCGATTGCCATTTGGAAGAATCAGGCTGACACCCAAGGTTCAGAGGCCAAGCTAAATGGGGAGTAAAACTAATCCTTCATAAGAAACTCTTATGAGCTGTATGATTTAGATCCTCTGACAAGAAATTCACTTAAGAGCTGTAGTATCTTGGTCATGCCGAGTAGTGATGGGGTAAGTGGGGAGGCTAAGGCAATTTGCCCCCCAAACACCGTAAAGCCAAAATTAATTAAGAGGAGTTAACAATGAAAAGTCCTTCAAATTGCTCTGAAATAGATAACTCATATAACTTAACAGAAGCTCCTTTTAAAATAGTAATGCTCTTAGACTGTAAGTTATAGGAACAGTCCTGCGAGCCTAAGGAAAACACTCACCTGTGGGTTACTCTCCGTGCCACACAAGGGAACACTCACCTGGCCAGAGCTAAGTGACAGTGACATTGATCCCTGCTGTGCCCTGTGGCACCTCTGCAACTCCATGGAGCCCTAAGCTGCTCCCCAGTGAGAGCAGGAGAGTGAGGAACTGTATGCAGTGAATTGCTGTGCCATTTACACTCCATGCTGGTTTGAAGCATTTGCCATGCTCTGTTGTTTTAGGATTTTAGTCCGATCCAGAGCTCTGGCTGTGAAAAGCAATGTGTTTGTATATGGGGATATCTGGAGGAAAAAAACCCATATGTTTCTCCAAGGAAGGAAGATAGTAAAAGCAAACACTGGACCATGTTTCTTTCAAAGGTAAATTATTCCAGGTTAATTAAGGTAAAGTTATAAATTGCTGCACCCTTAAAAGCTTTAAGAAACCCTCTGTCATCTGTCATTGCACACAAGTGAAAGGCAGGTAGTGCAGCTGTTTGACAGTGGAAATGGAACTGAAAATAACTGACAAATGAAAATACAGTTTCTGTTTCTCCTTGCTGCCACTTTCCCTTGTTTTATGATTCATAAGGAAAGCCTAAGCAGTGACTGTTCTTTTAGAGGAGGAAAAGAACTGCTTTGGTTTGTTTTCCTTCCCTCTCTTGAACTAATGTTTCTTGGGGGTGTTTTGTCTTTGCTTTTGGGGAGAAACTGCCTTGAGTACACCAGGTACACATTTTGAGGTTTTCTATTCCTTGATTGCCCATTTTAAGGTAAAATAATACTCCTTAAAAGAGTTCTGTTGCGCCCGAAGCCAGCAGATACGCCATCAGAATGTCTCAGCTGAGAAATTCAGGATCAAAATAATACTCTGAAAAGAAAGCACAATTTAGTTTTACGGTAACAGAGAGCATAGCACAGCTGCTCTGTATACTCTATACTCGGTTTACTACAAAAAGAACAGAACTTTAGTCTGAAGTAGGTGATATATCAAGAGGATCAAGAATTTATAGGGCTGGATTTGGCTGCCTTGAGATCAAGGTACTTAAAATAACTTAAGCCTGCTGATGATCTTGCACATACTTTTGAATACCATCCCTCAAAAGAGTTCAAAAATTAAGCACGTTATTCCTTAGCACGTAATTTTGCATCTGATTTATCCCACAATGTCTCTTGTCCACTGGGTTTTAAAAGTATTTATTTCTCTCCTTCAATACTGAAAGCAGTCAAGTAATATTTCCCTGAAATTTAACACCTTCCAGGATAGACAGGAGAGCTGATATCTTTCAGGGGCCTTTTAGGATGTGTTAGGCTGTAATACCATCTGCTAGCCCCAGACTCAGGAACTGGATATAACTTAGAAAAGAGCAAAGTTGAAACCTTTTGGGGTTTGTATGACATGCTGGAGTGTGAATCTGAACAAACAGGGTGAAGTCTCTAAATCATGGATTACTAAGGGTTGTCATAATAGTTCTCAGTGATGGCTAAGTCAGCTGGATACAGGATCTTACAGCACCTCTTCTGACACCATTATTAGTCTGGTTTCCTCTGTTCACCTTCATTAATTGGCCCATATGTTTTGTTGAATCAGAAGCTTTTATTTTTCCAAATTACATTCTATTCCTAGTTCAGGTTCCTGAATATCACAAACAGAAAATGTTTTCTTTCCTTGTCTTCCTGTCTTTCAGGATTTAGACAGATTTTCTAACATTCTTGAGACTGTCTTCTTTAATCAGTTTCTCAAGCCCCCTGTTGAGCTTGTTCTTCTCTGAATGCCCGATAGTTTGTCAAGCCAAATTTGAATTATTTCTGAAATAAATTTCCATAAGGAACCAGCCAAACTTTGAATATGACAAAACAATATTCTGAAATTAAGAGAATGTTTTTGGTTTTAATCTCTTGAGGTATCTTGTGTCATATTAGAGTTTATTCGTCTTCTAAATAAACATTTCTGTCAAGTTTGCTTGCAGTCGTTTCAGAAAGAAACGATTTTCTATTTTAGTGCTTTCCAAAATGATACACATTCTTGATCTAGGTATGATTTGCACAAGCAAACCTACTTTGCACCAGTGACTTGCCTGAGTAGCTGCATTCCCCAAACGGAGGTGGCACACATTTGTCTGATGCCATTTAGAAGAAAAGTAATCAGATTGTGGAAGAGGTGAAGGTCGTAACTGCATATTCTGGTGAGCAAACATCTACTGTTGAATAAGCAGACAGAAAAGCTGCTGGCACTGTGCCTATCATAAACTCTCATCTGAGGTCCCGAAGCAGGAATGTTAAACAGTGATGACCCAGGTAGTGCATGAGGGCAGCAAGTACTCTTTCAGACTTTATTTAATTTGGTTGTAAAAATCATGGAACATTCTCAAAGTCACAGTTTTATCCCATTTACCATGGAGTTGCTGCCCACAGTTAACAGTTAATTCACAGAGATACGCAGGACTAGATCAGGATGGACGTCAAAAGCCCTTGGACTCACTAGAAAGTACGTACACTGAAATCAATTGATGAAGCTGTTATTTGCACAGAGAACTTCAGAAGTTCTCAGCTTTCTAAACTATTTCCTATTCATCTGAAATTACAGAGTTTAAAGAGAATTTGCTATTGCAGTATTCCAACTGCCTAGTAATAAATCATCATCTGATATTTCTAGCTCAAAATTAAGGCTGGTGACTCAGACATGCTGCTGACCATTTAGCAGTGAAGTCCTAATAATCCAATCTGGAGCAGCAGGGAGAGGAATAGCTTTCTGATGTGAAGTCAGACAAGTAATTTCCTATTTAAAATTTGATTAGATAAAGTCTTTTGAACATGTGCTTGTAAAGCAACAGCCTGTTTAAATATGTATAGTGCTGCAGCACATGCAGGACGATGTTACAACGACAGCCAGCACAAAGAACATTTGCAGTAACCTGAATGTGCAAGGGGAAGCACAGTGCCCTGGGCTAAACTGTATCAGGATAAATCTCTTACACAATGGAAAAACATTAGAGCTGATGGGGGAAAAGCAGTTTTCATCCCGTTAAAAACCACAAGCTTGTTTTTGTGTTGAAAAGGTACAATTTTCCAAAATGTAAATATTTGGTAACATGAAAGTGGAAGAATATTCATTTCAGGGGATATTTTTGTAGCTTTTGAATACAAAAGGAAAAATACAGGTTTAGGATGGAACATTTTGCCACCTGCAAACAATGTCTAATTTTTTAAGCCATCTAATAAGCTCAATACTTCCAGCCACAAGGTTCTTCTTGATTTATATTCTCAAATTCATGAGAAAGAATAAAGGCTAGAAAAACCAAGATGGGGGATTTTGGTCTAATTCTGACCCAATAATCATCACTTGCGATTTCACCTTGACTTAATGAGACAACAGTTTGGGACAAGAGAATTGGATTCTGCTGCCCTCCTCCGTCCTGTACAGGCTGGCATCCCTGCAAAATTACTGCCCAGGATGACGTGAAGAGATGAGCTTGGTCTGTGCCAAAGCACAGAAATTACATTGGTTCAAGTTAAAGAACAGTAACTCTGGCTTTTTTTCATATCGTGACTTATGTCATTTACAGAGATCATGGCAGCATTTCAAAATCAGCTGCTAATAATTCAAAATCAGTTGATAATAAAGCATCCTCTCAAAACTGAGATACAACCCCCAAAATGGGATAAAATCCCATTGCAACATCAAGCAGAGAATCCCACTACAACAGTTTAGTACAATTGCAGCCAAGCTGGAACATTTTATCACTCATCATAAAAAGTACATGCAGAATAGTCCTGGGAATTGAAATATTCATGTTATATTCACACATTATAAAAAATTACTATTTTTGAAAGTGACCAACTACTCGTGTTCACTGGAAGTTAGTTTTTCTCTCTTCATGGAGCTCTTAATTTTTTTATTAAAGCCATGTGGACTTTTTTCTTTGGTTTTTTTTGAGTTTGTGGTGTGAGAAACATGGATGTGTTTCAGGCATTCAGGCATACCTGCTGCATTTGTGTTTTTTCCATGGAACTTAAGTGAGGGATTTTTCTGATAAGTTCTTTGCCTTACCCCTGCCTGCCGGACTCTCCCCCAACACTGTCTTTGTAGGATCAACATTGTCCTTTCATCTTTCACTACATCCCTCCAAGTGGTGAACTGGAGCATGAAACCAGCAAGGTGCTGCCTGAGTTTTGCTTTTTCAAGCTGAAGAAAATCCCTGAACATCAACAGAGACTCTGAGTCATGGCCTTAGAATCACATTCAGCTCATATGTGGAGGCTTTTCTTGTGTTTGCAGAGCAGTTCTTTGGCACTATCACGCCTTTGTATGTTTTTCCCATCAGACAGGGATGCATGTGGCACTGCCCTGTCAGAAAGCCAGACGGCTTTTCTGGAGTCTCACCTGCTGCAGTTCCAGGGATTGCATCCGCAGATTCAGTTGTTGCATGTGAAAGAACTCCCTCCTCTCTCTCAAATCCACACACACCCCTGCCACACACACCTAAAACACTCAACTGATGTATGTTGTTCCTTGTGGCCTCCTGATCCTGTGGGCTTGGGAATGTGGATTTTTCATAAAGCAGTGTTTCCTGCTTGGGTCCCTTGGTCCTTGGAGAGGGAGTTCCTTCACAGGTGAGCAGCATGTGAGATTCCTCTAGAAGCATCTAAGTGTGAACCTCTCCTGTTCCCAGAGAATCTGTTGGATATGCAGTCCTACCCAGTTGGGTAGGAAGGTACTGGCTGTCTCCAGGCTGTCTTAAGGCTTTGATTCCCTTGATAGAAACTTCACATGGATATCATGAACTGGAAAGAGCTTAATCAAAAGAAAACCCCATTTTAATGATATTCCAGAGTCCTGTGACATGTAAACAGGTCTTTGACAGCTTGTCAGTAAATGAAGAAGATACATGACACTAATGGGGACACAGCAGTGGCTCGGTATCTTACCCAAATGCATCACCAAGAAATGCTCAGTGGGAGCCTCCCCATTAAGCCAAAAAAACCCCCAAGTAATCATTGTCCATCCATGAAACTATAAACCCACAATCCTCTTGATTTCACATAGGAGTCTGGCTACTGGCAGCTGAACTTCCTGCTTTAAAATCCGTTTGCATGCTCCTTGTAAAGCATATTTGCATAATCTGTGTCACAACAAAAATTGGAAGTGTGTTGTATCAAAGAAGATTTGAAATTGATTTTTTAAACTGCAGCTAATTCATATTTTTGCAAACTGTAGGAAAATACGTTGCAAACTCTAAAGAAGTCTGCTCAAGGGAGCAAATACACAACCACAGAAAATATTTCTATATCTGTGTAAGTACACTGAAACCCCATCAATCTGTAGAATACATCAAAAGAAGGTTTTATAAGAAATAAGCAAATTAAAAATTCCTAGAGTGCCAATTTTCTTCCACAGATTATGCAAACATTATGTGTGCTTCAAGTAAAGTTGCATACTATTAAAATGTAACTTATGATAAAATAGATGTAACATTTGAATAGCAATTTAGAATTTGTATTATTCTTACCTTATAAAATAATATTGAAAAAGTGAATTGAGCTAACACAAGTGTATTCAATATGCATGAAATCTCTATTTAAGTGCAGAGTGGATAGAGAGGGGCCATTTCCCAGCACTGTAATTACTGTGTCACCATTTGTGAAGCATTTATGTAAAGTACAGTACTTCTGACTAACCATGGACAAACTCTCTGCATCTTGCTAGAAGTCAAATCATTGTTTTTAAATTCTTTACATTCTGTTGATACTGGAGTGCAGTGTAATCCATCACTACTTATATAATCACAGTCCCTTTCTTCCGTATGCATTCTTTTTACACAGACAGGATTATACACACTACCTTAATAATGTCATTTTTTAAAAGCAGCAGACTATTATAAAATAGAAATTCTTTTTTATTTGTTCCCTCATGCTACAAAGGAGGCTTGAACACTGGCACAGGTGTACCTTAAGTGTTCTTTCTCCTTTTTTTCAGATACATGCATTGATTTTGGTTGGAGATAACTTTCTGTTTACCGCGTTCTCCTGAGAGAGCCTTAAGGTTAAGTCTGCAATGATCCCTTTTCCATACTGATCCCAGCTGCTAGGTAAATGCTAACAAGTTTAGACGGTAAATAGTCAAAAATCCTTTCCTAGTGAGTGTTCAGGTTCTCTACTCTTTTAATTTCCGCCATGCATCACACATCTCATTGATTCCTGAGTTCTGGGATGTGGTCATAAATTACCTTCTGAGACAGAAGGCTTTCCCATGCCAGTCTCCTCTTTGGGAGTGGGCTGTCTCATTTGCAGGGCAAGGCCATGGATCCATGTCCTGTTTTGAGCTCAAGGCATATCCGTGTGGATGTTGTACAGCAGCAACTCGGGCAGCTGCGCCAGCAGCACTTGTGCCAGGGCAAGGGGCATGCAAGGTCAGAGATTCAGGGCATGCAGACAGGACCTCCCTCTCACTATACTCTGTTCCAGTATAGTCACATTAGTGTAGCATTCGGGATCTTCAGCTGGTTGATCTTCGCCCTCAGTGAGGCTTCTCAGCTCGCTGCCTCAGCCTCACTGAGCCCCAGCAGTGCCTATGTGAGCTCTGTGGAGTGTGGCATAGCAGGCTCACAGTCACTTGACCCAACATGGCTCTACCTGGCATTTCCAAAATAAGCAGCTCTGTAATCAGTTCTCTCCTGGGGTCTCGTGCAAGTCATGGTTATCATAAATGTGTTATACACAGACTGCATTAACACAGCTGTCTTAGAATGTTAATGTTTTTGTTCTTCAGAAGTGTTATGATGTTATGAGCTTAAGGAGATTTGTCCTGAAAAGAATTTAGAGAAAATTGCCTGGCATTAATGCCTTAAAATGCCCATCATCAAATGCATGACAGCTAGACTCTCAGGCAGAATGTGGTAATGTAATAATTGATGCATCCATGGGAGGCTCACACCTTTTTCTTCAAAGTACTGTATTAATACTTCTTTTTAAATTCTTCGTTAGGCTAAGGTAGTGCACAAGTCTTAAAGCTAAGGAAAAGTATTTGTTACAGGTTGTAGACAAATTTATTTTGATTATTGCCTTAAGTGAAGACATTTTAGGAAAAGTATACAAACATGATGAAATTTAATGACTGCAGATTAATAATACAGTGCAAAACTGATATTTTATTTGGCTTATTTTTAACATATTTCTTAGAGCTGGAGACTTGAATACTACAACTGATCAAAACAAAGTATCATTTCAGAGTGGACAATATGAATCATTTCCCAGAAATCCAAATTGTGCCCGTAAATTATAAAAGCCTCTGCATGAGAATTGGTCAACTACTTTTCATATTATTTAGCTGCCAAAGCAGCTGTCTGTGCAGTAAACCAGCTACATGGTTCCAGTCATCTTTTTTCCAGCTCAATCTAATAGCTTGTAAAATAATATTGGGAATAAATCTCAGGAAGTGGTGAGACGAGTGTGGTTAGTGCTTTCTTGAGGGCTTCACTTGTGACAGTTCTTTGAGGAAGAAAACTAATTTTATCTGTTGGCTAGAACCATATGTGTGACCATGTGTGGATTAATGTCACTGAGAAAAGTTATATTTTTAATACTGCCTGAAATGTTCAAGGTTTAATATTAGGTTGTGGTATATTTCTCTTAATTAAATAAATCACCTTTGAGCTGACTATAGTAAGAGTTTCGGATGAGCTCTACAGAGTAGTTGGAGGTATTAAACACCTGTGGCATTTTTTTTTTGGATCACAGGGTAGTTTTAATTCCACAAGGAACCCTCTCCAAACAGTGATACAAGGGGGTGGTATTCTTCCCAGCACTAGATAAATGTGGAGCCCCTAACCTTGTGATCCTTCCAAAATAACATTCTCCTTCACCTGTCAACTAGTAAGAATCCCATGAAGAACTCCCACAGACATTGTTTCTCATCTCATGGAAATTGCTAAGAAATACCAATAATGAGAAAAAATTATGCTGTTCTCTTCTTTTTTGAACAATCTTCCCCAAATCTTCCCTTTACTACAGTGAGTCAAAAAATTCCAGACTATTAATATGCCAGTATGTTAATAGAGCTCCACAGGATCTGTCATCTTAGTTAACATCAGCTAAGTATCTGCCTTTAGTCTTCTCATCTTTTGAATATGTATGAAAAATTTTAGACAAGTTTTCAGTACACTGTTATATTAGCCAAAAAAAATAAAAATTGCTCTATGTAATGAAGAATATACATTGGTATCACGTGCTGTATTAAAATAAAATTATCTTCAACTTTAAATAATATTTATTTTAAAATTTAAACCAGGTCATGTTTGAAGATGAACAGGCATGGCCCCTTGCCAGAAGAACAATCAGATTTTCTACTGCAGAATATCTAGAAAATCATAACAAACTTAATTACCTGTACCACTGCTAAAGGCCCTTCGTATCTTAGCACTCTTGAGATTTAGCAGATTGTATCACATCTTCTTGATTAGCAATTCTGACTGAGAAATGAATCCTTCTGACTGACTGAAATTAAAAAAAAATTCAATTTTTAAACAAGGCAGTCTGTGAACAGCCTCAATTTTAAAGTATAACAACTTACAAGAGATGTTTAAATTTTAGTGCATTTCCTCAAACTATGTTTATTGTTTGTGCCATATGAATAAATATCAGCATAGTTTTCATTTTGCCGGGTTTCATCTCTCTAACCTTTCAGCCTGAGGGATTGTTTAATTATTATTTCTTCTTAGATCTTTCTCACAGAAAACATAGCACAATGATCCATTTTCACTATTTCTGGATACCAAGATTCCATGCAGCATTCAAAATCTCTTTATCTGAAATTATTGGGCACTTTTGTCTTAAAAACTCGGAAGTTGCAAATGGGATTTTTCTCAAAGGGAAGCCCAAGTGCTGGAGGAGGTTACCTTGGCAGGAGGACTCTCCTTGCTGGAGCATGAGAAGGAGCCAGGATAGCATTTGTTACAGAGTGCAGGAGCCCAGGGAGTAGTTGAACATTTCAGAGGGAAAGGCTCTTCTTGTGGTAGTGAGATGTAAACACATATTTTGCTTTCTGTTCTTTATTAACATTCCCTTGGTATTGCTTATGGGTAGTTAAATACTAATTTTCTGGCACTATCTCAGAAGCTGTCAGTGCCTTAGGATTCAATTATTGGCACTTTTATAGGCAGAAAAGAATGTATTCAGCATGTATTCAAATACATTCAGAATGTATTCAAAGTGGGATAAAACCACCAGTGTCCCTTCCCTTCACAGAACCACATGTCCCTGCTTCTCAGTTTTTCAGCCCGCTTTGTTGTCCCTCTCCAAGCTCCTGATTTCCCTGTGCTGCAGCTCTGTTGATTGCACACGTTGCCTTTTCTCAGCCATGTCCAGGTTCGTCCTCCATGGCTTGGCTGACACCTGCTTTCCTTAGACAGTCTTTCCTGGAAGTGCTGCAGCCTGATCACACATTTGAGCACAGTTAACTCCATTTGAGCCTAATTCTCTACTAATTCTTTGCAAGCCTTCAGTGCCAATCAGAAATATCTTTCCAACATCCTCCAGACACCATCTTTGCTGTCGGCTTGAGAGGTTCCAGTTTGTACTGGAACCATGGCTCATGGGGAGAGCAAGGGCAGTGCTTGGGTGTTTACCTTCCAGAGGTTTAACACAGGGAAAAGCTACAGCAATTGCTTAGGTCTCTCTCCTTTACAAATAGGGCTACTTGTATGATTAATTTTAGCTGATGAACCTAGTGCAAATAAGAACAAGCTTTGTTCCTTCTGAGATTTCTTTTGCATCACACCAGGTTTCCAGTCTTCCCCTCTCTTGCAGTGAGGTCATCACAGGTGATTTTCCCCATTGCTTGCCTGTTTAACTCCCTGCCCTGGGGAGCTGTTGTATGCCAGAGGCTGGTTCTCCTGTCACTTATTCTGAAATGGGTGGGGTGATGAACTGAGAGAGGGGACTTTTTGTTATTCTAAGGAAGCAGTCAGACTCTGGCACTCTTAAGGCAAGTTCTGTATTCAGTCTGCTACCCGGGGTCATTTGGTATGTGGTGATGCCACACCAGAAGCCAGATTATCCTTCCAAATCACCTCCTTTTCTAATCAGTTGGCATTCTGAGGGGAGTATTTTAAAACCTCTCATTAAGCTGCATCTCTGGCTTGTGGGAGCCCTTTTGTTGGGTGTACGTGTGCTCACAACACGTGTGTGTCCACACACACCCCAACCCCTCTGAGTGTTTGCATCACATGAGATCCTATTTAATATCCTCTTTTTACTTGTCTTCACCATGTGCTTATCAGCTGAACTAATGTCTGTTTAAAATTCCAGCTGCATGTTACAGGCCTGGATTACTCTAACTTTAAAAATCAACACTCGTTTAATTAAAAGTAGTTTCCGAACTGTCACCTGAGTGCCAGATGTAGCAACTGGAATCATCCTGCCCCTCATTTCTTTTCTTCTCTCCTTTTAAAACACCCAACAACCAGGAAGAAAATTAGCAGTATTAAGCCTATTAAAAAAAAAAAAAAAAAAAGGTAGCTGAAGGAAAGCAGCATTTACAGATATGTTAGCCCTATAGAATGAGTTGCAGTATATTAGCTGACCTTAAAAAAACTGAACCCAGAATTCCTCTCTGCTTCATTTGCCATCACATTCAGAAGTGTCATATTTATTGCTCTGTATTATTCAAAGTTGTATTTTTAATATTGAGGAAACTATCATAAAATGTATTGCAATAGTTAAGTATCACTATGAAAGTGAAAAATTGACTTTTTCTCTTGTGGAATTATGGCCCTAGTGAAAATGTACTCCATTTCAGTATGCTCTAAGGTGTGCTTCTTGGATAGTATGCTAATATTATACCTGGATGTATTGTCTGCAGGCACTGGACATAGTCCTCTGGGTGTGCAGAAATTAGATAAGGAATAATTCTTTTGTATAATAGCATCCCTCATGTAGTCTCCTCTGTGCAACACAATAAAATCACTTCAGCTTCTCTTCATAGAACTTATCTCCTGCCCCAGCATTAGAGTCCACTTCTTCCACATTTCACCTGTGTAACCAATATTTTTCATACTTCACTCAGTTCGAAAGTCCAGCATGGGTAATTTACACAGAAGCTCTGGTCCTGGAGTCAGCTGCTAACTCCATAAATATTTTTGCAACATGTGGCTCCTGGGTTAACTTGAGGAGGAGAAAATAAATATGCCTTAAAGGAGGTTACTCTGTGCCTAGTGTGGTGGGAGAGTGGTTGTCCTGCCTGGGTCAGGGTTACCTCATGGATCATGGCTCAGAAGGTAGAACCCTCATCCTTAGGAGGGCTCCTGTACGTAATGAGCTATTTACAGTGTTGCTGACCTCTGATTCAAATACCCTATTACTCTTGACACTATGTCTGTATCTTTCTGAATATAAATTACCATTTAGCCTTTTCTTTGGGGGATTCACGACTGCAGTGAAGGCCTGATTGAAAAGAGAAGAATCTTTGCTGCTTACTTCAACCTGAAAAGCGTATTATTCAGTGCTGGAAATTTGTATCACCTCTCCCCTGTTTGCAAAAAATATGTGTAAGCCCTTGCTGGCATGGTTTTTGCTAGAGAAGTGTTTAGCACTGTGGTCTGTTTCTAGTGCTCTGACCCTCAAGAGTTTTTAAAATAAATCAGTCTCATGGCTTTCTACCCTTACTCCCCTACAGATGCTTTCTGCCCTCAGCCAGAGGTTGCTATAGGCTTTGATATAATCACAGTTAGACGTGAAGTTAGGGACTGCCGTGATTTTCCATCAGAGACATTACCATGGATGACTGTTTGTGGTGAATCACTGTCTTCTAATGCTTCCCTCAGGCAGAATATGGGACATTGGGCCATTCCCATATATATTTCCTACTAAGACATTTCAATCTCCATTTCCTGTTGCATATATTCACTGGCATAATCACAAAGCTGAGGGACTGTATGGCCACGTACTGAACAGTGTAGCAGCTCTTCTTCTGTTCACTTTTAACATGTACAGCTGCACAACGCTTTTGCAGTGGCTTTCACATCTTTTGGGAAGTCTCATGTTGACTTTTGGTGTCTCACAGTCTGTCCTTATGCTTCTTAGTCACTAGAATCTACTTAATCATCCCCTTTTCTATTCTTTGCAAACATTCCACTTATTTTGGATTTTTGTCTGGAATGATCATTTTTCTTTTGTGCTGACAGAGGCTTTTGCTGTGACACAAGTGACACTGGACTGTGATTCTGTGCAGAGCCATGAACACCTCACATGAAATATGTGCTGATGCTTCTGGGCACTTGAAACACCAGATTTTTTTGCTTTTTAAGCTTCTTAGGGCCGGGTGGCACCAGCAATGCTTAATTGTGTTGAGCTGCTTCAACTGTGGGCCCAGGAGCCCCATTTAAGTTCCAACCTGGGAGTTTAACTGATCTTTGAGTTATGTTATGGCTGAGTCTACTTTTGGGGCTTTACTTGAATGGTTTGGCTTTCCTGGTATTCCTTTGGAGCCTTTGGGACCTGGTACTTTGGATGGAACCTGTTGTTGTCACCATCCTGCTGTGCTTACTTGGCTCTGGCATTGTGGGGTGAGTCCCTGCCTTCTCCCTGACTGTAGAGGGGAGGAGGAACCTTAAGAGATTTGCACTTATACCAAAAGCAGTCCTGGTTCTCAGAAGCATGCAATGATGAGAAAGTACAGTAGAATATTTAGTGCCTTGTAGAGGAGAAAACCTTGAGATCACTTTAATAGAAATAGGCAGGAACACTGGAAATGGGGAACCTGGGGAAGGGGTCTGTTTTGCTCACAGAGAGCACTCAATTTAGTAATATATGCATATGCAGGTACAACTTCAACTCTGCTGATGTTTTATAACTATAGTGAACCTGAGTTTTGAGATGAAAGATCATTTTGAACAGAGGGGTTTTGAGTGATTTTGTCGTTGGGTTTTTTTAAGGCAAAAAAAAAAAAAAATTATTGAAGTGCTTCTGACCTGTGCTTTGCCTCTCAATGGGCTGTGACTGAGCCCCAGCTATTCTCCTCTCAGTCCTTGCGAGCACAATGTGTCTATGGCATATTCTTTCATCTCAGTGGATTTCTGTGGAGATGTACCTTGCTCATGTAGGGCTTCCCATTAGTCTAACCATTCTCATAGTGGAAGCTAAAGATGAGCTGAGTGCTGCAGAGAGCCATATACACATAGCATAGCTGACAGTAAACGATGACAACTTCTCAGCATCTCAAACCAGCAGATACTGTCAATCTTTACTCCATTATATCTGAAAGGTTTTGACTCATGTGTGTTCTAGGTAGTCAGTGTGAAATGCTTTGCTTGGTGCAGCTTAGGAGCATGGCACAGGCTTTTTTAATTTATGAATGCTCAGAGCTCAAAAAGGAGTGTTTGGCACCTCAGCTCTCCCAGGTGACAGTGTTGGTGACAGTGGCCTTGTGGCTGCAGGAAAGCAGTGTAGGTGTTCTACAAAAGGTTTAGTGTGCCAGGGAAGAGCTGTGTAGCTCTAAGTGTCACAGAAGGTGGGACATTACTGCAGAGTTTCAAAGGTGAGAGCGAACTAAGTGTGTTTGGCTTCCCTGGTAAATCTGCACTTGTGTGCTGGATGGCCACAGGTCATCTCCTAATATTTTCTGGTCTTTCCTTCAAAAAAAACACAGTGTTGGATAGGGATCTCTACCCCACCTACTTGCATGGTATCAATTACAACTGTATTGGAGCTCCTTAGTCTTTTATCTTTTTTTTCCACATTATGCCCCCAAGACTTGTTTTCTTAATTTTACAGCTGGAGAACTGGCATAGACAGCCAATGGGAAATAGGCCAGCCATTCCTCATGAATTGTGTTTTGCACTGGTTTTAAGTGAGGCTCTTTAAAATATAATTAAAAGCTTTATTGTTCCTTGATTAATATGCTGCTCTCTTTCTAGTATAATGCCACATTATCCATACTGCTTCTCAGCTATTTTACAAGTATTTCTATGTTGTGTTTATTTTGGCAACTGCTGCCAGATGTTGACTATGTGAATTCTTTCCAGCTTTTTAAAAGCTGTGTTGCTGTTCTGTCTAGAAGATGCATCCATGCCAGGAGAACGTGACATGAGGGACTGTACTGTCACCTGGTAGACCTGGCCTCTGGTCCCCTGGTGTACCAAGCTGAAGTGATGGGGAGCAGAAAAGGGGTCAGAGAAGGGTGTCTTGCCATCTCCCAGAACCAGGAATGGCAACTGAGCCAGAGTGTCCTGTTTTGTGGCTACCACCTCGCTATGCTTCTTGACACTTAAGGGTTCTTATGAGGGTAGAGCAGCACAGGAGGGAAGGTCACAAAGGAGAAGAATGACCTGCGGTAGCCACTTCATAGTCTGATAAATGATGATAGCTGCAACAAACTGGAAAGATGACCCAGGGATTAAAGTGTGTGTCTCAGTCCTGTGGAACTCCAGAAGGAGAGGAGCCTCTATGAGAAAAGCCTGGGGTGTGACCCAGCCTGTCATGCTCACCTCTGCACAGCTTTTATAGACTTACAGGCTTTAGAAATCCAAAGGAGCAGCAGGACAGTGTAGTGTTTGCGGTGTTGTGGGAATACATGTGCAATAGTTTGAATTCTACAAAATAAACTTCCAAGGAAATACATGGTTTAGGCCAAGTTTTTGAGTGATGTACGTTGGCAGTGCTTGCACAACCAGTTACAAATCTGGTGCAGACCTTGTCATTCAAGGTGTATATTAGACATATGACTCCATGCTTCTGGAGCTTTTGGAGGAACAACTGGCTTGTGTTGTGTTCTGTGGCTTATATAATCTTGTTCAGTGTTCTGTGTGCCAGCTGCATGTCGGGAGTTTGAGCCTCATTTGCTCTGTGTGAAGGATAGTTTCCCTTTGGAAAAGGGAAGGGAAAACCAAGCAATGACTTTTGTAGATTTTTTTATTTTTCTGTAGATCTTCTGCTCTGAGCTTCAAGACAGAGAATCTATCATACCTGCTTTTTCAGATCGGGGCATAGAAAAAATGTCTGGAAAATCTGAAATATGGGGCTACTGCAAGTATTGATGCCCTTCATAGACTCCAGTACCTTTTAAATGACCTCTCTAGAGCCAATAGGAAACTCGAGGCCGCCAGGCAAAACAAATGGGACAAAAACAACAGTGTCCCTTCCAGGCATCTTCCACATCATGGCTATGGCTTTTGGGGCTTCAAGGCATGAGCTGCCCATGAAGAACTGTTGGCATAACTCAGTGATCCCATGGCTCTCTGACACTACTTCAAGCACTTTATTCCTTGCAATGTTTCTCCTTTCCCACTGCTTTAGGTAATAGTCAGAACTTGGAGTAAATGAAGAAGTCATCTACTGCAGTGTGTTCATTTAGAACAGACTTTTCCACTGTGGGTAATATTAGAAAGTATAATTTGATTGTTGCCAATTAGCAGACTAGCCATGTCTCTGGTAGTTGCAGGGATCAACAGTCTTTATTCTCCTTCATCATTTGAGACCCTTAAATTGCTATCAGGCTGTGGCAAAGAGGACCAGACAGACCATTTGAGTGCTGCAAAGTACTTTCATGTTACGAGATTGTTATGCTTTTAAAGTCAGGTATGTAAAATAAATCATCTAAGAATCGGCAGGTCATAATTCAGTGAGCAAATAGTATAACCCTCTTTTTATTAGAGCAGGAGACTGATTAACAGACATTGTGTAACGTGTCTGAAAGAACTGGAAACCATCTCAACAGAAATGGAAATTCCACAGCCAAGTGTGCAGACCATGGTAGTTCAGGGTTAAAGGTGTGGCCCTTGCAGGTAACTGCAAATGCTGAAATGCATCATGATTTTAGGATTTAGGCCTGTCCCTGAGTTTCATACTGCTAACTTATTCTGGGTTTTGTCTGAGTCAAGCTAATGTTAGTAAATACCAATTTATTCTTTTCCTGCAGTGCTTTAAAAAACAAAAACCACAGTACAAAATCAACCTAAAATAATCTTATCTTTTGTTTGATGTGTTGCAAGCAATGTTAATATATTTAAGGGTCCTTTAAAGAACAGCCTAAACAAGTCACCATTTCCTTTACATGTACCC
The DNA here is from genome assembly GCA_013399895.1 of Serilophus lunatus. Classification (NCBI taxonomy): domain Eukaryota; kingdom Metazoa; phylum Chordata; class Aves; order Passeriformes; family Eurylaimidae; genus Serilophus; species Serilophus lunatus. The sequence goes on from VXBA01003842.1 coordinate 404,534, forward strand.
TTCAACTATATTATACAAAACCATCTTTTTTTCCAGTTACTGTCTTGTTGTTTAGGAAGAAGTTTTTAAGAAAACATGTTTAAACAGGTTGTGGTCTAAGTTTTGGCATTAACATGAGCCCCACACGTGATACTGCATGTGCTTGCAGAGCTCTTGGAGCTGTGCTGGGGGCTGAGTTCTGGCCTGGTGAGACATCCAAGGCAGTGCCTTCCCTTAGGATGCAAAGGAAAGTCCTTCACTGCTCTTGTAGGGAGGAAAGTAGATGTCCCAGAGTAGTAGAGGAGTTATCTCCAGGTAATCCATGTTACCTGGGCCTGTCTGTGAATTGGGATACCCTGTGCCTTCCTCCCATCCTCTCTGGCCACACTGAATTAACCCATGACACAGGCTCCTCTTGTTCAGTGTACTTTATCCAGAGCAGAATAATTTGTGTGCAGGCCTCTGTAAATTGATGATTTACTTCGGGGGAGTTGGAACTGGAGGAGTCCTTAAAAGGTTCATTCCAAGCCAAACTAGTCTATGACTTTGGAAGGGGTGGCAGAGGAAGATGGGGTGATTTGTAACACCTGGATGGGAAAGATAAGTGCTTTTCCCCTCCCTTGATTCAGTAGCTGTTTTTCTTGCAGAGCTGAGCAGAGAAAAAAGATGCCCAGCCATTTTTTCAGTGTGCTGCTAGTTTGCATACACTGCACATTTTCAAAATTAAGTGCATTCATTTGCAGTGTTTCTGTTCCTTAATTAGGTTTACCGATTGCTAACATGTAGAAATGTGGTCTTTGGTTTTGAGGGTAGTTTATGAAAACAGCCTGTGCAATATATCTTCTAGTGTGGGGGCTGGTTCATGGTATTTCTTTCAGGACTCAGCTGCTCTAAAGTAACAAGACTAAACTGATATATATATTATTTCTTCCAGATATTGTATAACTTCTGGCATCTGGAGGAAGATCTTATGATAATTAGTTGGCATCAGAGAGATAGAGATAATGAGACTGTTGTATATGCCTCTGTATTGTTGCTTTTCTTCTCTCGAACCAACTCTGCGATCAGAGTTCTTAAACATACACCTGTTTTAACCATCAGTAAAAGCTCATTGTGGAGATTCAGTTTAAGAAGTAATTATTTTATTAAATATGAATAAATATTATTGTTTGGGGAAGGTACTGTATCAGCCAAGCTAGTAGCTTCTGAAGCAACTTGTAGTGCTTACTATTTTGGGACTTCATCAGTTTATTTTAAGCATCTGTAGATATGTTAGGAGTTCTTCAGCTTCCTTCTAAAGTATATTTGTCCTCTTGTTTGGCTTATGGTGTGGGCTTTTTTGTGGGGATTTTCTCAGCTCAGGAATGTGACTTTGTGATGGATGCTGTGGCCAAGGCTTCAACATGGGCCTATTTCCTTATCACTGGCTCTGGCAGCAAGTGAAGCTGCTCTTGCCCTCCTCTGTGGGTGCTCCCTGACAGCCCCAGGTGCTGAAAGCAGGCAGGGGTTGCTGATGTGTCTCAGACTTGGTCTGCAGCCCATGTTTCAACCCAGACTAGGCAGGCATCTCTGCTGATTCAGAAGGAACGCAGTTAATGTCAGAAGGCCTGAAGGAAAAAAACTGAACACAAAGCACAAATCATGAGTGATCTTTGGTACAAGTCCAAAAATGGACTGCTGGTCCTTCTTTTTTAAATTTGTAAATACAGAACCTTCAGGACACCTTTAGAATGGAATGATTAGTACCAGTCTTTTTAGAAGCTGGTTTGGAAATCCTTGTATGGAGTGCTGGAAGAAATGGTGTAGGAGCTTCAGCAGTGCTGTGAGGTCAGTAACTGAATCTGTGCCTGGAGTTTAGATGGGAAGGAGAACAGGAGCTGTTGTTTGACCTCAATGAATGTGAAGTCAAGAACATGATGCTTCTACTTGGAGGTGCTCTCCTTGAGGGGGGGATATCCACAGGGGCAATTTACTCCTCACTCTGTAGAAGAAATTATCCTGAGGAAGTGTCTCCTGACCTCTGGCTACAGAGCCATGCAAAGCAGGGCTTACCATGCTGTGGGCTGCTTTCCTTGCTGAGGGGAGAAATGCCTCCCTCCAACTGAGAAACAGACAACCTATTGACTTTATTGCTGATTGCTGGGAAAGGAGTGAAATCCATCCTGCAGGGTAATTTGGCTATGTTCCAAACGAAGCCAGATAAACAAATAGTACTTCTATGTTTACAAGAAATGCCCAAAGGAGAGGGGAAAAGCTCTGCTGTGTAGGAATGATTTTGAGGCCAACACAGGTTAGTGCTGGAAGATTATTCCAGTGCATTGACCAGAGGAGAAACCATGTCTCATTCCACCAGTACTTAAATTCTGAGGAAAGAGGTTTGACAGAAATGAGTTATACCTTCATGGTGACCATGATACTTTCCTTGTTTAGCTCTTTGTTCCAAAGTAATTCAGTTATTTCCTTAAAAGGCATTTGGTCTTACAGTCGTATAATCTGAAATTATATATTATGCAAATTGGTCCAAGTCCTGTTTGCAAGGCATTGAGTTGCTTCCTATAATTTCACTGTGTTACCAGGCAAAAAGGAGCTCAGTATCAGGGCTGTTATGGCAAGGATACTGGATGTGTATTTTTAAACTAGTAGGAAAGAACATTTGCTGTGATGCTCCATATTGAGTCAGGTTTCCTTCGCAGTGGGATTCTGTCTGCAAACCATGTCAGGGAGAATTGAATGTGTGGCTGTGACCCCAGTTCTCAGTGTGAGGCACCACATCCCCGGGGCTGTTTCTAGGCCTCATGATTGAGAATATGACCTTGAAAATAGGCAACAAGTACAGAATGATGCAGTGCTGTCTGCCTGAGCCTGTGGGCACACAGGGGCAATCACAGCAGTGGGAGCCCTTCCCATCTCTCCTGGAGGGTGACTGTGGTACAGATGCACAGACACAAGTCAGTGATTGCCCTTCCCTCTTAGAGAAACAGTTCCATCATTGCTAAGGAATCTGTGCATTCTCAGGTCTGCCTGTAAAGCCAAGGCAATAAGCTGTGCTGGTTCAGCCCTTTGCTGGCACTGGGACCATGCAAGACCTTCTGTGCAGGCTGGTTTTATACAGGTGGATATAGAGCAGGTTTGAGAAATAGCATTTCTTTTGCAGGCTGTTGTATGAATGGTGGAAAAAACTTCTTGGTTTTGTCACAATTGGTGTCTTTTCTAATAATTTTAAAGGTTGAATTACTTAACATGTGGGGCTAAAATAGCTCTAAGTGCATTTTTATTGCCTGGCTCTGGAGCTGCCATTTACAGGTTTAACAGCCCTAATGCTTTTAAATAGTAGGAGAAGGAGTGTATGTGGTAGAGTGGTCAAAAATGATGTATGCCTTGTTACTTAGACATGAGTACAGCACTAAAAGTTATTTTCTGCTTTCTACAGAATATTTTTCTTTTGCAGACCCTGGTTTGTTTAAAATATCCTCCAATGCACCAATAAACACTGAGTGGTTTTGAATGTGTAAAAACTGCTGTTCTATAGGTCTTATGATTAAGAAAATTGAACTGTTCATGTACAACCATCTACTACAAATATACCAATTTTGTGGTGTATTTTAACATCTAGAATTAGTTTTCCACTTTTTTTGAAATTAATATTATTTTTACTTTCCCTCCTGCTTACTGTTTTTGATGTAATTAAGAAACTAAAGTCGAGGAGAGTGCACTGGAGAAGTAGAAAACTCCAGAATGTTTTCATGTTGGAAAACAAAAGAGGTGCTAGAAGTACCAACATGGGATAATTTTTTAATTACAGTACTAGAAGGTGTATTTTATATATAATATAAATTATAATAAAATTATCTTTATTCCAGAAAGGAAATATTGATATTCACAGACAATTTAACTTTCTTTATATTCATAAATTCCAGTGTACTCAGCAGAGATAAGGGTGATAATCTTCCTTCACTAGATAAGGAGAGTGAGGCATGGTGGCTTTCAGTTCACAACCTCTTGTACAAGCAAGAAAGATTCTGGATCCCTCTGTCTGCCTCCCTCATTATTGGCCTTCATCCTGCTTTTCCTGCAGGCTTGTGGTTTCTCCCCAGCCAGCACAGGGGCTGTGGACAAGAGGCATTGGTCTTTCTGGCTGCAGCATGCAGGTGGCTGCTGCAGATTGTACTCACAAAGACATACAGCCTGAACTTTAAGCAAGTGCTGGTGATTTTTTAAAAATATACCTAAAGACATTCACTGGTACTTCCTGCATGTAGGTCCTTTAAACTTCATATTCTTTTTAGATACAGAGCTTGTTTCGTAGCTCTGACAGGTTGGTGGATGCATTGCTTTTAGGCTTTACTGGCCTCCATAAAGTCAGTGAATAAGCAAAACTCTGGAAGTCAAAATAAAAAACTTTCTATATAAAATGTTCTGTGATGCCTCAGGAATGGTGCTTTGTGTACTTACCTTCTGTTGAGTGATACTTGGTCTAGATTCTCCTGTATTCAGGATGACATTACTATTGTATAAAAAGTGTTTTAAAAAATGCACTTTGAATGAATGCAGCATTTTATGGAAAATTACTATTTTTGATGGAGGAATATCTGGATGGCATCCTGAATCTATAGTGCAGGGCTTTCAAGTAGTATTTTTCTACTTGCCTGTTCATCCAAGTGTGCTATGCTTAATTCCTGAAAGTGCTTTTATAGGTCCCTGATTCAGTGATGACTTGAGGGATTTTCTCACTTAATATGAAGAAGAGTCTTCAAACTGTAAAGTTAGCACTGCACGTGTACTGACCAAAGCTGAGCCTAGCACTCTCCTACTCTGTGTGAGGAAGGGGAATTATATCAGAAGCAAGATTTTTTTTCCTGTATCTCTTGTTGCTAAAAGTCATCTGTACTGAGCTGATGTGATAAACTTTCTTCTCTGTAGTGTAATTCCCAGAGTATTCTAGCCTTTTCCATTTCCTCCAGCAAACCCTTAATCATGATGTATTTTGCTTTTCTGTTAGCCATTAGATGCATAATTGTTCTTCCTTAAGTCATATTAAATTATCCAGCTGATTACCTGCTGCTGCAGATTGTCTGGATCATCTTGAACTTTACCCACCATGAGTAGACTCAACCAAGCATCCCTTCTCTGCAGCCCTAAAAAGGGAGGTACATGTGGATTCTTTGAGCAAGTATGTTGCAGTTTTTTCAGATATTCATGTCACTTATTCAAAGTCAGTATTTTTTAATGGCTCCACTTGAAATATTTTTTACTCTCACTCTTGAAGTCATATATTGTTCATTATTGCACAGTTAAATCCCTAGAATTTACTTTGACGCTGCACGGCTCACAGAGGATGCTCTGTCAGGGGAGGTGTTTGAGTACACAAGGAACAAGCTCTTTGAGACTGCAGTGCAATTATCATCTCATGACCTTTTTTAGTGCCTTGTCTGCTCTCTTGCATGATATTTCTGACCCACTGGTTGAGAAGCAGTATCTTGGACAGTTCACACAACCAGTAAACAGAATTTGTCAAGTTTATTGAACCTCGGGACATACCCTATTTGACCCTGTTTTCCGTGATCTTTTGCTGCTTGTTATGGAGAGGGTCTTTGATCATGAATGCGTATAATAATCCTCATAAAGAAGTCAGGGTTCTCTGAAAAAACATCAATGGATCTAGTGTAGTCCCCTTGCCAGCTGGACTTTTCCCGGCACTCCTTTACTTTTGGCGAAGGAATAGCTTGGTATCATTTGATCGCTGCCTTATCAGATTTCACCATGTTGGAAGGTGGTTCAGTTATTAAATCATCCTTCATCACCTTCCGTTGTTAGTCTTTGTTCATACGTTCATTTTCCCCGTGGTTCTTCTCATATGGTTAGTTTGTCTTCGGGGAGGTAGCAAGGCTTTAGCTACAAATCTGTTGTTCTGCAACCAAAGTTCCTCAGGTGGGTGAGCCACGGTGCAGCAGTACCTGCTTGCATGTTCCAGTCCTCTGCAGGCTGTAGGTAATGGGCTGAATTAAGAGATCAGATTCATATCTTAGCTGAGAAAAGATTAAACAATTCACGAGGGGCAGAGCCCACATAGTGAATGTTTTATTTATATGCTACCTGTGCTGAGCTGAGCAGAACAGATCGGAATTCTTTTCTGCCTTAAATGTCAAAATCTTACTGTGGCTGTTACTGAGCAGTGAGGCAGTGCAGATATAATGAGCTGGGACAACTTCATGCCTGGTGTAAGTGGTGCTGCCTCTACTGATTGCAGTTAAGTTGCGCTTGTGCTGTCTGTGGAGTTCATTTTTCTTCAGTAATTTTCACTGTTTTCTGAAACAGCATTGCTCAGAATCCTTCCCCAAACCATTTACTTTATTTTCACTACCTATCCCCCTGGCTTGCACGAACTAGTATTTTAAAAACCATCCCTTTCTCTTCAGGACTTGGTCTGTAAGTGAGCCCTCCAAAGCCAAGCTGTCTCACAGTTAGTTTGGCCTGTCTTGTGCAGAGTTATACCATGGCTGAGCCACTACTGGATTTGACCACAAATGTAAACTTCAGGATGGGGGCTTCAGAATTTATTCTCCTAGGCTTTGCCAAAAGTGACCAGACATCAGAAGTCACAGCAGGATTCACCATCCCAGCCCTGGACTTGAGAAGGATGCTTGCACATCCCTCTGCCTGGGATCCAGAGTGCTGCTCCTTGTCCCCTTGCAAGCTTCTCTCTGCCTCAGGTTCCCACTTGGCTGTCTCTGAAACCTTCTTCTCCCTAGAAAAGATCCCAGCTCCACTGCTATGATTGACGTATGCCAGGTTCTTGCATTGGGACTTCCAGATGGTAAACTGCCTGAGCAAACACTTCCTTTTGTATCGCTGGGGCTTCTTTGTCTTTTTGTAAACTTCCTTGTGTGCTTTGTGGAGGGGAAAATGTGCAATTTTAATTCCTTACTCTGATAAAACATTCTTTGGTATTGTGTGTGTGTTATTGCAGTTCAGAGAATCAACCTAAGGAAACAGGCAAACAACGATGCTCATGCTGAGGTCCAGCACTACGTACCTGGGTTAGCTACAGGCTGCATTGTGTTCTAGTCTCAGAATTTCAGTCTGCAAGTGACAACAGTGGTTGTAACACCCTGGAGAAGCAGAATGTAACCTGGGAGTAAAGCACTGTTCTTATCTTGTGTAGGTGATGTAGGCTGACTGTGACTGAAGAACTGCAGACTTTGTTTCCTTTTCTGGGGGAAGTGTAAAAGCTGATTTGCTTTCCTTACCTGGGTCTTGCTTGAAGTGTTAGTTAATTTTGTGTTCTGTAGTAGTATATTTACAGTCAGCAGTATCTTTGAAAATGCTTTTTCATCAGTGTGAGGTATTTTGGAAGTTTACTGGAGAACAGAGATTGGAATACAGTCCATAGTGCTATGAAAAAAACAATCACAAAAGCTATTACAACGATATAATACACATTTCTTTCCTTCACTTATTAATATAAAGGTTTAGGCTTAGGCCTTTTTGCTTTTGCAAGCCACAGACATTGTATTCTCAGCCTCCAGCATGTTTTCATACTTCCATCTCCTCTAACATACCCACAGGTGAAAAACACCAAAGGATGGAAAAATTATGGTGAGGGGTGGAATCTCTGTGATGAGCCCCGTGCGTGTTTTAAGTCATTGTGGACTAAAGCAGTTGCTCTCACTGCTTCCTTTCTTACAGTCGAACAAGGCTTTCAAAGGGCAGGAGGATATTTTTCTGAGCAGCAACTTCAGAGACCTGTTTTGAAGTCTCTGCTGGCATCAGAACTCGCCACCAATCCTAGTCCTGAGTTGGCTGATTTTAATTCCCTAGTTTAATTTCACAAGTTTTAACCACAAGGAAGGTCAAGTGTTATTTGCTCAAGTTTTACCCCCTTGTAGGTGGCAGTAGAAAATGCTCCAAGCCTGAAAAACTGTCACTCAGCTCCTCTCTGGGGTGCAGGACGGGCACCGCAGATGCTTTGGCAAAGCCCAGAAGTGTTAGTCCTGCACAGGGCTGTTCATGGTACAGGATTTCTAATGCCTTTGAATCTGTGATGTGTGTATTTTCTGGAGAGGGATTCCTCAGCTCCCCTGGTTATTAGGCTGTGCTGGGAAGGGAAGGATTTGTTACTCACTATGAGGAGGCAGGTTTTGGAACATTCTCACAGCTATATAAGTTTGCTGGTTCAGCGTGCTAGAGATGATTGTTATGGATCCTACATGGACCATGTAATTCTTTCCATACTGATAAATAACTTCATTTTATATTGTTTGTTTTGGAAAACACAAGTAGCACCAGCCATGTTGCTTCCCATGGGCATCTTTACTTGTTGGACAGGGCAGTCTCTCTGTAACTCCCCCAAGAAACTTGTGCTTTGGCCAGGTTGTCAGAGGAGTAACAGGGCACTGGGATCGCAGACAGGGCTGTGCACAGAGCTTCTTTCAGCTGCAAGCAACATCCCTATGGTCTGGGGTTTCCACGTGTTGAGGACAGTGAAATCCATTATTGCACAACGTGAAGGTTGTTTATGCATTCACTGTTTAGGGCGGGTGTGCCCGGGGAAGAGGGAAAGGTTGTTGAGAACATTCTATTTATAACTTAAATTCGTTGCTGAAGGTTTATGTGCCCAACTTCTGAGAACCATGAATGTCAGTTCCTTTGCATGAGAAGCAGTTTTCTATCTCTTTGCCTGGTGTTTAATTAAGTCAAATTTGTGTCTATTCCTATAATATTAAATTCATCTCTTTGCAACAGGAAAATTCGTCCATATTCTAAAAATACTTAAGTAGTTTTAGTTTGTTGTTTTAATGGGTAAGGTTGCTTCCTAACAGCAAGAATTCATGCAGTAGCCCAGCTTAGAGTAGCTCGCCCTCATAAGTTAGATCCTCCCAGGAAGAAGAGAAAATTGGAAGTAATACTGGGGAAAAGGCTAATAACACCATGATTTCAAGTATGGAAATTGTCTTGCAATGTGAAATTCATTATGTTTAACATTCACAATACTCAGACCATGTAATGAAAAACAATGTAATTGATTTTCCATAATGAGGCATCTACCAAAAATACTTAGGAGAAAATTGTTGGCCATCTAAAGAAATTTTTGAAGCACAATATTTCATGCTATGGAAATAAGGGATTTGACTTTAGACTTTTTAAAAAAGACTTTAAAAAAAAAAAAACAGTTAAAAAATTAGGTGATATCACAAGTAAATGTGTTGTGGAAAGTAAAAGTGGATGAGTTAATATAGGCAGCTCTCTGAATTTCAAACTTTACATCAGAAGCTGGAGTACTCCCTCCTAGTCAAAGTAAGTGTTATTTGAATTAAAATCCCATTTTAGCGTTTATTGGTGACTTAGTTTATAGCATGTGCTGGTGTGAAGTCTCTGTGTGTTTATGGATACATTATCCATGTCATGGATCACTGTACAAAGAGTTCAGCCCCTTCTGTCACCTGTACCAGTTAAGGGGTGTGTGCTGTGATACACACATGACTGGGAGATACCTGAAATTTTCACCTGTAGGCCTGGGAACTGGGATGTGCTTCAGCTCCCCATGTGGTGAACCTGAGGAAAGAAGGCCCTTGGGGGGAAAAAGAGCTTTCTTGGTGATGCTCTGTCCTGTTTGTCACTCTGGGCAAAGATAGGATCGACACTGAAAAAAGCACTTAGATGCCCCTTACCAGCTTTTTGTTTTTAAACTGTATTTTAGAGCTGCTTTTAACACTATTTGCACACTCAGGGGCTTCCCGTGTCCAAATTCAACTGTCGTCCACCTGTTTCCATGAGACTATGCCTGAATTTGGGTGCTTATTACCTAAACCAGGTCTTAATGTACAATACTTACTGGAAAGATTTACTACCCAAACCATACAAAGGGCACAAGCTTGGAGACTTCTTAGAGTCCAGGAGTCTCCATTACCTTGACCCAACACACTGCACAGAGCAGGAAGCTTTTTCTACCCTGCAGAGCATATAAAGTGCATACCCAGAAGGCAGAGGGACTGTAATAAGGCTACTAGACTTCAGAAGAGCTTTTTAGTGCACATTAAGATGCTTTATAGGCATTTAGGTCTGCCATTTGATATTGATGAATAATCCTGTAGTAGTCATTAGTACAGGAAGGGCTCAGTCCAGAGATGATGGCCCTTTGACACCTCGGTTCTCTTCATGCTGAGGCTGCCAGTCACACGTCCAAGGAGACTCATTTTTTCACCAAAATAATTTTAAAGCTTGGGCAAGATCTGTCTCCAGGAGGGTGGGAATCTCACTACCTGAGACTTCTTTAACAGTTCATACATTTTAAGATTAATACTCCTGTTCATTGATTCATTTTGGAAGTGTTATACTAAATACCCTTATAATGCAGTACATTTGTTCCATTATGTTCCATCCACTTACTAAATTCCATGTTTTATTGCTGCCAAAGTTAGCTGCAAGGGAATCTTATGAGTATCTTGAACTCTGTCACAGGCCAGGTAATGTCTGGAGGGCCACTAGAAGGTTAGAAAAATGCTGCTTGAAACCCCTTCAAATTACTGCACCAACACCTCAAGTTATCTTTGAAGTTGTATTGCCCATCCAGGCCGGCTTCCCTCCCTAGCATGGTGCAAAAGTGTCAATCTACTATATAGGTGCATAAACAGAATTTCAGGAAAATCATACTTCTGAAGGAAATAATCAGCATACCAGTCAATAGCACTCTCTGAAGCTGAGTTTTATGCAGCCTTATTCAGCAGTGGTGTCATGATTACACTGAAATAAAATGTTCTGGTTAAATTGTTTTGTCTTTGAAATAGTTCACAAGTGAAAGCCCTTGGGAGGGAAATGAGCATGTAATTCTCTCACTGTTTTAAGCCACGTAAGCACCAAGAAAAATAGTATGATTCATTTATTTGAGTATAGTATGTTGATTAACTAGCAATTAAAGCTTTATAGTATTTTCTTTATGGAACAACAAAGGCCAGTTTAACGCTTTTACTTTAGTTTCGGCTCATTGGACTGGGTTCATACCTGGTACCGACAGATTAATGCTCTGAAAGCGTATGAAGTACCTGCAAGCAGCTGAACATGGCCCACTTAGCTCAAAAATATGATGGGTCTTCACAGAAGGAACTTTCATTCATTCACAGCATCTGGTTCCATTACATTCAGCCCAATCAAGCCATGAAATTGAAATTAAATGAGTTTTGATGGTGGTGGTAGTATAAGAATGAAAGCAAGGTGGGGGGAAGGGAAATATCTGCATGGCAGAAGAGGCTCTCAGTGAGGACAAGCTGTGTAAAGTGCCTTTGAATTTTCACATAAATGACTGGATGCGTGGGAAGATGAACTTAGAGCTATTTGATTTCTCCAAAGTGCATTTCACCTGCTCTTTAGAATCTAGTTTGTCTGTGTAATGCAGCAGTGTGGCATAACCCTTCCTGCACAGGCTCTGAATCCCACCCACCTCCAGGTCCCCTTGTGAGTGTGACATGGGAACACCCCTCAACCCACAGCACCCCCTACACCACCTCTCCTGCAAAACCTGTTGCTGCCCAGCATTCTCCCAGCTTGTGGATTCAGGTCCTGCTCTGCTGCCTTCCTCAGCTGGCTTGGGGCAGCAGTGTGGAAAGGAGGGGTGGAGGTGGGTGGGGTGGGCTGGGCAGGAGAATGGAGGGATGGCAAAATGGAGAGAGCAGGAAGAAAAGATGGATAAAGAATATGGGCATTTATGCAGAACCAGAATAGAGTCAGTATTGGGAAATGGGCTGTGGTTTCTGGTCTGAGGGCTCTGCCACCTCCTGCGTGAAGTGTGAGCACGGAGAAGGTGGGTGTTGTGTGGTTATTGAGAAGCATCAGGTGATAGTTTTGCTTTCTGCTTTGAGGTCTGTGGTGATCTATGTGCTCAATGTAGAAATTTGGTGCAGCTGCTAAGACTCTTTTTGCCACCATTAAAATAATCTCCATTGACTCTGCAGCCATGACTTGCCAATGAATTGTCTTCAGTAAGGCAGGTACTTATGCAAGGCTGTACAAACACAGTATAACATACTACACGCAACATGTAATGCATTATGTTTGTGTTGTCGTCCATACATATTGCACGGTTGTATACACACATAATATCCCCTTTTTAGTATCTGGGTTTGGAAGGCAGGGGTTCCCAGCTCCCTGGGCAGTTGGCACTGAGGACCTCAGAGTTATGGCATGTTCTCAGTGACACTGCAGACTGCCTTACAACGGCGCTGAGTTATGGGAGAAAGACTGTGCTCAGACACACCTGCACCAACCTCTTAGCCCAAGTAAGTTCTGGGAAGTGTTGTCAGACTGTTCCTGGGCTGAGCCGCTGGGTCTGGGGGAGGATTGGACTCTGTTCAGGGAAAAAAGGATATGCTGAAGGCTATGAAAACATCCCTCAGCTTGTAAGTGTGGCTGCAGTTTGTGCTCTGCACAAGTTGTCATAGCCCTGTGTGACATCTCAGTGCCACAGTTTTCCATCAGTAGAATGGCAATGTCCTGTGCCTGAGAGTGTTTTCAAGATGTTGGTAGTGGGCATCACAGTTGACAGCACAGGGCCAGGCTCCATGCCAGTGCCAGGTTGCTGAAGGCTGGGGGCTGTACCGCCTGCCTGGGGTACCCAGACAAATTGAGGTTAGTGGAAGAAAGCAAGTCTGTGGGCTGCTCACTCACTCTTCTAAGGCTGAGCTTGTTGCAGGGAACAAGCGTTTAATTTGATTTCTGTAAATACTTCATTGTCTCTAATGAGAAACTGCATTTTCACAGCAGTTTCCCTGATCTTGAACCGAGCTGTGTGCAGCTGTTGTGTATCCTGTTTATGCTCAGTCACCAAATTTGTCACCTCCATAGATCTTTTTTTTCTGTACAGTTTCATTGCAGCTTTTTTAACTGGTTTCCTTTTGGTTGTTTCTGTGGTTGTAGGGGAAGGATTTATGAAACATTCATCTGTCTGGGCTCACAAGTTACCCACCTGAGGTTGGCTCACTGCCATGCTGCTCTTGAGTGACCTGGTTTCCACTTACTGTCCTCTGCAGCAGGGTCTGGGGTGTTCCCCTCAAACCTGGATACTCCCTTTTTCAAGCACTGTGGAAGCAAAATACCTGTAGGTAGAAATGTTGGATTCTACTCCTCTGTGTGCTGCCCTCCTGGGGAGTCAGGACTTTCTTGAACATTTTGAGAAGTGTAACAAATGGGGAAGAGATGTCAAGGTAAGAGAGGACGGCAGTGTTTCCATGGTGTGTTGAGTTTATCTTTGATAAAGGCATGTTGCTGTTTTGAAGGGTTGTTGGTTTTGTTATCTTTTTCCTGACTGTATTAGAATACATCATTTATTTTTCTAGGTTAGTAAGTAAGATCTCATGCAAATTATTCCTGAAAACAGCTTGCTTTCCTTGTCCAGGAACAGCATGCCTTTTCATGCCTATATTTAGCCTTCTCATTAACATGGACAGTTCCTAAAACCAGTGTCTTTCTCTTTACACAGCCAAGTCTGCCAGAAACCAGTCCAGAGAAAGCTGTTTCATTTACCACAGCATTTCTCTAGCCTTACTATTTTTGGAGGTGTTTTCAAAGGCAAATACACAGAAAGCAGCTGTTTTAGTCACACACGTTAAAATCCAGTTAGCCAAGGAATTAATTTTACAATACATCACTTCTACTGTCATACCTGAAATGAGTGATTTAACTGATGACTATAATTTAAATAAGAATACTGCAGAGTTTCTTCAGGAAAAGTAGGTGAGATTTAACTGAAAAATAAGTTGGGATTGCAACCCAAGTCTGTTTTCTGATGCTAATGTTCAACATAACAACCGTAGTTCATCTTATTGTCCATGTTACACCACTCTAATCCCCCAAGGCACAGTTTGCTGTGCTGGTGTTGCTTGACTGGTCCTGACAGGGACCTTGGCAACTTCCTGAGCTGATGGATGCTGTGCCAGGGTGGATCCTGTGTAACTGCTGCCTGGCCTGATGTGTATGTAATGAAACAGGCCTTTTCCCATGTAAACAAATACCCATGTGCTTACAAAAAGAGACAAGCACAGAGGACAGATCAACTAATGGGAGTAGGGATGAGTGGTGGGGCAGGAGCATTCTGTGAATAAATAACAGCTAGTCAGAAAACCAGCCAGGGCAGGGTGTGCTGCTCTGCAGGGCCCTCTTGTCAGAGAGGCTCCCTGGCAGGGGAGACCTTCTTCCCCCTGACTGAAGAAGTCCCCTTCTCATGTCCATGTTGGGCCAGTGGAAAGCTCTTCCCAGCACCACATTCACCAGGCAGAGGTGGCTCTGGCAGATGTGCTGTGAGTAAGGACTGTGTGGTGTCATAGCAGCTGAGAGGCTCTGCATGGGTGCCCAATGCCTCACCAGCAGCTGGATTAAGTTCATGGTTTTGAAATATATTGCTGTAGTGGCAAACTGCCTGGTCATTCCTTAAGCCTCCCACCTGCAAGACACAGCAAAGCACAAGGTACACTCAGATGCATAACCCCAAATCCTAAGGACTAACCTGACACCATATCCCCCAATGGGTTACATGCAGCAGTGTTATGCTAACTTTTGTTTTATTTATGGATTTTAACATATAATGTGTCAGTCATTTGTTGTATCACATTTATTCTCAGTCACAGGATATTTTGAAAGAGTCGTATCAAGTCAAGCTTGTGATAGACTGTGTGGGTCTGAGTGAAGCTGAAAGGGCCTGGGATAGGTGAGTGCTATGGCTGCCAGGCTGTGGGCACTGCTTACAACAGCGAGGATGGGAATCAGGTGTGTGGGAAAGTCACAATTCAGATGTTCTTTTTCTTTTCCTCCTGCTCTATTCCTTCTGTTTTATCACTCTTGTTTTGTCAAGAAGCCATGTTGGGTTTTTTTAGGCACCAAAATTATGGCATGAGTTTTTTGTCTTTGTGTGTACATTTGATGATGACTAGATAAAATGAGGCTTTAATTAATCAGTGAAGTTTGGCTTTTTTACAAGTTGGGACAATTTCAGTCTCTGTTTCTATATCTGCTCACACTGAAAAATGAGGCTGAAGTTCCCTGAATGCCTCCAGAGGGAAGGACCCAACTGTCCTAAGGTTTAGGGTAATTTATGTCTTTCTGTGTGCAGAAATTAAACAGGTGAGTTATGTAGATACCCTTTTCTTGAACAGAAGGGGACTTCTGAATAATTGTCTTTGCCAATAGAGCAACCTCTGGGAGAAATTTTCTGGCACAGCTATCTGAGGATGCTGTAGCCATTAGGTTGGTGTTTGTAGCTGAGCTCTTCAGTGAGTCTTTTGTCACCTCTGAGCTGGAGCAGGTCCAATTCTGCAAGGCAACAGGGAATTTTCAAGAATTCACAGGCAGTCTCTTACTTTTTGATACTTATGGCTGACTTGGTAGCCTTAATCACAGCTTATTATGCATAGATAAACACTAGCCTATCCATCTGTTCATTACCTTCCCTGATCCACGAAAATGATGGAATATTTTTCTGTCACATACAAGTCATATTTATACTGGAAATGAGCAGGCAATATACATCATTTCAGTGATTGGTTCTTTGTTTAGAAGAAAAGAATGGGCTTCTCTTATGTACCTTCTGGTTTTAATGTGATACAGCTTGAATTGTGAATAGGTTTTCAGAAAATGAAAACAGGACTCAGTTTGGGGTCTCCAGGCTTTGGTTGAAAAATGTAAATCTCTTCCGTTGTTCCTGAGGAAGAACCAAAAGCCAGGGTTTTGCGGAAACAAGTACACAATTGTCTTGGTTGGTTGTTGCAGGGCAATTAGTTTGATATTTGGATTCTAGATCTTTGTGTGCCTAAGCATGTGCATTTTTAGATTCCTTTTGAAAGATGCCATGCCAGGTCCATGTGCTGTTCACTGACTCTTCATGTGCACAAGTAATGACTGAGAAAAAAATTCCATTAATGGTTTGGGAATGGTAGGGAGGGAATGGGAAAATGCTAAGACTCATCTTTTCCCAGCTGTGCAGTTTAATTGTAGTCCTTCTTCCCTCTGGCTCCATCATGGATGCTACACCAACATAAAATGGAGGAAGAAGAAGAGGAGCTGTTTGGGACAACTTCCCTGGGAAGGGAGTGGATTGGGCTCACATTGCACTCGATATTGTAGATCTTAAAGACACTGGAATCCCTACTTGAAACATGTGGAGAAAAAGACCAATCTGTTAAGATATAAAAGGCATAAAGACTTGTGCAAAATGAGTAAGCTGTGTATAAAGCTGCCTGGGAACCCACTGGGTGGAAAGAAAATAAAGCAGCTCCCAAACTTGCCTGGGACAAGACCCAGGTGTGATGTGTAGGTGAAGCACACAATCCAGTGTCTGTGTCAGGGTTGCTGCTTCTGCCAACACTGACAAAGCTCTGCCTGCTTCTGTAGAGGTACAGGGATCTTTGCTTCCAAACAGAACATCTGTGTTTCAAAGAAGAAAATGCATCACATCAAAATAAGCTCAAGATTATCTTAAACCAGTAGAAAGAGATTTTGAAACAAAACCCCTCAGAAGTGGGATAGAAGTGTGAGTCTCTGTGAAGCTTCAAATGCACCACAGCCAAAAGTGCCTCCGTGTACCCTGAGCTCTGAAGAATATCTTTAAAAGGAGAGTAAAAGAGATCATTGCTTGAAAAGGAAATTCAGCAGTGGCACAAACCCTCCATAATTTCAAATATGAAGACTCTTCTGGGAGAACAGTAACTCGGGGACCTGAAATATCAACACGGCTTTTGTGGACTTGGGATTTTTCTGTGTGTTTTTGTATTGGTTTTCATTTTTTTAGGGAAAAAATAAGCTCTATGATTCATCCTTTCTCTATAACCCAGAGGTGATTAAAGAGCTCCTGTGAACTATCAAACTGCTATACAGGGATGATAGAAAAGATGCGAATAACCATATCTTAGAAAAAATCTTTCAGCTTTCCCCCTCCAAAAAAGATAATAAGGATAAATGGGCTGGAGAGGTAAATGTGTGCAAGAAGTTTTATTGCCTGTGATAGAAGCTGGATCCCATGGTCTTTAGAAATAAATAAATAAAAGTACATTTAATCATTCCCTAAAAGTGAAATCCCTGCTGTAGCAATTAATTCATAAAGCTGCCAGAGACTCCCAGGCCTGTGGGAGCCTGGCTGGCATCCGTGATGAATGCTGGCTGCAGGTGTGTGGCCGGGGTTCTGCGGAACCAACCGTAGGGGAGACAGCACAATTTACTTAACCCTGCCTGAGGAGACCCCCTACAAGCAGGTAACGAGAGGAAAACTGTAATTTAACAGCAATTCAACCGGAACTGTCAAATGCCTCTTTCGGGCAGGTTTTCCCTCAGTGAAGAGAGGCATTAGATGGGATGGAAGGGCCCTCTCTGTGTTACAGGGCTGAAGTGACTTGGAGAAGCCGTGTGGTGCGTTGGTGCAGAGGGAATGATCCAGAGCTGCTGTGCTGGCAGTCCTGGGCAGCTGCAGCTGGGGGAGACAGAAGATCTTGTCCTCTGCTCTTGTTTTCTGTTTGAGCCTCTCCTGGAAGACCTGTGGCATCAGGAATTTCAGGAGTTAACTATGTGGTTCTGTGGCTGCACTCAGTAACCCTGGCTTGGAAAGACATGGCTGGAGTCTGGCTGGTCTGGATCAATGCTGTGTGCAGAGTGTGGCTCTAGCAATAACTCTCCCATCAGGAAAAGGAAGGGCAGGCAGGAGCCTCTGGTCATGATCACCATCTCCTTGGAAGAGAAACAACAGTTTGTTTAATGAGGCATTTTTCTGATACAACTGTGGTTTAGCTGGACTAAGGAGAGGTTTTTTCTTTTTTTATGTGTGACATAATGCTGACACGTGCACCTGTGCTGTCTGTTTTGGACAGCTTGACAATAATCCCTTAATGTGGATTATTGTTATTTAAGATTAAATGCATGAAACAAAATATTTTCATTCAATACAGCAAATCCATAAACTATTTTTTCTTCAATTTAAGAAGGTTAGCAAGTGCTCCAGCTCCTCTGGACATCCAAGGGGATACATCCCATTGTATCCAAAGGGTAACACTAGCATGAATTCCCATTTAAGTTGTGCAGACCACATAAGGTGCCAATACGACTTGGGGAGAGAAATGTAATTTAGTGACTGCTAGTGGCACTGAGGTCTCCCTGACGTGCAGGAGGAAGTTGCTGGGTTATGTGCCAGCCCAAGGGCACCCAAGGAGTGTTTCACATTTAGGTACCTGATACCTACCTAGAATGTCACTGCACTGAATTGCATTGCTGTGACAGCATTGTTCTGAACAGTTTTGCCCTTGGTGCTATATAGCACTTGTTGCTAATAGGACAGAAACCAGCAAAAGCCAGATTGGCAGGGACGCCATGAAGCAGTACAAGAGAGCCTTCAGAGTGCTCCCAGCTGGGAAGACCCTGGGAAGGGGGCACAAGTCCTGGTTTGGTTGTTCTGCTGAGCGTTTACATTCTTGAAGATCAATGGTGTATGGTTTGCAGTTACGCTGTGTGGGGGAAGTGCTGACACCAGACAAACATTGTCTGACACAGCAAGGTGTCTGACAGGTCTGCAGGCACAGTCCCTCCTGGCCCTTCATGGGGCCAGAAGGCTCGTGGCCCCTGGCTTTTTTAAACTGTGTGGAGCTCAGGAGGAATACTTGTGTGGCTGCGGACCCTGGCAAAGGAGCTCCCATGTGGTGCAGGGGGAGGCCATTGGATTATAATGTTGAGCTGCTGAGAGAAGCATGGCCAGAGCTTGGAAAGAAAGTCACTAAATGCTCTGAAAATTTCACAGGGAATTAAGAAGTGCCAGCTCCTGAGGGATGCAGAACAGGGTGCAGGCACTTAAGGTTCAGGTTAGGATTTTTGTGTGACTTGCCAACATGCTCCCAACCAGTGTGTACCTCCCTTTCTGTTCCTACCCAAAGGCTTTAATTTCACTACATTCTGCTCGACTGATAAAAGATGTCTTCTCTGAAAAATGCTAACCCAGGTTACCACAGACAGGCTGTGCAGCTCCCCAGGGAGTGAAGTCTTTAGAAGTAAGACTTAGTATTTCTGGATTCCCTGTGCAGGGAACTGCACAGGAACAGCAGACTGAGGGGCAGGTGTTTGAGTGTGAAAGGCAAGATCTCCACTACTCCATGACACATGTGAGAAGGTCTGGCAGGGCTTGGCTTGTATAGTTTGCATGATCAGGTACTTCATACGAAGAGATTACTTTTCTTTAATTCAAACACTAAGTAATTTGAGAGACCATGTAGCATTCCAAATGGATATAGATCTGGTTTTATGTTGGCATAAAACAAGATTAGATTTAGTTTTGTGTTTAATACATATTCTAAATGTAGTGTGGTACTGGAGCTCTATACTTTTCAGCCAGTCTAACCTGAAGAGAATTGTAGAGTTTATACTGAAATGAGAAAAACACTCATTTTTGGTAATTTTTTCTTAAAACATCAGCAAAATACAGAGTTTGTTTTCTAATGAAGCTCTTTGTGTGTTTGTGAATTCATGACAGCTAAAACAATTCCGTTAGCTTGCAGATTAGATTAGAATTGTAAAAATGAAATAAAATGTCATCTAGGTAAATGATCTACTGCTGCAGGTGTTGAAAAACAATCCCAAATAGAAGTGGTCTAGGCACTGAGTAATTAAATTATGATGACAGATGATAGTTTAATAAGGTGATTGCTATGAGACTTGTTGGTAGGCCTGCTATCCTGATACTTCTAGCAGCACTGGCTGGCACAGTTGGAGAGTGGCAGCACAGAGGATTTGTAATGAGATTTCCACCTGATGACTGTCAGTTTTGCAGGGAGAACTGTATCATTTGCTTCCCATAATGCTGTCTGTCTGTACGTGTTAGGTGGCTTCTTGATACTACATAGCCTCATTGGGCTGAAATGCATATTTTCAGGGTTGTAAAGCAACCAGCTTTCTCTCTCCTTTTAATAGATTAAAAGGCCAACGCACAACAATTAAGAACCAATACTGTAAGTACTCAGCATGTTCAAATCTGACTCTCAGCAGCTGAAGATTAGCAGAGTAACATGGGCTGATCAAAAGAAACTCCATGAAGTCGGAGGTATTGGTGGATTTGCTGTGTCCTCACAGCAATGCATTCTCACACTGCATCACCAGCAAACCTTTCCTCTGAGCTAGGTGAGCTTGCATTCAAGAGGAGATAAAAGCAGTTGCTGTCCTTTAGGCACACAGAAGTGTTTTCTCTCCTGACAGAGATATTTGGGGTTAGGGTGCCAGTCCATTTCCTAGACATACTACAGAACCACCAGAAAGCAGTGTGCATTAAATACTTGGTAACTCAGGCCAGTGCCTGTGATCAGATTAGAGGTGGAAAGTGCCCAGATGTCACTGTGCTGTTGACACTCCCTCCGGTGTTTCCTGGTGTTCCAAAGATGGGTCTCAGAGAAGAGGTGAGAGGGTGAAAGGGAGAAATTTGGTCTTGTGATGCAACCCTGATCCCATAATGATAAATTTTTCTCTCGGGGAAAAGCCAAACTTAAAAACAAAACAAAAAAACTGTTTATTTTGGAGTCTCATGTATATTCTTCTTTGCATTTACAAAATAGCATGTTCTGAGCAGCAGCATGGATGGTTGGAAGCAGTTTTAGGAGGTCACTCTGCAGTGGGCTTAGCACAAGAGCTGCACTTGCAGTGCCTGAGGTCATAAATCACTCTCTAAAGAGCCAGTTCAGTTTTAAAAGACTTTCCTTTCCCATCAGAATGCACACCAGGACAGGACAGGTTGTAGAAGAAGCAGCTCTACTGCAGTAAATCAAACATCAGAGTGGCTTGGGGACTGCAGTTGCTGTCCTGCCCACTCAGTAAAAGATGGGGATAAGTTAGAGACATCACAGAAAGTACAAGTCATGGAAAAACACAGCTTCACTGCTGAGCTTTGCTTTCACAGGAGAACTTACTTAGATTGTCCTGTTGCCTCTCTTGATGAGAATTTAGTAGATGTAACTATACAACTTGAACATGAAACATGAAGGCAAACGTTGGAACCAGTGGAAAACCTCTCTATTAAATGGCAGAGTAATTGTTACTGATTCTCATGAGCTGTATTGATTTGAGTGTAGAAAATATTAGTTGGTATCTCTAACACTTTGTAGTGTTAAAATTCATCAATACTCATAAATGCCAATATGTAACGGCAGGTGCTGCTGTGATTTAATAAATCATTATAATTTCTATTTAGTAAATCAGTCCCCATCACTGTTAATGTTTAATTTGTAAGTTAGTGCATCACCCAGCAGTACAAGAGGGATGGGGCTGCAAACACATTTTCAGTAAATATGATATAAATACCGTGACTCCTGCTATTCTGTGTAGCCCATATGTTAGCTGTTGATAACTATGATTTTTCTATAAATACAGCATTGTAGCCTGACCTTTAAAAGGATGAGATATAAAATTGGGAAGTTTACCGTGATAAATATCTTTTGAAAGAAATGAAAAGGATCTGAATTTAGGTTAGAGCAAGGCAAATGGTTATTAAAGATAAGTATGTGCATTGGTTAAAGAGTTATTAGGACTTGACCTGGGTTAAATGGGAGATTCTGATCTTGAGCACGTATTTGTTCAGGAACAGTATTTCTCCTGACTGGAGCAAAAATGCCAAGTCTTGATTTAGGTGGTTTTGGATTGGATTCTCAGAGCTCCCAAGTATACAATAGCACCGTCATCCCAAGGTAGGGTGGGAAGCCCTGTGAAGATACCTGTCCCAGCATGTCCATGCTCAGGCGACATGGCAGCAGCCCTACAGCCACCATTGGCTTCGTGCACCACTGCCCAGGGAGTCTTATCTTGCAACTCTGGTGCCTGCCTGTAGTCTGCTGTTGTGCTGCAAAATTGTGGAGGAGATTTTGTGTGCCCAGGTACCAGGAGGTGGCAGTGCTAAGTGACTGGCCAGGCTGTCCCTCAGGACAGACTGCCATCTCACACTGCGGCCTTGCTCTGTTCACCCACCTGGTAAACTGTGCTCCTGCAGCACAGGAGCCCTGACTTTGGGTGAGCCAGTGGGGTGTTTGGTCTGGTACTTTTTAGGGGAGTTAGTCTATGTTTGCCCAAAGCTTGCATAGAAATAAGCATTGTTCTACAACTGTATGACAGTGTTCTGCCAAACATATTTCATACATTGTAAGGGGAGTCACGGCATTTAATAGACATGGAATCACTGAAGAAGCAACGAGAGTTCAGTTGTCAAAAATGAAATGCTGCCAGAACTTCTACTTGGGTCCACACCGACTGCCTGATCATGGATATAAAAATTTCTATAAATATCTATGGAGTCTAAGGCTTAAATAAGCTATTTTACTAGCCACTGCCCAGCTTTGGGGTTTTCCACACAGGGCTGCCCATATCCATTAGTCTTCAGTACAACTTTACTGTAATTCCTGTCATTCTAAACCCTCTTCTCCCTCACTCATGAAGAATCTGCCCAGTAGTTGTTCTTTTTCTCCAAGAGCAATAAGTAGCACAGAAAATAGGTTGGAGTTACTTGCCAATACCGTTAACTTAATCCAGAGGAGCTTGTTTATGGTCTTTTTGTTGCCTTATTTTTTCTTCTTCTTCGGTATTTTTTATGCTGTGATGCAAGAGAAATCATGTATTTACCTGAACATGTCTCCTGAGCACATGTCCCCTTTGCAGTTATCAGTCTGGTTACAGCCAGAGGTGAAAGGTGCTTCAGCCTTGCTGTTCTTTCTGTCAGGCTACCCAGGACACTGGCAGCTTCTCTTGTACTGAAGGTTCCCTGAGCTCTCTTCTGCTGAGCCTTCGATTTGTTGTGACAACATCGTATTGACTTGTGTGATTTGTCACTTTCTCCTGATCATAAACTGTTATGCAAAGGAAACTGCTTCAGCAATGAGCCCCCCACCAGGCTGGGAGGTGCTCTCCTATTTGGATTGAGAAATCCCTCATAAAACTGTATTTGCTCCCCTTCAGGAGGGCGTCTCCGCACATGTCTGGCAACAGGAGAAACGCCATCCTGACATCCTATGTCAGCTGGGGTTCATCCCAAAGAATTCTTCTCACCTTTCCATTCTTTGCCCTTTACAGCTGCTTCTCCCAGAGAACTATGCAACAAATACTAGTAAAATACTGCTGTCATTTGGCAAGTGAGCTACTTGCACTGCCTGGTGTTTCAGCATTTTACCAAGATTAAACAGTACTCAACTGGAATTACAAATACCTCCTTTAGGTTAAGGTCTTATCACTGAAGAGTCAAAAGGGAGGCTGAATTGTCTTATTCTGATTGGTTCAGATTAAAAATACCTCTTTTTAGTATGCCTCCTGCTAAGTAAGCCAGCTGATACAACTACATGAAACTCTGCTGGGGTGGAGGAGTGGAAATCTCATTTCATTTGCTGCTTTTTCTGCCCTTAAGGCAGAATTCACAACATACAATATGGAAATGTAGGTTCCAGTGACATGTTTTATACCACTATCCAATCTGGCTACAATTTTAATATAAGCATCACATTAGCAAGTGTTTCATCTCCCTAAAATATCTCCTCATTTTTCTTAAATATAGTTCCTGAAAGCTTTAACGACAGTTCACTATGTATTATTTCTTCTTTCCCCATTTTTTCCACCTCCTGCCATCCTCACCAGCTTGGCAACATTTCCTCGGCCCTTTAGTGACCAAACTTTCTCTCATGGGTATGAAATTATAGCTCAGTCTGTTTTCTTCCAGTCCACAGGAGGCAGGAAGAAAACCTCACATATCATGACTAAGTGACATTTAGCACATTGGGTATAATCGGTTTCAGTCCTTTTTGAGCATGCACTGGTAGATTTAAGGAGTCAACACAGTAGGAAGTGTCTTACCCACAACAGTCTGCCTACTCAGAAACAGCAAGTTGGACTTTATTTAATCTATAGTTCCTTTTAAAGTGACAGGATTGGTAAATGGGATGCTCGTCTGCATCTCTATTTCTGGAAAGCCTCTTGCTGGTGCTGCGTTGCTGATCCGGGTAACTGGGATTGGAGGAATAATGTTATTACCAGCAACTTGCACGTCTCTGAGGAACTGCTGTGGATTGTGCTTTCAGGAGACCCTTAACAATTCCTCCCACACCCTGGAGGCGCCAATCAATACCTGACTTGCTCTTGCTGGAATCATCTGCACAGGATATTGGCAGCATCTCATGCAGCAGGTGCTCATTAAGAACACACAAGCTTTCCCTGCTCAGACCTCCATTACATAGCATTTTGTGCTCTGCATAATTCCTTGTGCTTAACACTTTCCAGGAGAGTAAATGAAATCATGGAACTGGGGAAATGTGCTTTTGTAAATTTACCCTGGAGACCTGGCTATCAGCTTACCCCAACTCACATGATCAAGCCCTGTGTATGATTTATTGTTCACATGCTTGGGTGTACGAGGCTGTTTTTAGAGGTAAAATATACAACAGATAATTCGGTGAAGCTGTTCTGAGGGTGCAGCATGGGGAAGTACAAGATAATGGATGAGGAGGATGGATTGGGAGAGATTGGTGACACAGGTTGTGGGAAGTAAGAAAGGCAACAGGATCAAAATCTTATTGTGTTTAACAATTTCTATAGCACTCATATTCCCAAACAAGTCAGGCCACATGCTGCTTTTAATTACACTGGTTTCAGGCAATAGAGAACAACTGATGAACTCTTACAGTGACAACTCACATAGTTAGAGGATTAAAACAATTAAAGGAGCGGGAAAGAGACATTCCAAGTTGCACATTTAATTGCAGAGGAACACATGAATACCTTCCCATAGGGCAGCACATGCAGGTGACAGTGACTAGCTGCTGGCAGCAGCATGAAAGAGCAGAAGGCACATGCAAAGGCAGAAACAAATGATGAGAGGCAGAAGGATTTCCTTTGTCAGGCATCACTGCAGCCATTTAAACTGAGTGCAACAACATACAATAGAAAACGTGCAGTAATTTTTTTCATGACTCATATTGCTTTCAGTGGCAGTCCCTTTTGTATTGGGAATTGTGTATATCTGTGGGTCTGTGTGCTTAATGTTGGAATAAAAAATACAAGCTTTAGAAATCAGACATAATCTTGGCTATATTTGGCCTCTCCTTCTAGTAGCTGCTATGTTTGAAGTCTTGTTTGAAGGCCAGAGGAAGTAATGAACTGTAGACAGTTTTAAATGCTCATCAGGATGATTAACATGTTCCAAACACATTTACCAGGTCACATTTGATTTTGTTGAAGTATAGTTCCTTCAGTTGAGATGAGTGATCTGGATTCATTAGTATAAACACCATTTTTTCTTTATTTTACCTATGTTACCCCCAGGTTTTAGGAGCAGCAATAATTTATTTGCATCTGGAGCATGTGTGAAGGTGTTGGGAAATGTAGGGAGACTAGTAACATTTCATTAGGAAGCCCCATTAGAAATGTCTTTTAATGATGATCCTTTGGCGAGCTAATACTTTAATTTTTTCAGTTGACTTGTTATGTTTTTAACTAGAGTATTATGCTGCACTACATCAAAGCCCATATAAAAACGGAATAATTTTTTCATCATGAGTTTATCAATCAAATAGAGTCTTGTTATGGAGTGAAAACAGGGGACTTCCTTTTTTTGATTTGTTATTAGTAGGATCTATTTTCCACAAGAATATTAGCTGAAATTAATAGTGTTTACCTACTCCAAAGATAAACACTTCATCCCTCCCATGTGTTACTTGCAGCCTTGCAGGTTGTTGGTAATGTAAAAGTAATGCATGTCCTCATAATCTAATTCATGTCTAAGAGCTGACACTGTGCTGTGTTGCAAGAAGGATGTGCTACATAGGTTATTAATGTCAAAGCAAGTCTTTATTTGCCGTGGAAAATATGAATGTTTATTCTTATCTGCCACCATCACAGGAAACTAGAGATCCCTCCCTGAAACTCACTGTTTTCTGTGTTCCACAGTCTCTAATTTCTCATTAGGTTGCTCTATAACTGTGTCAACAGCACCTCCTGCTCTGCATTGTCTTTTTTCCTAAGTGGGAAACAAAATACGCGAAGAGTGAAAAACAATCTAACTTGTACCTTAAGCAATTAAATATTGTCAAATATATTTTACATGTCATAATGCCTCTGTCTCTGGCTCAGGGTCAGCTGCTCTTCTGGGTCTTTCTGACTCCCCCTGTGCTGGCTCTGGCTCTGGCTTGGGTGCAGGGCATCCTTCTGCTATTCTCAGACCCTGCCTTGGTGATGGTTTCCTTTGTGTAGGCTCTGCCACCCTGGAGATGAAACTGAGTTTTGAGAATCCAGTCTTCAACAAAGCATGTGGTGACCTGGGCATGTTTCCATGTTTGTTTTCCTAACAGAAGCAAGGCACAAAGAGTAAAAGGCAGTCTGCATTAGTGCCTCCATTCCTCCCTTTCCGTTATTTCCACATAACTCAGTGTGTGCACGTGTGATGAAGTTTGAAGAACTGAGCGAAAACTTGTTGGTTCTCCAGTCCTACTTACCTTAATGGCACACAGGCAGGTGTACTGGGATGGGCAGGGAATGTCCGTGGAGATGCAGTACACACACAAGGCACAGGGGACACTGAGACGGGCTCTGCCCACAGGTGCAAAACTTTGAAACCTGTCACCTTTACCCAAGAGACTTGGGCCTTTTGGAAAGCCACCACTTTGGCTGTGTGGTGGTGCCTTTTCTTGTGGCAGGTTTGAGAGGGGGTTTCAAGGCTGTATGTTGAGTAACAGTATAAAATAAGGATCTGGATACTAGTTTCAATATATCGTAAGGGACCTTCTGAAAACAGGCTCTGAAGTTTATTTTCCTTTGTTTACTAATCATAGATGCTGCTTTGGCTTGCAGTTATTTCCAGTCCTTGCCTTAAGTGGTTACAGATCACTACTTAC
The DNA here is from genome assembly GCA_013399895.1 of Serilophus lunatus. NCBI lineage: Eukaryota > Metazoa > Chordata > Aves > Passeriformes > Eurylaimidae > Serilophus > Serilophus lunatus. Next base: position 431,368 of record VXBA01003842.1, read on the forward strand.
CTTTGGGTCATGCTCTGCAGCTCAGCCATATGCCCAAGTGGCTAAAATCGCTAGGACCCAATTGATGTGGGTTGGTAGCACTGACAAGAGAAGTTGTTTTTATGACATGCATTTTTGAATGGAGTTTTTCCTAAAATGTTAACCACTGCTAGTTTTGATCTCTTTTAATGAGCTGTTTCAGGTATTCCAGCAGAAGTGTATGTAAAAGTACTCCTGACTTCTATTAGTGCTGTGACACTGGTGATTATGTTGATGGGAAGGTGATATTAATAATACTGCTCACACACTTTAGCTCCATCCAGTTATCAGCATCACATCTTATGCTTTTGGCCAATGAAAATCATTCTGTCTTACATCCAGTCAAGCAAAGTTACATTTGTTTTTCAGAAACTTAATGTACAGCAGTGGGATTTTCACATGGAAGGTCCTCAAAGCATTGTTAAGAGAGTGACCAGCATATATTAACATGGGCAATGCCTTGTGTTTCATATGTACATGTAAACAAATTAGTCTCACTGCTGATTTTCAAACTTTGAGTAGGTTTAGATTGGATATTAGGAAAAAATCATCAAAACTGATACTTATAAGCAGTGACTTCTGGAGATTACAGAATGAGGTTCCAGATTTAAGTGAAGAACTGTAGAGCCAGTTCAGTGCAAGTAAGAGCAGGGGGTTTTCCACCCTCTCTTTCTAATACTGAAGGACAGGATAGAATGTGCAATCCATAAATGCATTCTTGGTAAAAAATTATCAAGTGTAAATCGCAATATTCTCTGCCTCTAGATATTAATGGGACTACTTTGAAAGTGAAAAGGGGGAACTGCTAATTTAAATGAAACGTTTAAAGGAGCAATAAGTGTTTGATCTTCTATTAAATATTTTGCCACTTGTGCTACAGAAACAGTTGCTAGTTTTTCAAGTAGAAAGTTGCCGCTTTGCAGAGGAAAACACATTTGACTGTGAAATGTACAGAAATTGTGACAGGAGCAGTCTTGGTGGGAGCTGGGGTGAAACCTGATCTTCAGTCTAGCATGATTAACATAGTAATTTATTTTTCATATGTGCGTATGCAGTTATTTTCTGTGGCTCTGTTTCAAAGTTTGGTTTGTGTTTCCAAATGGAGTGGAGTGTAGTTAAGTGCAGAAGGATGGAAATGACCTCTGATTGCACCTTATCCTATTGGTTTATATTCCAGTGCAGCAGTGAGTAACCTGTTAATATGGTGTATTTCACACCTCATTGCTGGCCATATTAAAAGTTTTTATCCTAATTCCTCAGTAAATATTAATGTACAGTATTCACTAGTATCTGTCTACTGCATTTACTTTCCCCATTCTTCTTTGTAATTCTTTTTATTCCCTTTATCCTATGGTGATTGTAATCAAAGCCAAATCCAGTTGTTTTAATGATCGGCTTTTATTAGTCCTCCAGGCAAACTGCACTGCAGAGATACGGCATTGGAGCCCAATATTATTATGCCTCTACAGAAAGGATTAATTTAACATTTTTGCATATTGCAAGAATTAAAAACGTAATAAATCAGCAGAGGTTTATTATACTAAGTGATGTATGTAACCTATTAGCCATTCTGTTTGTTTTAGCTGTACAGTATTTGTCAAGATATTTTAAAAATCATCGTTCATGGTCCTGATCCAAAGGCTGCTAAGGCTGATGTGTAAGTTGCTGTGTTAGTTTTGTAGGTGACTGATCTCGGCTGCTTCCGTATGAGACTGACAGTAAAGAAAAAAAATATTAAGTTAGACCCAGAATTCCCAGAGATTTCCACTGGCTAAGATTGCAGCAAGTTTGGATTTTCTTAATAATGACACTTGGTTATTTTTTTCCAATAAGTATAAAAGTCCCAGTATGCACATAAAATTATATGTGTTAGGGGCTGCTTATTCTCAGATCTCTGCTGTACTGGGTCACAGCACTAGACAAAACACTGAGTGAAAAATTGATCTCTGCCTCCCAAAAAAGCAACTGAAAAGTTTTTACTGGAGTCTGGCAACTCCTGCTGGCAGCAGGAGAGGCAGAGGATGAGGGTTCATCCATGGCACCAGTGCTCTTGACAGTGATCTGAACCACATTTCTGGGGCTCAGCTGTGCCCTGGGCAGGAGGCAGCATCCTGGGCCACTGGTTTTGTTCTGAGGGAATTATTTTGGCAAATAGACATTGGTCATTCGGTTCAAGATAATCAGTGGGTTGATTGAATAAATATGTTGCATCTCACATGAATAAAAATGGTGCCATTCCCCGAGTCCCAGAAATGAGCCAAGGCAGGACTTGATCACTGTCCCACCAGCCTGCCTTGCAGAGGGAGCTTGGCTGGGAGGGGGGATTCCCAGCAGGCAGAGCAGTAGGAATGATACTAATGTTCTTGATACTCTTACATCCCGACATCGCGAGTCGGGCAAACAAACCACTTTAATTGATTTGCAGTTCCAAAATGTTTCACAAACACCAGACGGTGGGAACGTTTCAGTGCCTCTGAGAGGTCCCAACTCCGATTGCCAAGAGGGAGGCTGGGCGTGCTGCAGCCCGAGGAGTGGGACAGCTTGGCTGCTGCCTCCCCAGCACTAGCACAAACCCAGGCTGGCAGCAGGGCAGACGCTCTCCTGCCTCGCCAGGGGCTTGCTTTGAGGGTTACACTGGTATCTGCATGTTCTCTTGACCTGGCTTTTTGTTACAAACCCCTTTTGTTTGTAGAGGAGTGCTCAAGCAAACACAAATTGGGAGCATATATATTTGTACCGTTAAGGACACTAACAAATTTCACAGAATCACTAGGTTGGAAGAGACCTCCAAGATCATCTAGTCCAACCCTTACCCTAGAATTTTTCCAAATGAAGCTGAAGAAAGAAATAAAACTTAAAAGATGGTTTCTGGCATTAAAAGACTTCATTTTTACTCAAAAAAGGAAGCAAACAAAGCTTTTGAGTACTGTTTTGTACTCAGAAGTAGAAAGTCATTGGTTTTGGAAAGGCAAAATTAGCTAGAAGCAACATATAGGATATTGAGGCTTTTCTTATTGAATCAAACAGCATTGGTTGAATGCTGCAAATTGAGGAAATGAAAAATCAAAAGGCTCATAAAAATTACCTTTTATTCTATGATTTTTTCAGCTTTGGGAGCTGGCCTAGATTTCACTTTGTGGTATAGCATATCTTTTAAAGAAACATCCATTTATAATTTTAAAATTACCAGGAATTCTTCATGTGGTTCATTCCTCTATTAAGCGTGTGGCTTTTGCCAGCCTAAATTTGTCTGGTTTCATGTTCTGCCTCTGGGACTCTTGCACCTTTGCTGGGGTGAAAAGCCTACTGTTATCAGTTTCCCTTTCCCCAGGTATTTGCTTAGTGATCAGACATGCCTTAACCTTCTCTTTGATAAGGTAAATAAATTGAACTCCTTGGGACTGTCCCTGTAAGATGTGTTTTCCCATCCTTTAATCAATCTCACATCTTACAGCCATACTGAATTTATTGTGCCCTCTCCTGATGTATGATCAACAATGCTAAATGTGGGATTTTGCTGGCAGTTGTGGTAATATAATTTATTTCGTTTTCCCCTGCTCTATATCCAAACCACTCTGATCCTTGTAGCCATAAAGTTGCTTCACCAGCTTGTGCTTGGGTCCCAGACTGTGGGGATGCCCCGGTCAGGCTGGAGGTTTTTTCCCTGCATGAGTGTGCCTGACTCTGTTTACCTGCTGCCATGCTTCTCAGATGCTCCAGCGCACCCAGGGCATGGCAGAGTGTGTCCCTAATGTTTACTCTGTGCTGTTTATCACATAAATAAATCACTGTGCTGATCACTGCCTGTGTGCAGACCATTAATCAACAGAGTAGGGCTTTACCGATGTTGCTGTGCAAGTAGCTCTTCTGATTATATCACAGGATCATGTTCTAGCATAAAAAGACTTCAGTTTTACTCAAAGAAGGAAGCGTTTGCTCTGTCAGCAGTTTCTAAAGACTTCTTTTCTTTCTCCTTCATGATAACTTGTAGCTGTCCAGAAAGGCTTTGCACAGCAATAGATAGAGCTGCCTGAATAAACCCTAAGCACTGAGCATGCCATGCGTGCCGTGGGAATTCCCAGCCACTTCCATTATAAAAATCCCTTCTCCAGTCCTAGACTGAGAAAGGAAATGTTTATGTTTGTTTGGGCATTTTTCTTTGCTGATTGGTTTGTTTTCCTTTTGTGGGATCAGGATCTAGGGAGGAAGGATTGGAGGGTCTAGGTTAAAAGGTAATTATTTTTGTAACAGAATTAAAACCTGAAATATATTGAACCAATTTCTAATACAAACAGGATCAGCATTAGCTTTTAAAGGATTGCTATTATCATTTCAGGACTGCAATGTGATTTAAACTGTAATAGATATTGATTTCTATATTAGTGTTCTTGCTCCTGGTATTGCATTTCTGCTGCCATCTGCTAAAATAGCAGTGGCATTTTTCACTTTATTGACTGGACAATGAGTTGGAATACTGTATTCCTGCATGCTCTGGATCACCAAGATGACTATATGCTTACAGGGAAAAAGAAAGTTGGGACAAGTCAGCTACTGGGACACTTGCATTTAAAAGTCATAGGTACCAACTAGTAAATATGTATTAAAAAGAGAAAACTGCTAGAGGGCTTCAAAGTCACTTAGGGAGAGGTGGAAATTTACTCTAAAGAGCACCACAGCCTCTCCACAGGGCACTTATTTTTAAAAGAGAAGTAAATACTGCAGTGTCCTGTGCTGGTGGTCTAAAGCAGCATGGGCAGGATTTCTCAGGCTGTCGGGTTTGCCTTAGTTGAGCTCCCACAAAAGCAGCGGAAGCTGTGCCCGGGTGACAAGTGTGTCATTTGTGCTTTCTCTGGCACAGACAAGCTCTTTGTTACCAGTGTCCTGTGGCTCTTAAAGAAGGGCTGCCCTATTCCCTCTTTCCTCTGTCTTCCTGGAGCTGTGTACAGGCAGGGTGGCCACTGCCCTTTGCTGAACACACGGGGGTGTCCACTGGAGCTACAGCGAATATTGGTGAAATGGTTGGCAGTGAGGTGCTCTATAAAGGAACTTTATTAAAAAATGTTATTCAGAATTGGAATATTCTGAAATGAAATTGCCTCTTGATCATGACTTCCCAGCAAACTGATTTTGCCTAATGATAGAGAACAGTATTAGGCAGTACTTAATTAGCATAAATTAAGTTTAATGGGAACAAATTTTACTAGTGCCAAGTAGTTAAGAGGTGTTTAATAGAACTGAAATTCTGAGAGTTCATCTTATACTACCTAAAGGTGCCAACTAAATGTTAAGGTATGTGTTCTCCAGAGCATTCAGGAGGCCTCTCAGGTGTGCAGCTGAAGTTTGGTGGCCTTAATTCAAGGAGAACTGACTAAATTGTTTGAGTTCATGAATCAAACTTATAGGAGTCTTTTATATCTTTTTAAGGTAAACATAGAAATTTGTTTCAAAATTCAGAGCTGGAATACAGGAATCTAAGGGTAGTTTAATTTTGTCTGAGATCTGTCTCTGACAAAAACCCCTTGCAAATGTATAACTGACAATTCCCTTGGTGTGTTCTCACAGTTTCCAGCAGTCTCTATCCTAAGGACTTCCTAGGGTTGCTTCTGTATTGTGAGAGATTTTATTTAATTTTTCCCCTCTATAATCAGTCTTGGACAGAAATCAGGTACATACTTTGCATACAAGAAATAAATAAGCAGTAGTGTGTGTTTTGGTTGTGTTGTTGGGGTTTTTTTAAAATCTAAGATAAAAATCCTCGTCTTAAGACTCTTACTATTTCTAAGTTGGTAAGAAAGGATAGGGACAGGTCAGCTCACCAACACCACATCTTGCCCTGCATGTCAGGAGTTCTGCTGGAAGACAGGAAGGGTGTCCCTGCACCTGTAGGTGGGAACTTGAGCATGAGCATGAGTGTCAGGGAGCAAAGCCCTGGGCAGAACCAGGGTAACACCTAATGAACAACATAAACCCCACAGAGTGACAGAGGGAATGTGGTTTTACTTGATTTATCACTGTGTTTTTGGGCAGACTGGGTCTAAACGTGACCTTCTGAAAGCAGCCTGATCTGTTCCCTGGTCAGCTCTAACTGTGACTGTTCAAGTTCTTTCTGCAGCTTTGCTTTTTCTTTTTCCCTGTCCTTTTTTTGTCCTGACTTAGACTAAAAGCTTTAGTGTACCAAGCTTGAACTTTCCTCATCTTCCACGAAGCTGGCTGCAGCAGTCTGCTGGCATTACCACAGTCCCTCTGGCATTCTCAGAATAAATCCCCTATTTGTTCTTCAGATTAGGAGCAGATTTTTTCACTCTATGTTTGTAAAGTACATAAGCCTAATGCTGTTTTAGCCCAGGACTTGGCCTTCTGGCTACTATTAAAGGTCTGCTTTGAGCTCTGTGTGGGTAGTAAATAACTTGCCCGTGTTTGCTGTGAAAGCTTCTAATTTATAGGCAAATAAGTTAGTACGTTCATATTTGGATTTTTAAGCAATTAATTCAAGTCAAGCACAAAGGGAGTGCATGGCAGGCAGCTGAATGCTCCGTGGTTTTTTGCACCTTATGCTAACCGTTGCCCAAATGAGGGCTGTCTGCAGCTGCTGCTTTGGGATAGAAGAGTTTACTACTCAAACAAATCAGGCACTGGCCCTGTGCTTTGTGTTTGGGGGTGTGAACAGTGAGCTACATGACCTGAGGCAAAGTGGTGGATTTTGATCCTTTCTGTCTCTATTGGGCCATGTCATAGTCTTAACTAAGCCCAGCTTTTCAATTTCTCCACAGCAAACAGCTCCACTTCCCCAGACTATGGCAGTATCTCCATGTATGCCATATGGGGGGCTAGTGAAAATTCGTAGAAAACAAGGATTACTGTTACATTATGGTGTAAGTCCTTGCAGACCCAGGATATTTGCATGGCCAGTTGCTGTAGTAAAAGAAGACTTTGTAGTCCTCCTCTGCAGTTATGCTCCCAGAGTACCCATATACAGACTGGGAATGGAGAGACAGAGAAAACTGCTTATTTTTTACAAGGCTACAGGGAAGTTTTTCAGGGTACAGAGAATAGAATTGACCTCCTCAGAAGTCCAGCCTGGGATCCCTGCCCTGCATTATGGCTGGGCACTGTGTGCTATGTCACTGACAGTGTGGCACAGGGGAAGGAGAGCTGCTTCTCAAGTGTAGCTGCTGTTCAGTAGCTGCTGCTGAAACAGAGCCTGAGGTTGGGAATGTTTATCATCCTGCTCATAATGAAGCCATTACACTTGCAGTCACAACTCTGAATTGCAGCTAATAGATTTTCATTTTGTTTTTCTCAGTTAAGTCATATTTGATAAATGCAGAAATGTGTAGGGAGCAGCTTATCTCAAGTAGACAGTTTCTCTTTAAATGGGTGTCTTGAATGTGCTTTGCATGAGGATTTTTTGAAAGAAAAAAAGAGATTCTGCAGCAAATCTTTACAGATATTAAATGGCAAACCCAGAGCATCCACTTGCTGAGTACATGTTATACGTTTTAGGGACCTGTTAACCTGCAGCTGTCGAAGATAAGTGTAATTTTCTTTGTGTGTGTGTATGTGTACCCATGTATTTGTGTGTGCACACCAAGTTTTATAGTATTGGATGTGTAATTCTGTGCAATGCCTTCTGTGTGGTCTAAAACATTGGCTTAAATGAATCTTACTTGAGTTCTTTTATAGGGAACAAGCAAATTTCCGTTACCTGCTTCAAATCAGACAACTGCATAAGGATGTAGTTTTTGTCTAATTTATTATCTTTTCCTCTTATTTTGAGTTTAAATTGGAACAGGATAGTTTGTCTGGGAAATGACAGTACCAGCATGTGGTGTATCTTTGCACTGGATTGTCCTGTTCAGAATTACTCTGGAAAAGTTCTCAGCACAAGGTACCTGGACATGTATTAGAGAGAGATTTTTAAATCCTGGCTCAAGAGATTTTTAGCAGAATTAAGCCAACATTCTCAGAAATACTGAAGCTAAGCTGGTCTCCTAACACTATCCTGAGGAACTTTGTCAGCATTTTCCAACTTCAAGGCTAGAATGCAAGCATGCAAATCGGTGTTTGGGCCAAATTTTCAGAGGAGTTTTCTAGCTGCAGATAGGATTTTCAAGCGCACCCAAGCAAATCCACAGCAGACTTTTGCAGCAATGATAAAATCGTAAAGAAAAATCCTTCCACTGCGCATTTCAGATACCATTCATTTCCGAGGTGCTGAGCATCACATCTTGGGAATGAGCTTGGCACTGCAGTGGAATGCAGCTCAGCCATGACTTCCCACAGCACCATTCCAAATCAGGCCCCGTGTGTCTGCCCTGGCCCTGTGCCCAGCTCTGGCTGCATAAGGCAAGTCTCTGAATGGTGTTCACTACATCAAAAGGCTGAAGTGTTTCTGTCACAGCCACCCCTCTTTGGCAACAGTTGCCCCACTGTTGGCAACGCTCTCATGCCCCTTTTCCTTTTTGCCTCCCTCCACTTGTGTACCCTCAGTTTGCCTTCTGGGTCTTCTCCTCTCACCCTGGTGTTGCCCCAAGTGCTTTCCCAGGCTTTTCTTTCTCAACTCTTTCTTCTATCTCTGCCTCTTATTTCTTTGCTGGAGTTCTCTCTGCCATGGTTCCAGCTGGTGGAGATAAGTTTGGAAAGTGCATCTCTCCTTGTCTGGACTTCAGGCTTCCTGTGCCTTCACCCACCTGCCCCATTTGAGCTCTGTTCAGCTTCTTTTTTGACCTGTTCCCACAGTGTAGGCTGTGTGACTGCAAGTCTGCTGCTTTGTCTGTTCCTCCCCACTTACCACCACAGGAACTGCATCTCTAGCCCCAGGCTGTCTTCTCCAGCTGACCTTCACCCCAGCCCAGCTCAGACATATAAAACAAAATTAGCCAGTATCACATAGTTTGATAAACAAGGCAGCCAGCAGATCATGTAAACTGTGAGCTGTACACCTACAGTAATATGACCTCAGACCTATTAAATTCACATATTTTGGTCTGGTTTAGAATTTGTATATAAATATTGTACAGGGAGACTTTATTAGAGCCTAGTGAAGCAAAATCGGGTCTTGGATTTTCATAGTTTAGGTGTTCTTGGTCTGAATGCAGTATATGGGTTAAGAAGAAGGAATTAGAAGTTTGAAACCATGTTTGTTGAAGCTGCTGATGAATTACACAAAGTCAATCTGTGTATTAGAGTATTGTCATCTTTGTAAGACTAAATGATGGGAAAAATACATTTGAAGAATCCTACATCAAGAAAAAATTACTAGTCTACTAACCTGTTCTTCAAATGTTTTACTGGAGCAAGACATTCACAAGTGACCTTTGGAGAACATTGCTGTCAACTTGAGAGAGCTCTTGCTTACCTGACCGTTGCAGTGCTGCAGAGGGAAAAGGGCACATTTTAAGTTCAAGTAACTGATATGAAAATTGTAGTGAATGTTTTCAGCAGATTCTTCAACTGAAGTTATTTTCTTTGTGGTGATAAAAGTAAACAACAGTTGCACTGTCTCAGCCACAAGGTTTCTTCACCTCAAATTGCCAGCATAGGCTTGCAAAAAGGGCCCTGTTTCCCCAGGCAGCTTGTTGAGTCAACTGCTGGTTCTGTGCCAGATTTGTGTCTGAACTCTGAACCACTGCTTTCTAGGGCACTGGAGACCAGCAGTGAGGAGTGAGATGTTAGAGACATTTTATTCACATGCCAAGCTTTAAAAATAAATGGGCCCAATCCTGACAGGTGCTGAGACTCTACTTGCTTTACTGGGCATGGGGCAGATGCCTCTAAGAACAGGCTGTTTGTTTCAACCCCACGTGTCCTGGGCATGAATGTATGAAAGTGTCAGGCATATCAGGGTGTGCTGTTGAGATACTTGTTGAGGTACTGCTGGCCTGAGGTTTTGGTACTCCCACAGTCTTGTCCTACTCATCATGTGTGTGCACACAGTGGGATCCAAACTCAGAGTGGCAGAGAACAACTATCTTGTTGGTAACATTGAAGCCAGTAAAAATGGCTTGAAACAAAAAAGGTGATTCAGCCTAAAACTGTCCAATCCTTTCCTTGTATGATAGAGGCATTAACACTTACAGGGAGTGTAATTCAATGCTCTTTATTTCTATATAGCCGTTAATCTTGCGCATGCAAATAGTTACAACTGAAATACTTTACTTGTTTTGCCCATTCAGTGGAATTTTAACATTCTTTGTGCATCCCATTTTTTTCTTTAATTCTTCTGTTTGACTAATAAGAGCATACTGAGATTTCCAGACCCATCCATTCACTTTTTGGCAATGACATAAGAGCCTGTGTCTGCCAGTGTTCTCTGTCAGCAGCAAAACAAAAGTAAACATATCTGAGACAAGTTTTCTCTTGTGTTTAAGTAAAATACCCCTGCCCGACATATCCTTCCTTTTTCACTTGTACAAGTGCCTCTTTGAGTGCCTCTAGCACTCAAAGGTGGATACCTGAACCCAGAACAACCAGTTCGGTGCTCAGGCTTTCCATGAGGATCTTTCAGTGTTGCTTGCATCATCTGTGTGAAGGAAGTCCAGGTGCTGAGGGTTAGTTGCTCTATGGTTTCCTTAGACTGGATCTCTGGGATCCTTTCCCTAGCTTTCATACAAAGGCCTGGCTAGTTCTTCCCAATTCATCTGAATCAGGAAATTACAACACCTGTTTTCATTCCCACCCTCATAACTCTAGACCAAAACAACCTCTCATGTGCTGTTTCTCCACACAGAAGCCTTTCAAGCTGTGTTGGTGGCCATCCATGTCACCATGCAAGAGAGCCAGAGATGCAGCCACCTCCTCAGGGAACCTGTGGAGCTGCAACCCAGCTGTGACAGCCAGGGCTACAAGGTGGCTGGCATGGTCCTGGCTGTGAGAGGAGGAGCATGGGCTGTGTCTCCACTTGGGAAAGCCACAGAGAGGCCATCTGCTCACTTTCCTATGAGGAGTTAGGCAGTCACAGTGATGGTGTGTGGCAGACTGGCAGTTTGAATATTTCTGATGAGAGGAGGATGGGTGAGACACAGCTCTGTGTCACTCACAATGTGCTCTCTCCAGGTGGGTAACCTGCTCGTGTCCCTGAAAGGCTCTCCAATACTGGGACAAGAAGTCAGGAGGCTTCAGTTGACTTGGTAGAAGCTGACTCATAGCAGTCCTAAAATGAGCAGATGGTCCACATTTGGCATTGCATTAAAGCGTATCTCTTTGTTAGTAGGATGTAAGTATTGACTTGAGGTGTTTGGTGCAGTAAGAATTTTAATTAAATTATCCTTTCTTCAGTAATGTGGCTTAGATAAAATCTTGGATGACTACAGTAAAGCAGTGTTTCCCACAATATTTGTACATATGTGGTAGAATTCTTTTTGATTTTTGGTGCAGATGCAACTCTTATTTTCTTTGTTTTATGATATTAGCAAATCTCTGAAAAAAGACTTCTTTTGCTTTAGTTAATTTATTCAAGTTGACCATCACTATGATGTCTATTACAATAAAGAATCAAATTCATAAGATTTTTTGGTATATTGATGAATGTTTGCTTTCAGTTAGAAAGTAATTATTCCAGAGATAAGACTTCTCAGCTAGCAGGTCTATTTATAGTAAATATACTGCAACAATGTTTTCCTGTTGAGGCATATTTGAAAAAAGAGAAGTTGTAAGGTACCAAACTTTGCAGATTTCCTTGAAGTTTATGATACTGCTAGAAAACAGGATTTTTCTCTCATGAGTTTGACACAAGATTTAAAGAATCACAGCTCCCTACATAGGGAATGACCTTCACCAGAAAAGATACGGAATTTATCTCCTATTATGAGAGAAAACTAACCCTTTTATCAAATGCTAACATGAAAAATTTGAGAGGAGATTCAGTGCAGTCATCACCATATAACAAGAATCTCTCCAGTGCTTTTTCTGTCTTCTAAGGAGGAGAGGGAATGCTACTGAGATTTGTTCATAGAAACCTTTCATTGTCAGTTCCTCAGGATTAATCTCATTCCTATGCAAGAGGATGTAGGGTATACTTACAGAACTGTATAGACTTGTCCCTGGAACACACATGCATCTGTTGGTTACACAGTGATTTTATTCCCTCAACCTTGTGAGGAAGGTAAATCCTTCCACAGTACTGGAAGTGCGATACAAAGGAGATTAAATTTGCCAGATCGTGTCTGTGTCAGTTGGAAGAATTTGGACTTCATTTCATGGAGGCTGTGGAATCATTTTGTAAAGCAGAGCAATGGTTACTGGATCACAACAGTGGGATTCATCCAGGCCACCAATCTCCCTGTTTTCACACACTGCTCCTGAGAGAGCCTGGAGTGTTCCCTAAAACATGCCTTCAGGTGTTTGTTGTTTGTTTTGAAATAGCTCTGGTGATATGCAAGGCTGATTTTCTTAGTAGCTGGCCAGGGGAGATGCTTAGTGGGAATGTCATTTCCTATGGGGAAATGCTTTGCTTTGAAGTCTGTGTTTAGGGGACAAGAGCTGTTTCTGGGGACAGCAGGTTTGCAGTTGTTTTGCACATGGTGTGTGGCCTTGGTGACATGTTCGTGCTGGGTGACAGCTGCCTTCTATCAGAGATGTTGTTCTTGTAAGCAAGTCTGTCACACAACACTTATTAGGAGATCCTTCACAGCCTGACTTTTCTGTGCTTCCCAGACAACACTGAAGGAGGCATCACACAGAGATGCTGCTGTCCCAATTTACAGGACTTCTTTTCCCATCACCTCTTGGCTCAAAGACTCAAGAGAGAAAGACCAGAATGCTCCCTTTCAAGGGAAATTAAAGTTGAATCAGAGCACTAATTGTAATAAGCAAGGAAGGGAGCAGCGGGGCTTGTCAGGTGCACTTGCAGCCCCCTTATCTGGTTCTCCCTCAGCTCCCAGCGCTGCCATGGTGTGTGGGATTGTTCAGGGTGCCACTTCCCTCCTGGGGGTCACGTGAGCAGAGCTCCTCTCACCAGTGGTTAGTGATGTGCACATTGTGTTCTGCTGCAGCACTTACAGATCACATCCCGTTAATCCCTGGGGTCTGGGGACACTACTGCTTCAAACGCCACTGTGAGTTATTGTATCCTATCAAACAGAAAGGGATGTATGAACTACCAGGGAGAAAACTGTTGATGTCGAGTCAAACTACTGATCATTTAATTTCTAATGAATGCACGTCATCCAGCCAACTTTGCTCTAGAGAGAGATGGCAGATTCAGGACAGAATATAATCCATGCTATCAAATGGTAATTATGAGAGCAAATACCTGTCTGTATTCATTTTGAGCTAGATGCTGAGCAGGTAATGCCACTGTGTAGAATCTTGCCCAGGGAATAGAGAGAACTGCAGAATCTTGTCTTTCCTTAGAGGCAATAGAAGCTTTTATAAACATGTTTATTTCTGAGCCTGGACCAAGATGTGAATTGTATCTCCCTGATACAGATGAATAATCAATAGAGATTCTAAGCCTAGATGGTTTGAGGATTTTATACCTGGTGGCACAGTCCCACAGGAAACTGAAACCCACTCAAGTTCTTTTGGGGGCGACTCATCATGCTGGGGCCTAAGCCAGGGTTGTTGTCAGGGGTATTTTGGTATGTGTGCTTCTCCTCCCCATTGTCCCCATTCTTTTTCTGCTTGGAACCCCAGGTTATATTTCAAGAAGGATTAAATGCATTGGAGCTTTTTGCTGGAGGATTCTGAAGGTTTATTTTCCCACAGGGACTCTTTTGAGCTGATATAGTGACTACTTCAAGACATAGGAAAAAACCCTCCTTTCAAACCTCTTTTATTTTTGAGATCCTGTTAAAGGACTGGGCTCCTCTGTGCTCTCTTTTGTGCTCATGCATAACACAATGTGATACCTATCAGACTGCATAGGGAAGTTGCTGGGTATGAAGTGCCCTCAGCTTTCTTCTCAACAATGTTTTTAACTTGGAGCAAGTCAAAGGCCCTTGTTCCTCCCCAGATTATTCCAGGCAGCACTCCAGTATAAATAAGTAATTCATATTTTGAGATGCCAGAAGTAGCTAGGGAAAAGATTTTTTCCATCAAGCCTTGCTTTTGATTTAGCCATTTCTCCCCACTTTTTTCTTCTCTTTGGTTTGCCACTTCATCACCAAATGAAGTCACCCAGGAGGAAGATTATCAAACAGTGGGGTTGGGTATCATGTGAAGTTCTGTAATTCCTTTGCTTTAGGAGTGGCAAGAAGTGCTTAACCATTCCATACAGGGTGCAGCCATCCAAATCCTTCTCCCTGTTCTGACGCAGCCCAACCAGTGTTTGCTGTGAGGTGTGTTTGCTGTTTGTCTGTCAGGTGAGGGTCTCGAGTGCTCTGCATCAGATGTGGTCTGGAGGTTCAGCTGCTGCCCGAGGGGGAGGGGGACTGAGTGCAACTGTGGGCATCCCCATGGCTTAGCAGCTGGGCATGAGGGGAGAGAGGACAGGCAGCAAACCTTGTCCTCCCACCATCAGGCTTCTCACAGGCTTGTGCACCTGAGTGTACAAACAACCTCACACTCTGCCTCCTTCTTTGCCTCCTGCACAGAGACATGAGCAACCACTCACTCAAAGTATTCAACCTCTGTATGGCACCCACCTCTTTTTAATGCCCACTTTGATTGTGGGTGGTGGAGTGACTGATTAACTTGGTTCTGACAGTGCTAACAATTAAGCCAGTTGCGAAAGAGCAAAGGAGACAGCAGTAATGCACTGATTAGTTCATTTGATTTACATTAGAAGGGGTTTATAATGACCATAAATGATTGTTTTTACAAGAGGTACATAAACAAGTAAAGTTGAAGTGACTGCTCTGCATGCTACTGCACATTCCTAATGCTGCATTTCTACATGTACAATTGAATTCCTTCACTTTCACCAACTGATTACTGCCAGAAAGAGGATTGCAGTCCCTCCTGTAGTGCCTGTATATGGGGAAGCCTATTCCATTCATTTTCACAGGGAGGGGATGTGGATCAAAGGTTTAGGGTTACACAGCTTTCCTCTAAATTTTAACCACCTTTTGTCTTCTAAAACAGATGATACTTAAAATTTTTGCTTATTAATCAGAGCCAGACCACATGTTCTCTTCTGTTTTGGATGCAAGACAGGTGCAAAGGTTTTACATGTCAGTAGTCAATGAAGGTCCCTTTGTGCCAGACCTTGCACTCCAGCAGAGCTCCCCACACAGATACACAGATAAAGGCTGAGGTCTGTTAACTCTACAGGTAACAGAGGTGTTACCTATGGAGTTACTGTGACTTAGTATCAGGCTGTATCCTCTCTCTGTCAGGGAGCTTGTGCTCTTCCCTTTACCATACACGGCACCCAAAAATGGTCGGAGCAAATAGGGAAAATAACACTTTGATTAGGGGAAGCAATCAGGATGTGCAGAAAGCCAGAAAAGTCAAAGGAAACGACAAGTTGCTTAAGAGATATCTGAGGAAAGAATTTTCATTTTCCTTCCAGAAACTTGGGATGGGTGTTTTATGCTCTCAGCATCTCTCTCAGAAAGTATCCATGATTTCATGGGGGCAAAAGGGAAAACAGTTGAGATGTGAAGAGACTGGGAGAGAAGCAAAGCCAAAGGTTGACAGCTAGACTGGGTCTGTACCACACATGACAAAGGGAGAAGCCCTTTCTGCCTGTTCTGGCTCATAGATGTCAGCACTGTCATCATCCAAGAGGTGCTGCAGTAGAAGCACCCCCTCAGCTCTGAGCAGGAGCACATCTTCTGTTACCTTTAGGACTTCCCATTATTCAGCACAATTCTAACCAAAATGTACTTAGAAGTTCATCTGTGCTTCTGGATGCATCAGGTGTGTGAGATCAGATGAGAGTATTCCAGCTGTGATGGGCATAAAGCCCTTTGGAGACTGTTACGTCCAAACCTCTCTTGTCTCTCACGGAATCCAGTCCAGAATTATTGACATTATTATCAGTTATGGATATTGTTTCCATTTCATAATGGTATTACAGCCAAGGGTAGCCCACCTCTCACTTCATACCAATGTGCCTACTCCCTGTGAGTGAGCTGGCAGTTGAGTCATGCTGGCTGGAAAGGGGGGATTTGATAGCTCAGCATAGGCCAAGGCAAAAACAAGTAAATGAGTACTGGCCAATACAGGAACAGGGTCAAAGATGAAGTCAGGAGTAAGATTAGACCAAATGGCTTTAACTGCATTGTATACTTGGTCAAGCATGGAGTTTCCTCTATGTAATGATTCAGTGTATTACAAGGCTAATAAGCCAACAGTGTAGCAGGTGGGCCAAAAAGGAAACTACTGCCTCTCTTAACCTTTGCAAGCAAGGTCTGGGGTGTGTGCTGCATGGTGGTCTCCTGATGCTGAGGTATATGTTGCCAGTGGGTAACTTTAGTTTCTAGAGGCAGGTTGGGTAGCTTTGTAACTTCTCATAGGGGCTCACAATGCCTGAATTAAACAGCTGTTTGTAATAAGTTTGTCAAGTAGTGTTTCAGGAACCTGATACCCTTCATTTTCCTGGTAGGAAACCACAAACACACATCCATCCCTTTATCAGTGTGACCTGTAGCACATCAGATGCATAATTTGGGAAAGGCTATTTTATCTTTCACTGTTCCATGTGTGTTTGCTGACAGCATTCTCCACTGTAACACTGCCTTTGATACTTCCAACTTGTACTTTATTGCACCTCACAGGAGCAGAAGCTGTTGTATACTTTTATCATCACATCTGATTATTACTGTTTATTTTTTCCTGTTTAAAATATTCCTGGTTTTCACTCTTCCAGGAGCCCCAGTATTAAGTCAGGTTGTACAAACGGAATAAAGACAATCCCTCATCAGATAGTGTGGGATTAGAATCCTGAGCTACATGTGAGCTATGTGCTTGAAAGCTAGCATATCATTACCTGCACTTTGACTTTGATTTGGAGATGCAGTAAATTAGCTTTTAGTGAATGCCCTAATTTGGAATGAAATGCCATCTGGCTGCATCAGTTCCGGGACTGATGGAAAGATGGAAATGTAGTGCTGACTCTGAAGGCCATTGCAGATTTCTTCTGTGGCCACCACCTGGATTATTTTGGTTGCTTCATGTCCTTGTTATCTGAAAATTGGACATGATACTTCCTAGGAGTGCTGCCCCATTTATTGTTTGTAGTATCTGTTAAGACTCTGGAATGAAAGACTCTTTAGGAGTGTAAAAAGTTATTTCTTCCACTGATTTTTCTGGAATTAGTGTCAAGACAGTAATGCTTTGATTTAAGAACTGCCCGGGTCCCTTGTTACTTGCTTTAGGGGGTCAAAACACCTTGCAGCTACTGAAATGGTTTTCCATTTGCCCAGGTCTCTTTAACACATGTATTGTAGTGGTGAGTAACTGTGTTCATTTCAGCTTATGTCATCTCAGATCTTTCTTCAGGCCAAACTGAAACACTCCTGCTCACAATGAGTAGTACCACGCTCCATAAAAAGTCTCATTGATTTCAGAGAGGCTTTCACTAGTATGTTATACTATTCATTGTTAAGTAAGGGAATAAATATCACAGCCTGTCTCTGTACAGTGAGAGCAACAGAAACTGGAGGATGAGGAGTGGGAATTACAGACACAAGGAAACCTTTCATTTAAAAAAGATGCAAAGAAAATGTGATTCATCTGAATGTCTTAATTCTAAAGAAAAGCTTTCACTGGCAAATGATAGAATATAGTATAGAGGCTGACTTCTGTAGTAAAGCAGAATTTAGAAAGCTCATTCCAAACAAGAATATAAATCACTTTGCTGCTGTATCATAAATTTTACCTAAACAGTGGAAATTCAATTGAAGTATGACTTCAACCACTAAAGAATTTCAGGGTGTAAAGGATGTGATGTTTCTGAGAGTGAGGCTGGGGCTTGTTTGGGTTTCGTTGAATTCATTTTCCCATCACATTTTACAGACAACTCCTTCAGAAATTACGTAATACACTACAAGCACAGCTTTGGAGCTTCTGAAAAAATAGAATTTTAATTTTGTGGGCTTAACAGCTACATAAGGGCAAAACAAAAATTTTATACCTGTGAATGTTTGTGTGTCTGCTGACTTTCTATATCCCTGCCCCTGCTGGGTCTGTTGTGCTGCCCTATGGAACTGGCACTGTAGAGCAGCAGAGTGCTGAGCTGGGAGTGTTACACAGTGCCCAAGGGGTGATTTCCCTCTGTACCTTGCTATTCAAACCAAAGGGAATTTTTAATAGTTGGAAGTGGAGGAAAACATATTTAGAGCTGTTTCACCAGTGCCTTGACCTTAAAGTAGGCATTCAGAGCTCTGCAGTACCAGACACAATTCTCCTTGTATGCAGGATGGTGAGCAGGGCTTCTCATCAGATTGGCAGATATAACTGTAGCAGGATGCAAAGAAGTGGAAGAGGCCCCCCCGGCTGCATGTGCAGTGTGCTTTCCATGTCAAGAGCCAGGTAAATTTTGAAAGAAAAATGTAACTTGGCCTGCTGTGCTGGTTTAATCCAAAATACAGGTCATACTGGGAAGGTGCAGAAAGCAGCTTTTCCTCCCATCCTGATGCCATCCTCACATTCCTTCACCGTCTCCCGTTGTTCCTCCGCTCCACACACAAACAGCAAAAGCAAGCATTCACATCCATCGTTGAGTGTTGACACTACTCGTGTGAAAAGCTCTGGCAGCTACAGCAAGTGTGTGCAAGGATGTGTGGTGGAGACAGGATGGTTTCTCCAGGGAAAGCTGTCCTGGATACTGACCTTGCTGAAACAAATAGCATTCATTCATCACTGTATCAGCTGCTGTAGAATGCACTGTTAGGAGATTAAGTGGGAGACTACTTGGAAGCATTTCTGGGCACAATGTAGCTGCTTCCTTGCTTTGGAAATGCACTATAGCAAAAGCTGATAAGCTGTGCTCCTTGGTCCCACTATGGCACTGCAGTTGGATTTTCTTAGAGATGCATTTCAAGGTCTTGATTTTAGTGGGAGTTATAAATATTTGGTTTGTCTGAAAACAAGAAAAATTACATAGACACGCCCTTGGAAGAGCATTTGGTTGATATTTGCAATTGCCTATTTCCTATTATTTTTACTGCAGAGCAGTGAAATAAGTTGATGAAAGTTGAACAATCAAAATCTCATGCATGCCTTATTATTTTCATTGCTGCAGCACCTGGAATCCAAAATTAAAGCAGTCATGTTTGTAATTTGGGGGGGATCTTTTCAATAGGTAAGCAAAAGGATGATAATGAATTTTTTTACCAGCTTAACTCTGCCCACTCAGCTTTCATTTAAAGCAGACTGTCCCTTCAAAGGGAAGATTAGAGCACTGATAATTTTCAAATGGGCATGTAAATCAGGCTTCTAGTCATGTTTGTGATTTTGCTGTCTTCAAGTTTTCCTAGATAGGAGGTGAAGCAGAGAATAGTCTTCCAGTGCAAACCCTGAGCTTAATCGGTCCCTCTGTGACTGTAAGCCAAGCTCGACCCTTAGTTGTATCAAATTCAGTCCAGTTACAATTAATTTTTCCCTTGCCATTATTAACAATATTGGCAATGATCCTCAAATGATCCATATTTTCATAGAATAGCTGGGGTTTTAAGGGACCTTTTGAAAGGTCATCTAGTCAGAGTTCCTGCCCTGGTGTTTAGGGACATGATTTAGTGGTGGACTTGGCAGTTCTAGGTTATTGGTTGGACTTCATGAAATTAAAGGTCTTTTCCAGCCTAAACAATTCTATGACTCTTGTCCAGAAAGTCTTTTTTTTTTCTCTAGTTAGCAGATTAAAAAGCAAAGCTTCATTGCATTTAATTAGAAAAAAATAGAGAAAAGAAATGTCTTCAGAAAGATTAGGAAGTGAAAAATAGATAAAAATCAGGCTTCTGGCTTTTAGGACAATCAGCAGATGTTGGGCTTCTGAGGTGTTACAGCTGTCACCTCCCTCAGAGGTTACAAATGTACAGGCCAAGGTGTTCGGCAAGTAAAACCCCAGCAGCAGAGCCTCCAAATGTCACACACTCGAGGTGCCAGTGACGCACAGCACATCCAGCCACGCGCCCAGCTTATTCCTCACTGAGGAATTCAGGAGCTGGGCCTTTCAAGGCTCCTTCTTTGGCATTTATCCAAGAGTACTGAGGCTTTGAAAAGCAGGATTGTTCTGAAAGGGGGATGGCAGTTCCAAGCAGCCATTTGCCTTGGTATTGCACATCCATCATCTCCCTGTAATACACAACTACGTGTACGCTCACATCACAGACAGTGCTCTTTTCACGAGCTGAGCGGCTGGAAGGGGTGCCAGAGAATTAGGAGGAACTGGCCAGCCTTCAAGATTTCTTCACAAGGACTTCTTAATCAGCTCCCATGCCTCTGTACTCTCATGTCTGTGTGTCTGGTAATTTGCTGTACTTTATGTGCACTCTGTTCATCATACAGATTGGCTTTTTACTTTCTGCAGCAATTCCTCTCACTTTGCCAACACCTTGCCATTTGCAGCTTTAATGCCTATCGATAGCACTTCATCAGCAATAGCTGCCAGTGTATATTCCTTTTACAAGATGTTCACCCTAGGTTTTTATAGATAGTTACAAATTTAGTCACAATCTGATTGAATACTTCGTTTTCATTTGCCTTTCACATGGAATAGATTCATCAAAATTAATAGATTGCTGGAAGATTAAGAATAGAGACGAAAAAGCTTCTCTAGTGTGGATTAGTGTACCAAGCCTGAATCAACTCTGCCAAACCTATTCCAGTGGGCCCAGTCTGGTTTTTAATACCTTCTCTGAGTTTTCACAGCTTCCCATAGGCAGCTGCCTGCATGGCCCTAATACTGGTCCTCATGCCAGTGCCAACACACAGTCCCTAATTTGATTTTACTCTACCCTTGTAATCTTCATTCCCCAGACTCAGCCACGGGAACCCGAACAAACGTCTTGTTAGAAAAGCCAAGGCAGAGGAAGACGTTTATTATCTCAGGCTTTGCAGTGTCCTCTGTCACCTTGAATCACTTTTCATTTGGGTAGATGTGTTTCTAGTCTCCCTTTCACTGGTGGTGAGCCCTTTTGTGGCCCTTCACATCCCTGCCCCTTTCAGGCGCAGTGGAGGTTATGCTTTCTGGGTTGCCTCTGTGCGCTCTGTCCCACCATCCTGTGCCTCTTTTTGTCCTGTCTGGCTAAACAGGGGACACCTCTACTCCTGCCTGTCCATGCTCTAGAACACTGGTTAGAAACAGTTCAGTAAAATTGTTTCTCTCTGACACATGTCAGTTTTAAGCAAAACCTATTACCAAAAAGCATCCCCATGTAACGGGGTTTTGAGAGTAAAGTCCAGGGCAGATTTCAGGCATTTCTCCCAGTTCAATTTCAAACTCACCTTGGTGTAAGGATTGGAATTCATAAGTCAAGCAATTTACTTCTTGTTTTTTGATGGAAAGTGGTGTAAATATGGGGTAGGGAAAGGAATGTACAAGAAATTTTATTTTTTTTCTCTAATAGGGCGATACTACATTAATCCTTAAACAAACAAGGATTGGTATTTTACAAGAGAACTGTGTTTCTAGAGTTTCATTAGAGTTGCATGGAGTTGCGTGACCACTGTCAACTCCGCAACATTATTTTTCATTGACTATCAACAGCAGAACTAAACTGCCTTTTGATATTCAGTGAGGTATAAGTTGTTGCAGAGAAATAGATAAAAGATGGCCTCTCCTCCTGCCTTTTCTTCTCCTATGCTATAGGTAGAAATAAGCACTCTGAGTGTTGCAATGTCTCATCTCACAATATCTTCCGCTTTGTGGAATAGCCATGTCTATACTTAGGGGCTTCTATGGCTGGGTGACATAATATTTCCTGTTTAAAACAACCAGTCTTCACTGGCTTTCAGTTTTGGAGATGTCAGTAGCTGGAATTGCTTGAGTGTTCCAGGTCAGTGAGAGACAGATGTTGTTTAGTGCATATCCCAGCATTTATCAGTTGGAGAAGGTTCAGTGAAATGATTAGTTCTACCTCTTCTAATTAGTTTGAATGGTTTTAATCTAAATTTGTAACTAGAGGGCTGTAAATCTGTGGGGTTTCTAGTTTAAGGTCCAATTGCAACCTTATAAATGACTGGTAACTTGATACCTCTTTTGGATACCAGTAAATGTTGGGTTTTAATTGAATTAAAAATGCCCACTGTTGTTCTTTGCTGTCCTTTAATTATCAGTGTTTATGTCTTCCTATTATTGATTTGACAGTAGTCCATGAATGTCCCAGTCAAGATCATGACTTTGGCTACTGTAGGTCCACAGACATTACTGTCCACATCCTGAAGAGCCTACACAGGCCAGTAAAGAAAATTGAATGGTTGAAAATTGTCTTCTGAGCTCCTTGGTTTTCTATGGTTCATGGCCCAGGGAATACTAATTGCCAGCAATGCTTATAAAGACTCTTCCATTCACTTTACACTGTCTCTGCCAGTCTGGGAAACTGTTGCCTCTGCTTTGTAACAAACCAGTCTTCATGAACTTTGCTTCAGATCTCCATAATCTATCCTTAAATTAGGTATTTTTCCCTGGCTAGCTCAGTACGCAGCACTTTCTCCATCAGCTGGCTCCAATTATGTGATCCTCACATGCTATCTCTGAATAAATGTTCTGTGAAGTTATGAAGTAGAAAGATGCCCTTGGTAAGCTGCTTTGATTCAGCTGCTTCAAGCAGGAGAAGCACTGTTGAAGTTTAAAGGTTAATTTCATCCATCTCGACTCAAGTTAAATAAGAATGTAATGAAGTCCAACAGATGTTGACTTTACTACTCCTGAAAACCTAGTTTCTCCATATTCTTTACCCAAGTAGATAGTCTGTGATGTTTTTCTTTCCAGCAACAGATATATTGCTTGGCCTAGATTTTTTTAAGATCTTAGCCGCCAGAAATTGGCCTACTGAGACCAATCCAAGAAGCCTAATGTGCTTAAAAAAATCTAACTGCTTGTCCTGTTTTCAGCTGGGACAGAATTCATTTTCTTCTTAGTAGCAGGTATTATGCTGTATTTTGAATTTAGTATGAGAGTAACATTGATAACACAGTGATGTTTTAGTTGCTGTTAAGCAGGGCTTACCCTGAGTCAAGGACTTTTCAGTTTCCCAAGCTCTGACAGTGAGGAACTGCATAAGGAGCTCGGGGGATCATGGCCAGGATATCTGACCTGAACTGGCCAGAGGGATATTACATCCCATAGAATTCATGCCCAGTATTTGACTGGAAGTTGCTGATCACTGCTCAGGGATGGATAAATGGTGAGCAACTATGTTGAGCATCACTTAATTCTCTTGAGGTTTATTCCTCACTCCTTTTCATTACAAGTATTACTGCTAGTTTTATTATATTTTATTTTGTTTCAATCATTGAACTGTTCTTAATTCATGAGATTTACTTTTTATTTCCCTGCTTCTCCTCTCCCAGAGGCAGGGACGAGGGGAGTGAGCCAGAGGCTGTGCAGTACTAAGTTGCCATCTGGGGTTAAACCACAGCACTGCTTGATGTAATTCCTGAGTGGAAGTTCTGGAGAATCAGCCTATACCTACTGTGTCAAGCTCACAACCTGAGCTCATGGTCAAGCCCGAAATCCTATCTGTGCTAGTTATGTTTTGGCCTTGTCTCGGGTCTCACCCAGGGCCAAGAACAGGATTGCAGAGGTGGAGAACCAGGACTTCAAACCCTTACGCCTCCCCACAAAAGGATAAGGTACATAGCTTTGCACAGACATGTAGCTGTTTGACATGCATCAATTAATATACAAAGTCTTGATTAAAAAGAAAAACCCCTTGTAATCTCAAATGAGCAAGTGCACACCTGAATTCCAGATGGGATCTTTTGGAGTGCTGTCCCAATAATAAATTGAAGAATCTCTTACAATCTATGGCATCAGTGATATGTGTCTTAAGTAGACTGACAGAGTTGACTTTTACAGCAAATGTTCATCATACCCTGATAGAATCTGCATGTAAAGTAGGGTTTGCTAGGCCTAGACATCCACAGGCTGTAGTGCAGCAGTCCCTGAGTACAGGTTCAGATTGGCGATCTTAATTGTCTCCCAACATCAGGCAAGTAATCTGCATTTTGAAGAGTCTCTAAATGGGTATTTACATAATTTATGTTTTACAAAGACCACCGACGTATATTTGCATAATAGACTGCAGCAGTGCCAACAGATCCATTGTAGCACGTCGTGTCAGCTGTCATGAACTTCCAGTGGGGTTTTTCCCTTTATTGGAGCCCTTGTGACAGAAAGAAATGGCAATAACTGACAAATCTCAGAGTAGACTGAGTGCATGTCACAGCTTCTTTGGCTGGCTGGAAACACACGGGAATCAAGCTACATTCTCAGTCACCTAAGAAGTGCTCTGTGTATGTTCATTCCAATTCTGTGCATAGAAAAAGCAGAGATGGTCCTTCATGTTCATTCAAGTCCATTCAGTTCCCTGATCTGGAGTCCCATTGCTCTCCAATTGCTTGCAGCAACACCCTGATGGTTTCAGCTTCCTTCTCCTCAAAAACAAATACATTTTCTCACCACCACCCTCAGCCCCTTTG
The DNA here is from genome assembly GCA_013399895.1 of Serilophus lunatus. Taxonomy (NCBI): domain Eukaryota; kingdom Metazoa; phylum Chordata; class Aves; order Passeriformes; family Eurylaimidae; genus Serilophus; species Serilophus lunatus. The sequence continues at coordinate 455,917 of VXBA01003842.1, forward strand.
GCATGATCCATTGGATCTGTGCTGCAGATGCCTGGAGAAGGACTTTGAGCTTTGTCACCAGTGTCAAGATTGAGCACGTCAGTGTAGAGAGAAGCCAGTTGAAAGCTGTAGATGTTTGAGTTCCAGCACAGGGTTCATGACTCTCAAAATAGTGTTTTTAGCAATCTCATGGGGAAGGTAGTGCCTCAAGGTTTTTTTATCCCTTGTGTGATCTAATGGCAGAATTGTTTTTATCTCACGACTAAGTGGGAGAACTCTCGCCATTGTCAAGTTGAGCAATGTTGTTACCCTGAAAAAGGGGAATGATTTGTAGCCCTCAGTCTGTCGTGTTCCACAATGTCAGCAGACTAGTTAAATTCAATCTGATTGTTTTGGTGTAGGTGATTCCATGAAAACTGGAGGGAGCAGTTTCATACCCTTCCAAAATGGAATCGGGAAATATGTTCATTGCCAGCTCCAAAGAGGAATTTCCTTCCTTTAATTTCCTCCACAGCCTGAACACTGATGGGACATAGCCTTATGGATATGCTAATGGATGGTGCTTCATTTTGTAAGCCATTCTATTAGAAAAGTTTATTTTCTACCCCTGGTTTTATATCTCTTTTCCATTTGTGTTGATTTGGGTATTCGTCATCCTGCTGAATGTGATAAGGGTTCATCAGTTTCACTGCATGCTACTAATAAGATAATGCTTTTAAGCCGTTTGGTATTTTCACATGAAACATGTTCTTTTGGTGCAGAGACTCAGCAGAGTGATTGCTCTAATCATCCTCTCCGTCAATAACTGTCAGCTGTGATAGAGCTGAGGTTCTGGTCGGCTGGATAAACCAGCACTATAAGATAGAGGATGTGCTGAAGAGTTGCCAAACTAGAGCAGGAGAAAAGACTAATTTAAACTTCTCGTACTAGAGCTGAAGCAAGCTTAGTGCTGTGATGTTTTCCTCTACTATTCTTGATTTTCAGTCTGAAATTGTTAATCCAGGATAATAGCTCGCCACCATTTCTTTTGATTTCAGTTCTGACTGAAATGAAATACGACAAAGATTCAGTAAACAAATGTTTCCTACTGATTAATCTAAGGACTAGAACTATCCTTTGGCATTATGACTTAGCCCTTCTTGTCATCTGGGTTAAAAGAAATCAGATCATATGTAGATTGAAGTGATTTCAATGTTTATTCTATAATTAAGCATCAGTTATTATATTCTATTGCAACCTCCTTATAAGAATGAGGAAGAATGAGAGCAACATTTTGCAGTGTGAAAAGAACCTGCCAGGCATCTTTTAGAGATGCTTGTGATTATTCTTCTGTGCCTGCCATGCTGGAGGTTGATGCTGTGGTTGTGGTTATTCCATTCAGGGGTTTGGTGGAGCTCCCTGCAGTGCATGGCAGCTGAGCTAAAATAGTTCTGTTTGGAGTCACAGCTTTTGGGTGGGAAGGGAGTTCGGCTGTGGTTTATTTTCTCCTGCTCCCTCCTTAGGCATGTGACATCTGCTTATGCTAAAATGTGAGAGGATGGCTTCCTAAGCAGTGAGCAGTCCCTCTTTCTGCTCCTCACTGCCATCCCCTTGGGAGGGGTGTGGATAGACCTCATGCAATGGCACGGAGCAGTTTCTGCCATCTCTTCTCTTTTGGCTGACGTGTTACTTAATTTGAATAGTTCCTTCCAGTGTATTTTGGGCCAGTTTGCTCCCAGGGTAGACCCAGGTAGTTAGAGCAGAGCCTGCTTCAGTATGAGAGATACCTGTCACTGGTACCTTCTCTGACTAGATAAGGCACGAAAGACCTGTGTTCAAGCACCCGTTCTACATCACAACCCACGGGAAAGAACTGAGCCTAGCTACCCATCTGTCAACGGTGCACAATGTAACTGCTGTCTCAGCTGGCAGATGCCTCTCTGCTCTCTTACCATTTGTTGTGGTCCTGCAAGGTCTGGCTGAGGAGACCAGGCTATCTTCAACCTCCACTACATGCCCTGGGGCTTGTGTGTGCAGTCAGCTGCAGAAACATACAAGTTCCAAGGCTTTTGGAGATGGAAACTGAAAGACCTGGAGAATCATTACACCCTTAGGGCTGGGCAACAGCTGAACGAGAGCTTTGAGACTCTCAGTGGTGCATAAACACCCAGCTCAGGCAGCTAGCCTGGTACATGGAAGCATAAACTTCCTTGGGGATTGGTGTTGCTATTGCACAGGCTGTAGCCTACTCAAACCCAACCTTACCTCTCATGCTGATTGTCTTCTTGTGACATGAAGAAACTCTACATGCTGCTTAAATACAACGTGTAAGTTTTTTCAGTTCTAGGTCTAAAGGCTGAGAGACATATGCCCAACTCCAAGCAGATGGGAGATAGTATTTATTTTGCTGGTACAAGCGCTCTTTAAGCCGGTGAAGTTCAAATCCTTGCCATAAGTTGAACTGACACTGCTGCTGGTATGAGATCATAGCCAGGCCTTTTACAAAATGGAGCTTTGTCTGTTTAGAGCTGCATAGTTAAATTAAAATCCTCATTACACATGTTGATTGCAAATACAATTAGCAGTTTATGAAAAGTCTGGATATTAGTAATATATAAATTTTCAAGTAAGAAAAGGTGCATTTTCCCCTTAAGGAAAAGAGTGTCAACAACACGATCTCCTTTTATCAAGAAATTAAGGAGTGTCTGGGGAGAGGAGTTGGGATGGCTTTGAATTTTTTTGTACTACCTTCCAAAAGAAGTTTATAGTTTCCCCGTATACAATTTAATTAAGCCTTCGATTTGACCTTTGTATTGAGCAATAAAATTTAACTGGGAAAGATGTGGGTAGAAGAGCACAAACAAAGCATGCCCCACGTCAGCCAGTGTGAGAACTGTTTCTGTAACCAAAACTAATGAGATCATCAGGACAAAAGCAACGGCCAAAGCATTTTCAATTATTACTAATATTTTTCTTCCTTGAGCAGGTTTATATTTTTCTTAATTACAGCTTTGAGCTGTGGCGTGATATTCAGCAGATGCCTTCGGCACTTGGCGTTCTGATCACTTGCACACTCCAGACTGGCAGGGGCACCTAATCTTTGAAGTCTAGAGTACACATTCGTCTTTAACCATAAAGGTCAGTCCTGCATTCCTCGCATCCCCCCAAACTCCCATTAAGTTTAATAGGAGTTTTGAGCATGTGAGGCATGCGGTATCAGGATCCCTCTCTGTCTTTGTGATATTACCAGTGAGGCATGTACAGAATTTCTAAACTAATTAATTGCACCATACAGTGATGGCAGGAGGCTGTCACAGAGCTTTTTAGCTGTTTCTTTTGTTAAAAGAAAGTTACAATGAATGTTCAACAGATTTACTGGGAACATCATGTTTTACAGATACTTCCATGCTGTGTTTCAGGATATCAAGTCAGCTGTGCTGCACTATGTATGAGGTATCTGGCAAACTAAACAAGCTTAAACATGCAACCACAAACATGTGCCTAGGACTAGATTAAAAACAGATGTTTCCAGGAAATGTAAAAGATGTTTGGCATGTTTTAAGCTTATACTTTCAGCTTGTCTGCATTTGAATAAGTCCTGTATGAGTGTAAACAAAATGACAAAACCTTTTCTTGCAAATGACTGATTGATTCATGGAAGTACTGCTGAATCACACGAGGTTTGTTAGGTTAGCTTGTTTCCTCCCAAGGAAAAGATGGATTGTTCTATCTTGGCATTTACCATGGCAGGAGCCAAGGCAGTTGAACGTGTGGGTTTACTTTTTAGCCCTTAGAACTAATGCAGTTCTATTGTAGTGCCTGAAAATCATGCAGGGTTTGCTATGGCAGCTGTATATCAAAAGCCAAACACATACAGAGACAGGTTTCCTTACACTATGTCCTGTCCTCTCTATAAACCTATATTTTGCATTCAGATATATACAGACAAAAAGATTGTTTGGGAATGGGGGAAGAAGTTGCCGTTTCATGTACATTTGGTCTCTAGGTAGGTACCTGACATCTCAAATTGTCTCATAGTTGTTCCTGCTTTTATTGCATTGTTTTTGTTTCTTGCGTTTGACTTTAGTTCCTGAAAGTTCCAGTCAATGTTATTTCTTGAGGAAAGGGTGGGCATGGTTCTGCTCAGACTGAAGAATTTGTGTCCAGAACATGCAAAATATGCAGGAAATAATGTACTTCTTGGACCAGTCTGTAGGGTGATTTACCAAAGATCACACACATCTTAATGCAGAATTGAAATCTGGACATAGATAATTGTAGTCCCAATGTATGACTCTCACCCAAAGGTCAACTTCACTCACTACTCACTCCTTGAAAAGAGAAACAGAAGACCTCAGAACCAAAATGAAGCACATCAATTTATCCCCATAATCTTGTCCCACAGGTCTTCTGGAGAGGCTGGCCTGAACCTAATGCCACTCAGCACTTTAGTGGGGAGAGGGATGTATGCAGAGCATAACTCCTGTAGTTCTTCCCTTTTCAGGTTAAAGATCTTTTTTCCTCCTTAACACCAAGTTTCCATAAGAAGGTGTGTGGGGAAAAGGTTTCTGTGGGCACCATATTTTCAGGCTGAAATAGAAAATGGTAGAGCAGTGCATACAAGGGATGCTGCAGAGCTGTTCATTACTCCCTTCTTCTGACTCCAAAAGGTATATATTACACCCACCTTTTACTGACTGGTGTTATATAGAGGGCAATAACAGACTCCCAAATTTGGAGAATTGCATCACAAGTTATCACGCTTCAGTAGTTCTCACATTCCCATTTCCACACCATTCCTGTTTCCATTTGCTTGCTGCAGCTGTAACTGCAAATAATTAGTGCTGGTCTTAATGTCAGGATAATGGATTATTTGGAAATTGTTGGTACATTTTATGGCGACAGCATTGTTTTGCAATTTCAGAGCTTCTTTCTTTGAATATGTAAAAGTAATTTCAGCTTTTGCTACCAGAGGTGATAAAAAGCTAATAATAACACTGCCGCATCTACTGTAATTTAAGAGCCTGTTCCACCAAGTTGCACCTCGCTTTAATTTTCTTATGAAGCTGTCAGCCAAACCCAAGCCTGTGATCGAAGGGAAATTTATCAGGCAACTGAGCTCCAATGTGAAGAGTAACTGCAGGTGCTGACCAGTTTACTTTAGTCCTGCATTATGAGTATCATTACAATCATGATGAGGCATTCAAGAGCAAGGCACTAATTTGCTATCATAGATGCTGACATTCTGTCTTTTCATAGCAGTGTTTGCATGAAAGTCTGGGAAGAAATAGACAGGTCTGACTTGATGTTATTAATGTGAGAAAGCAGAAATAAACAATCTCCTCTTCCTTTGTCTCCCCAAATAGCTGGGTTGACTTTTCCCTAGCAGCTTGTGGTGTAAAACGTATGTAAATGTGTTCAGAATCTCCACTTTGCTATGGGCATGGTGGATTGATGAGCATGGATTCTCTGCTGTCAGTGTCCTACTCCATTAGAAACCAGGCTGCTGTAATTAACATTTACAGGACTAGTCTGGCAAATCTCTCTGGTTCGTTTTCACTAGGCATCCCCTCAGAGGGGCTGTACACTTGTCTGGTGAGAAGACTCACACCCTCAGATGGACACAGGCAGCCCAGCTGTTGGTCAGTCACAAGGACAGTGCCTGAAGAGCAGTTCTGGGGCCCCAGGCACTGGTGCCTTGGCACTGCCCTGCAAAGCAGGATCTGCCAGCGACCCTCTACTTGGTGTGAAGGGAAAGGCAACAAGGGCTGCATCTGAAAGATGCCAGGGCAGCTCTCAAACCTAGGCTTCTCCAAAGCTAATCCAGCTTCCTTTATGTGAGATCAGCCCATTCACCCGCCCTTCCCTTCCTGTCTTTTGGATTTGTTCCACAAGTACTTTCTCTGTCTGCAGCAGGGAGTCTGCATTTACCCTTCAGCTCAGTGGAGGCAGCGTTGGGCATCTCAGGCAGGAGGGTCCGGTGGCACTGTCAGATCTTTGCAGGCAAAGGCTCCCTATCACACTGATCATTTACAATCACAGAGAAAGGGCTGAGCTCAAGTCAGGTAAAGAGACGGACAAAAATGGAAAAAGGTTTCTGTTAAGCAGCTGAACTTAAGTACACAATGTAGTTACATCTTTGATAATATCTAGCAGTAGCAAACTGCACATCACAGCCTAGGAAGAGGGAACTAACATCTAGGGTGTCAATATGACTTAAACTTGTGTCAGATGACCTGATAAGAAGCTAAAAAAATAATAATCACTTGTTTTACCCCTATATCATCACCAGCTAAGATTAAGGTGTGCTTTAACATGAGACTCACTGAATGCTTTTGAGAGGCAGCCTTCACTGTAGGGGAGATTTCGTGTTCCTAAATTAAATGATAATGACAGTTTTGAGTCTCATCCTAAGCTAGTCTCTCTGAGGAACAGTATTGATCCATGGAAGCATTTATGAGTAGTTCAGTGCTGTCAGAGTGGCACATGCATTACTGGGCAGCGATCTGCGGTTAGATCTTTGAGGTGAAGATAATCCTGAACGCTCTAAACATCGGGGTCAAATAATTTTCATTATGTGCTTTGTTTATACTGTCAAGATATTAATTTAACAGCAGTTAACACGGATGAAAGTCCAACTGAGGAAGTGGACTCAATCCCCTGGACTAAGGGAGCTGTTGGTTCCCTTCATTCACAGTAATCACAGGGCCTGGAGGAATTCTGAACCATCTTCAGGGACCCCAACAGACCTTGTCCTGGGCAAGAGTCCCAAAAGGCTACTTGCAAAGGCTGCTTTGGCAGTCAGCTGCCTTCACTAAGTACCCTTTTTGGCAGGATTTGAATTTTCACACTAGGAGCCTGGATGGGGGAACAGCACAGTAGCTACTGCAGTGGCTGTGTCACCATTATGCTGCAGTGATAAATAAACAGCATAGAATAATACTCATATGCCAGCATCCAAAAGGCCGCCACATGTGTCAGTCTGGGGTTAGCTGAAGACTTCAGAGATTTTAACCACTCCATTTCTGGAAAGGAGAGAGGGACTGATGGTGGAAGGAAGGTTCTGGAGACACAGAGTGTTTCTAATTGGAAACCATAAAGCCTTTAAAATGCAGAAGGTAAATACGAGAACAAACCAAAGCTGTGGGTCTTGGTTGGTTGGTTTTATGGAGTCATACTCTGAGGACTGGATTCATGGGTGCTGAACATCTGGTTTTTGCCTTATTGAGACTGGAGTTTCATTTCTCTGCCAGCTTTCACACTGACAATAGCTTTTTTCCTAGCATGATCATTATTTTTTTGCCTTTTGAATGTCAGTAATAGACTGAACATAACTGTGTCTGACTCAAGAGAAAAGGCATTAAGAGGAAAAACTCATCTTGGAGTCTCTCAGCCAAAATACTCATGTGAGTAAGCAAGAGGAACTCTGAGGAAACTGGAAAAAAACCATGAACTCTTTACTCTGCTGAAATTTGGGCCTTAAAAACTAAATATATGATTGAAAAAGATTTTGAACTGAATTAGAAGTTAGATTATTTTTATTTAGTTTTAAGAAAGGAGAAAATAGAACATTTTAAATAGAATTCCAGGTTTGCACAATTAGATCCCAAATTAGAATTGGCCATGAATAGCATCGGAGGATACTTTGCTGTAAAGAGAGGGAGAAAATTCAGAATGTGGTCATTCCCTTGGAAAGGATAAAGGCAGATTTTTCTAATGTATTATTTAATGCTTGTTATGTAGTGCATTAAGCAATCACTGAGAGGAAAGCTTTTAAAAACCAACAGCCTCTCTGATAGCATTAAATCTTACCTTAGATTTTTGGTTAAGTCAATAGTAAGAAAATAAATGAATTAATACATTTCAGTCTGCCCGATTTATAGACGCCAATCAAGTTACAATGCTGGACATGGCCAGCTGAAAGAGTGGAATAGATTTACCTGAGTGAGGTCTTAATTTAATCAGCTGGCCCCAGAGAGCTGAAGTCAGCAGGCTGGGATGATATAAAAGGCAGCAGAGAAATAGTGCCTTTACTGCAGTTGCAAAGGAGAATGACAGTGATGGAAAGGACTCCAGGCAGTGTCAGAACACACCTATTTCCATGATTTATTCTTAATTTACTTTAATGACAGTCTGAAGGTTTTCCATTTTTCTTTAAATGTCCTCAGAATACTGATATTTTCTAAACACTTGGAGCATGCTTTTTCTCCCCCTCCTTTCTGTTAGCTCCATTGGAGGTTGGAATTGAAGAGGAGCTACATCCACATTTTGCCGTAAGGAATTTTGAGCACGGTGTCAGATTACCCTTTTCTGTATCCTTTGCCAGCCAGTGTCTCTTCACTACAGTCACTCTTGAGCCAGGTGTGGGAATCACACATTCCTCTGGGATTAATGTTGATATTATGATAAAATGGAGGAATTAATTACATTTCTTCTACAGTTCATTCTGGCAAAAGAACAATGTGTGCTTTCCCAGTACAATAGCTCATTTTTAGTATCAAGTGGATTTATTGACGGTTGTTCAGAACTAGTGACATGCAGACAATGATCTCAGATTGCATTTACATTTCTGGAATACTTTCCATCTTTCCATTTTCTGCCAGGAACTTGCTTCTGTGATTCAGAGTTTTTATTTTAAGATTGGACTGTTGTTTCATCTGCATTACAAATCTTTGCCTTTTGCTTTCTGTGTGTGTGCACTGCATTCATTAGTACCACAAATCCTTTAAGCTTGGACCTGAACATTTATTGTTAATTATAAATTCTTCCAGGTAGACATTGGTTTTTTGCCAAGGACTCAGATGTGTTTTTATCAATTGACTGTAAAATCATAATCCCTTCAGCAGATGAAATAGTGATTTTTTTTTTTCTCTCCAATGCCAATGAGAGGGTTCAAGAGCAATATGATCTCAGTAATACTTGCAAATAGCCTGCGAACGTCTTCATAACTGGAGAGTCTTACCAGTTCTCATTTAAAAACAAAAAGAAAAAATTATGGTTTTGCCATGAAGAACTACTCCTATGTTCTTCTGAATCTAGTCCTTTATATAAAAGTGTATGGAATTGCCCCAAAATGCATCTGGAGGGAGAAGCCTTCTAGTACGTAAAGAAGATGTACAAAAACGAGGGAGACAAACTCTTTAAACAGGCAGATAGTGATGAGGACAAGGGATAATGATTTTAAACACAGAGGAGAGATTTAGATTGAATAATAGGAAGAAGTTCTTTACTTACAGGGTAGTGAGGGACTAGAACAGACTGCCCAGAAAAGCTATGGATGCCCTGTCTCTGGAAACATTCAAGGCCAGGTTGGATGGGGCTTGGAGCAACCTGTCCTAGCAGTTGGCATCCCTGCCCATGGCAGCGGGGGTAGAATTGGATGATCTTTAACATCCCTTCCAGCCCAAATTATTCTGTGATTCTGTTAAGTCAATATGCTTTCTGATCTCTTCTTGAAGTAACTCACCAACCTGAAGAGTGTTCCACTGCCACATGTTATGTAGCCAATCAATTGTAGCATCATGTTTTAAAGCATGAGCCAGTTCCCATCCCAAGTGAAACCAAAGGTACTTTCAGTGACCAAAGATCAGGTTCTGAGACCAGCCACTGCAATGCAGAATACCAGTTATTCTGCTCAGGCTGTGTCTGTGAGTAACCAAGTAAAGCCAGACAGTCAGAGAAGACTCATTGAGCAAAACAGTGGATGTTGAGGACAGAACAGCCACACTGGATCCAACTGGTGCCCCATCGCTATCCATACATATTTCAGTTATGCAGAGTAACTGTACATGTTACAGCCACAGACAGAACTTAAAGTCCCTATTTAAAAGATGTGTGATTAATCTTACATTTACTTTAATGTTTTCAGATATACTCAAGGACAAGAAAACCCATCCAGAAAACAGAAACGAACCAAAACCAACTGTGAAAAAGATTGACACCACAACCACCACAAGCACTGTCAAGTCATCCTCCAAACACAGTGTAACTGGAAATGGGAGCAGCCCAGCCCTGAGTCCTTCCCTTGTTGTTTTAACAGCACTGGCACTTGTGTGGCGTTGTCCGCTGTAGCTCGTTGCCTTGCAGCCACTGTGCTACTGCTTCTGTTCACTGTCGTTTATACCTGCAGCCTTACCCAACAGAAAACAAATATAAATGGCTCTAGTTTATGTGATCTGTTAGAATAACTACAAAGTGATATGCTGGAGTTGGCAGATTCCAAGTGTCATCACGTAAAATGTCTGAGGACAGCCTTTGGCAAAGCCCACCCAAGATACAGAGGGGAAGATGACAAGGGTCTGAGTACCTTAAGTTATGGGGTAGAAATAATTGAAAACACAGAAATTGTGTATGTGTGTGTTACTGTTTCTATCGATTTCCTTTGCTAGAATCTGACTGGTTTTGTTTAATTTTTCTGATAAGTTATATGAATGGTCAGTCTTCAAATTCAAGCCAATCCATACTTTATTTTTTTTTTAGTGAACAGCTAACAAGCTGTGTCTACAGTTCCTAGAATGCTGGGGTTGGAATGGACCTTAATCTAGTCCCAACCCCCCTGCCATGTGCAGGGCCACCTCCCACTAGACCAGGTTAAGTGCTCTCTACCAGCTTGATGAAATTCCTGAGTGGTCAAGAAGATTAAAGCATGTTTGAAACTTCTTTTCACTCTTACTGTTTAGACTGTAGGAAGCAACATAAAAGCATATAGTGTGTCTAATATATCAGTATAGTTGCCTTAACTATGGGAAAAAATAGAACCACTTTGTTTACTGAGAGATATAGATAGTGAGTTTCCCTGAACCACAAAATGTCATTACCAGATGCTTAAGCATATGCTCAAGGCTTATTGGATGAATGTCCAGCAAAGGGAAACATAAATAAACATGTTTTATCCACTTGAATGCAGCTCTGTACAAGGGGAGGGGGGGGGGGGGTGGGGGGGAATAATTCAGTTCAAACTTACTTTGCCTATGTGATGTTACATAGAAACCAACTTGAGTTTTCCGTAAAGGTTCCAGAGTTATAAATTATTGGGAGCTCCCATTAGACACTAACTAGATTTTGTGCATTATCGATCTCTGAAATCAATTGTTTCATAAACTGTGTATTATTTAATTGCATTTAATGTTTAAAATTTTGTATCACATTAGGTGTAAATGTAAAACATTCTGAAATATAGAACATTCTCTGTTGTGGCTCATCTTGATTGCTACTCTAGAAAATGTCAAATGTGCATTATATTACAAGGCTTTTTTTAATCAATGATACATTGATGTGTTATAACTTTTTGGATGAAAAAGTACTATAATAACTTCTAATGGGTTAAAAGTTAATATGTGTTTTCCAACAACTGTTTACAGTGCCATTGAATATATGTATACAAACACAACTGTATGAATACAGTGATTAATATGATAAATATATGAAACATTAGAATTGTTATATTTACTACATTTCATAACTATTACAACATTTTAATGGACATTTTCATGTTGTAGACTATTATTATGTACAGTTTTGTAAGATTTAATGTAAAACAATTGCCTTTGGTTTTTTGTAAAACATCTCTTTGATACTTGGAGTTACACAGTCACTGACATTACTCAAAAGGAGAATCCTGTATCTTGCTAACCAGCTTCAGGCACTTTATTGGCAACTTTGATTATAAAAGCCTGACTCGGAGAAGGTGCCATGTGCCAGTACTACTGCTGGGTGCAATTACATAGAGAGTGGCAATAACAGAATAAGCACAAAGTAAGTGAACAAAGCTCACTACACTTAATAGACAGTATTAGTTAACATTCTAGTTGTGATTGCAAGGATGGGGCTTGAGTTTTCTTTCTAATTTTGGCTCTTAGATCATATTTACAGACCTAAAGTTATGATCAGAACCATAGATGCACTCAGCTGCAAAGACAGTGTCTCTAAAGTGGGAGCAGCTAAGTTTTCTAAAAGATAATTCAATTTTAATACTGAAAAAAGGTGATAAAATGGAGAAGGATTAACATGAAATATTTTATATTTTAATTCTGATTTTTTCAAAATGGCAAGGAAATTAATATCCCTAAGCAGTGCTTCCTAGTCAGATCACTGAAAATCAGTTTTCCCAAGAGTGGTAAAATGGCTGTCCTCTGTTTTCCAAGGTTTGTGAGCTGCACCAATCCATGGAACCGTAGTTAGAAATGCTACTTCTTGTATGTGTTTTCAGTACCCTTTGGAAAAGTGCTGTTTTACTTTAGGAGGTGTGCAAGTCGTGTCATTTGTACAGTGACAGGACTCTGTAAAGCCTTGCAGTCTTTAAGAGCGGGTTGCAATGGCTGTTGTGACACAGACTGTTCTCTGTGCATACGGGGTTGTACAACAGGTGCGCCTGTATTACCAATTGCTGTGACTTCACTGGAGCTTGTGAGCCTGACTCCTACTTTAGTGCTCTCACACTTAAGATGCCCAGTCACCATTCAGGCAGGTGCATCCCCATTTGCTGATTGAAGTCTCTTTTAGGATTCCTGTGGATAGAGGTTTCAGGGCTGGGCTGATGTCAGTTTTGCAGCTTGATATAATCTATTTTTTTCATCTGAAGAGAGGAAACTTAATACCCAGACTTGGATGTCTTTCTGAGGTGTGGTGTTCTGTAAAAGGTTTTGAGCGGTGCTCTTACTGGCCTCGTGTTCAGCTGCAGCAGAGGAAGCTGCGGGAGCCCTTCAGGAGGCATGGATGGAATAACTCACCCAGAGTTTACTGCTGCTAAATGTCATAATCTTGTTAAACAGAAAACCTCTGAAAAATCAAATGTTTGAATTTGATGATTGGTTGGTAAATATTTGTAGAATGTAGCACCCGTCTCTCAAGCTAAACAAGACAGCCCTTTTAAAGTTTCTATAACAAAACAGAACAAGTTTGAACAGTGGGATGAGATAGAATCAACATGTTTCATTGGATTCAACCCATATTTTAATAGACATAAATTGCTGCAGAATGAGGGAAGTGGACTCCATGTCAATTAATACATTTCACACTAATGCATTTTTACACTATAAGAGGAGAGGTGGTCAAACCAGCATGAAATAGATTATAATGTGCATCAAAAAATGGTCCAGTTTTAAAGGGCAATGCAGTGTATTTTTACTGATGGTTTATGGGTTTTTTCCCTCAGGATCAGTTGCACTTACACATTTGAAAAAGCAATGTTTTCCATCAAACATGACATCTATACCAGCAAAGGCAAAACCAACTAGCTGTATCAGATAAAGGAATTATTCCTTTTCAGATTAATAAAATACTTGTTTTGCAAAATCTTATGTTGTTATTCAGGACACTGTAATTACGATGTAATTACAAAGGTCCAAATTCAAAATACGTTTGAACTTGTCAATGTAATCTCAGTGTAAAATAAGGTACCAGTCTAAGACCATTGCTGTATCTTTGCCTAACAGTTATGAATTGTATTTAGCCACTGCTTTTTGTTGTTTTGCTATAATTTTCTTCTAATATTTTGCTATGCCTGCATTTGTGAATGGCAGCGTTGGAAAGTAACTGCTGTCATATATTTGTGAGTAAAATCAGTCTACAGATTTCTGTTGATAGTGATGGAGGCTTCTTGCCTTGTAAACCGAAACTGCCATGGGCATAGTGTCAGTTCTCAGTGCATCGCTGCTCTTTGGGTTCTGTGTTACACCCAAGTTCCTGTAAGAGCTTGAGGAGGTCCATGTGTCACTAGTACCCTTCCTGGCTATGGAAGAGGCAGGGAAAGAGTGAATGTGGGTGGGCAGTCATGTGTGGCTGCAGAGGGCCAGTGCATGTCTTCTCTGAGGCCCTGAGCTGGGTGTTCTCAGCTTATTTCAAGCAGCTTTTACACCTCTCTAAATCAACTCATGGAGACAGGCAAAGAGCAGCACAGAATCTAGAGATTGCACTTTCAGGCAACTTCACAAACACCTGCTAGGAACTGGACTTTTTTTGCAATTCAGATACTTTGAGTCCATCCTCTCATTTCCAACCTTGTGCTGTTTTCTGGCTTTCACATTGCCAGGGCTATGGCCTGTCTTCTAGTGCACCATTTTGTCATTGCATCAGGAACAGTGATTCTGATTGCTCAATAATGAACCTTTTGAGGTACAAATGTCTGTCAGAACTTGGTAAGGATGACACAATTAATACTGTCCAGCTGCGTTGGCTTCAGAGGCTCTTTGTATGGGAACTTGGCTGTGAGATTCACAGTCTCTGATCTGTTAAGTCAGATCTGTATTTAATATATCCCTATTTCCTTTTGATACCAAGATGGCAACATGTATCATAATTTCAAATTTGACTCTCTAATCTCGTAGGAGTTTTTTCAATATTGTCCTAATGGATGTTGTGCACAGACTTCATTTTAATGTTAGTTGAGCCCTTTTGCCCAGAATTACTTGGCTATTCTTATTCAATATTGCACATTATTAGATTTAAGCAACATCTATTCAAGTGAAAGGAGCTGAAACACATACTGAAGTGAGATACTGAGTGGAACATCTAGATGTTCCTACATTCCTGAATTGGACTCTTCACATTAAACATTTTGAGTTTGGGGCTGAAATCATGGTTAACATTTCCTAACTAGTGTGGTGTCAGTGGGATTTCAACCTTTTATTGAAATCAGTAAGCAGTCCACCCATTTTTTTAAGTGGGAATTAGTTGATGTGTGTGTTTTCCACATGTCTCTCCACAGGGGTAAGTTCAGCTCTGTAGAAATAGAAGACATTCCCTGTCCTGCACATGGAGCACCACAGCATTGTAAGTGCTTAATGTTACAGTCGCCCAAAAGTCCAAGGCATTTATTTTCATATATAGCATTTCATTACTCTCAGTGCTTTTTGCAATGGCATATGGCACATGTGTTAATGAAAATTGGATTATCTTAGTTAATGTCATTATTGTTCTGCCAAAAAGAGCACAATAAGGTCATCTTCCCATTGCCACAGAAGTCTAGAATTATTCCCAATAGTGAATTCTCTTCTGATTTCCACTGTCGCTCTCTAATTAACTACTTTTGCATTGTATTAAATATTAAGCCATCAAAAAATAAATACCAGCCAAGAGATTGTAATAAATAGAGAGATAATAAACTCAGAAAAGGATCCTGCATTTAAAGTAGAGGCTGCTCCTAGGCTTGTGGACTAGAACAATTTTTCAAGTCCTTCTCCTCTCTCCAGGTTCATCACCATTCCACCTCCATGCAGCACAATACGATGCCTGCATGCAGGAGGCTGGTGTACTGAATTCAGAAAAATTAATTAAACTACTGCTGAGTAGTGATTTTTCCGAGTATCCTGCTTAAAGCAAAATCCCTTTGCTGGTTGTGATGAATTCATTCCAACTGCACATGCAATTGCTTCAGTCCTTACTCAAAAGCCACAGTTGTTACAGCTTTCAGAAAAGATTACTGAACATGGACCACAGTGCAATATTTTGTGTCATTCCTATGTCATTGAGATCAAACCCAGCCCTTTAAATAGATTAGTTTAGGGATTCTGGTCATTAACAACATTACTGTGATTTCCACCCATGGAAGTCATGTCATACCCTCCTGAGAGGGGCACATCACATAGAGGCCACTGATGCCTTCATGATGTACGTCATTAAATAGCCACTAACAACCACATTGGTCTTTTTTTTCCTGTGCAGAAAGTATTAATACTACCTTGCAAAATTACTCTGTTTGCACTTAATCATTTCAATTAATCTTTAGTAAATTACCCAGTACTTTGTAATTATAATATTTGCAGTTAATTTAGTGCCATCTTAAAAATAATTTGTTGCATAATATAAGCAATTAACATTTATTCAGGGTTTTTTTCTGTTGCAGGGAGACATATAAATTATCCTCAGTGGCCTTTCTGTACACCTAATTAGCACCTGTTTGAATTATTCTACAGGCTATGGACAGTTCATCTGAAAAATAAGTGCGTTGCCAGTTTTGTGAACTCCTTGCAAATACACAGTCATAGAAATTACTTTTCAGGGGAATGTAAAAGCATGTTTTCATGCATTATCTGGTTTTATGAGCTAGGCTGGGCGTTTAGGCTATTGCACCTAGAATAGTTGCTGACATTTTTAATGCAGTTAAAATGGAACTGGTCTGATACCTCTATCCCATAATTAAGTACAGTGTCCCAGATTTGTAGCCTGTTTTATTCAGTAATGAAAAAGGAAAGCAGTAAGACTTCAAGAATATAGATCTTAGTGTACCTTTCACATTTCTGTATATGTATGTACAATTTTACTAATCGGAGGTTATCAAAAGCATTCCTGTGCTGGAGCATTGAGGATGCTGTGTTAAACTTGTGGAAATTAAACCAGATTCCTTCAATCTCATATGTAAGCTTCTAGGTAAAAAGTGATTTTTTTTTTAAATGCACAAAATATTGAGAAGGATCATTTGATCTTTCTAAAAGAGATCTGAAAAAATTTTCAAGCAATAATGACAGTATAAAATATTTATAATCTCCATGCATACTAATTGGGAAATGAAAAAAAGACTTTTCTGTGGGTATGAAATGTTGCAGCCGACCCTCAGCTCTTAGAAATCAGTGTAGTTCCTTTGATTTCAGTTCAACATTGTAAATTTACCCCAACATAGTATCTGGTCCAAGTATGTGAAGTCCTGACCATCTTTTTGCAAGTGCAGAAAATCAAGAGTATCTGCAGTAATTACAGCATTTTCGTAACAGTTTTACATTGCCCTGGCCACTGGTCAGATGGTATTGTCATCCCTGAAGTGCAGATCCGTAACACATGGGATGCCCTCTGTTTTCTGGTATTTTCCCTTTCCAGAGGCACAGCAGGGACCTTTTCCAGAAACCGCTGGTTCCACACCTTGTAGCTGGGGCTACAAAGAAGTGTTCATTCTGTGAGTATCTCCTAGGGTAGAAATTCTTTCTCAGAGAAGGTTTGCTGGTACAGATCAGGCCTTGAGGCAGTTTAAGGTTGATTTTTCTGTTACTTAATAAAATGTAGCATCGAGGTGGAGGAGGTGGTGGAGGCTCGGTGGAGAGGATTGACTGTGGTTTTGATGCCTTCAGAGGAGCTTACACAGCAGAGAAGGCAAGTAGCCACGTTCTGCTCCAGATAAAGTCTCTGTATTTTTGCATTCAGTTTCAGGTAATTACTTGAGGCTTTCCAGATTAGCAAAATGACAAATTTGTGAGTTACTGTACCTTGATGTTCTATAGAGAAGAAATGAAATTTCCTCCTAAGCAGAAACATTTTATTTTATGCTAAACATCCAACTTGGAAGGAAGACAGAGCAGGGTGTTTGGCCTCAAAAAGACATAGATTCCCCTGAGTGGGGTTGGTTTTGGTGCACGTGTCAGAGTCTGCTTGTCATGAAAGACCACGTCTGCCCTTCAGCTCTTTTTGGGGGGCTTGGGAAAAGCTACAGTTTGTGACTCACAAATGACAAATCACGTATAGGCAAAAGTTGTAGACAAGTCCCAGAGCAGTAAAGAGAGCAGAAGGACATTAGTGGGGATCTCACTGGAAAATGATAAAATGCATTTACCTGACATTTGAACTTGCATTAGGGATGAACAACAGAGTTGGAACCTACTCTGAAAACACTGCAGTTGCATATGGGGTCAGGCTAATGGAGCAGCTCTACTACAGAAATCTACTGCATCCCACTTATTACATGAAGCCACATTAGAATAAAAAATGGAAGCCAGTACACAAAATTTTGCATAACACAACCTCTTAATGTACTTTGGCATCAGATCTAATACAGTTTGAATGTTTGCAGTACATGGAGATAGAAATTCTAGTGGAATATGTGCTTTGCCATTTAGATTTTTAAGTAACCAGTTTATGGCCTCTTGGTCTATTTTAGTTCATTTTATTTTACAGGAATTAGTAGGCCACTCCATTTGTATCTTGTGTTAGGTTCATCTTGAGTATTTTAAGTTACAAAATAGATTGGTTTTGCCCTAAGCTGTAGTCAAGCTCTAACACATATTTCTATTTCACAAGCATGTGTTTTATTTGCAGTATATCTGCTTATATTTTTATTGAATAAATTTGTCAATTTTTTTCAGCACTGAATATGATGAAAGCAGTTTAAAAAAGCAGTCTGAAAACAATGTCTTAAAAGAAGGACAAGGCTACCTTGAAAAGTTAAACAGCATGTTTTGTAAAAGACAGTGAACTGTGATTGGGAATAAAAATAAGTAATCCACAGCAGGAAATTGATTGTTGTCATCTATTAGAATTTTTCTTTTTTTTCCTGAATGTTTCTCATCATCTGTGATTAAATTACAAAGTTAATAAAATCTTAATCTGTTCAGTTGATGTTTGAATGCAGACTTTGAGAACTGCTGAGGAACTCTTAATATTTTGTTCACAATCTGGAAAAAGGTCTGTTTCTTCAGCATGTAACTACTGTCTTGCTCTGCTTTTCTTTCTGGAAGCAAACACAGTGAGATGTACAGGTACTTGTCTGCTCTTCTGGGAACTCTTAATATCACTGAAGAGACACAACAGTTGCAGTGGTCTCCTGGGTAAAGGCCAACACACCTCCCAGAGCAGGTAGGACTTTTTCATCAAACTTCCATTCCTACGTAAACAATCAGGTCCAAGTTCTCTTGCAATAACTGTGTGCCATATTAAAAGCCTTTCCCTTGATTTTGATTAGGAGCACATTACTTCTCTACCTTTGTATAAGCCAGTGTCCTAGAAAAAGGAAAGTCCCTGCTGTTAGCTTGGCGTTTTCATTCGTTTGTTATGAACTTGGCAGTTTAACTTCTTTTGAGGGAGAAAAAAAACAAACCTGGTATTTTTTTGTCAGGTGCTAGTGCTTGTAGTTGTGCCTCTACCTTAATTAACCCAGCAGAAACCTTTGCTCTTACAAGCATTTCTTAGAGCTAATTTTCATGAGCTTCTCTTCACTGCTCTGTCAAAACAGCTGGCTTTTTTCCTGCTTAGAAGTTGGTGGGAAAGACATTAGCTGGTTAATCTCTTTTATTTCCTGGTTTTGATGGTGTTTAGGAGCTCCTATTACAGTACTCCTAAATGGGTTGAATGAAAACTATGGGACAGACCACTGCACCACAATAGTATCATGAACAAATTGTTCGTTTATTGTGTTTACATGACTATACCTCCTGTCTACCTACCTAGTTTTTACTCATTTTGTTTTCTGATTGCATGATGGTTTGGGTGTTGCCTCCTAAAGCATCCACGATTCCAGCTTTCCTTGATTTTTTTCAAAATACTTCCTATTTGAGGTCTAAGAATTGCATACAACTTATCTCACCATCTATGGAGAGGGCTTTTTGCTAATATATTCATTTTTGTCCCTGCTCCAAAGATAATAGCCAACAGCTCCTCTCTGCCCATGCTAAAGGAATGCTTGTTCTCTGAAGTGCTGCCTTATAAAAGCCTTTTAAGTTTAAGGGCTTCACATTCATCCTCTAATTAAGCAGGTGTCTAAATCTGCAAAGCTGCTTCATTCTGGAATCCAACCTGCCTCCACTTCAAAGGATGCTGTTTTTTTCCCAAAGATGTTTTAAAAAGTGCTTCTTTGACGCTTCAAATTTTTAGGGTTATTTAGTCTTTGCCTCTCACCTGATTCAGTACGTATTTTCCAAAAATACACAGAATACATCAGATCTGATGAGATGCCTCAAGGACATTCTTTAATAGTGGTGCTGAAGATCTTTAATTGCAGTGAGTAACCAGCCCCTCTGGAGCCTAATAACACAAGCGGTTGCAACCATCCAGGATCCATTGGATGCTTCTTCCATCATTAATCTAAAACCTTCCTTGTTCAGTTTTTGGTGGTAGTGATTGGCTGGTTTTGGTTATAAGCAATATGTCAGTTTGTTTCTGAAACATGTCTAGAATTTGTCATACCCAAGTCCTCAGTAAAAAAGAGTGGATTTAGCTTAGCCTGTCACAGGGGTTCCAAAATAGTGCAGCTCCGAATACAACAACTCACTTACAGAATGATGTCTTGCTTATGATGCTGAGACAAGCACTGTGGTTTCAGTGTGGGAAGTCTTCCTACACTTCAGCCTTAGCTCTGAAAATGAACAGTCTCTTTTTGGTAAGAACGCCTGTGAAGTCATTATTGACTCAGGAACTGAACATGAACTACCACCATCCTAAAAGAGCAAAGGGAAAATCCTCCTGCATGTGTAAGAGGAAGATTTTACTTCCGTTTATTATTTCCTCAAGGAGATGCAAGAGTTAACTTTAAAACAAGAAATTCCCAAAGCAACAGAAACCCATGTCCAACACCTTCAGGTTTATATCCTACAACCACAGATTACTGCTTTCCCATCTTGTGTATTTCCAAGAAAATAACAGAAGGATGGAATTTGTCACAGCAAGTAGGAGGAGATCACACCAGATGTGTGAGCCCTATTCACTCACAGTGGTTACTCAGTATTTACTTACAGATTTTTGGCTCTGCAGTCACTGACCCAAGGTAATGTCTAGAACCTGAAAACCCCCAGAGAAGACAGAAAACTCAGTCCTCAGAGTTGCCTCCTGTAGTCTCACAGGCATTGCTCTCTCCCTTCCCTGTGTGCCACTGGGACCCATGTCTTTCCCTAGGGTTCGCAGTGGGTCCTACATCATGCTGCCATTCCCCTTTATAAGGTACATGCAGACTGTGTTATCGATTCTCCACAGGGAGTCAACAGGGCATGAAGGCAGAGGGAAGAATTTATGCTGATCTTCCTCCACCCTGGAGCAAGAAGGGATGAATTAAACCTGAAACCCTTCAGTTTCAGAGCTATCCTTTAAAAATGGCCTTTTATTATTTACTGATTTAGGCAAGTGCTGGGGCATCAGGAGGCTGCTCCCTTACCCTATTGCACAAACTGTTATTGTGTTGGCCCTCTGTTTTCTCAGCCAGGAGTGAGCAGACTTTTCTAGCTGCAAAATCAATATTTTTCTTTAATGAGTAACTTGATCTGCAGAACTAGAAACTGTCCTAGACCTACTGGATCTAAAATATGGATTTCCTTGGATCTTTCAAGAATTGGAAACTGCTGAGAGTGGCAGTGGTTTTGCCTTTCCCTGGAAAGCATCCACACACCTGGAGTGCACTGCTGTGTTTCTCTGATGAGGTCACCACTTAGCACTTGTCTTTCCTTTCTCAGTTCCACCTTAAATTGGATGTAAAGTTCTCGAGACACATTTAGAGCATCAATTTCCTCAGGGCATTTCTTTAATTTAAGGAAAGGTGCAGAGACTCCACTTAGCCTCAGATGAAGAGACCTATAGTTCATTGTCTGTCTGGGAAAATGAACCTCAGGGAACAGTACTCTTACATTGCAAGTGCATGTCAGAACCACCATCAGAACTCATGCTTTTGGCTCCTACTCTGGCATGCAATCTATTAGAACAGTATGAACAAACAAGTTCATTAACCTCCCAGAGCCTTAATTTTTTTTCCTGCAAAGACGAAATTATATTTGCCATGAGTGAAATCTGAGAAAAAAAAAAAAAAAAACAAACCACAAATTAAGAACATCAGCATGTGCTAACTCACTACACAGTGGTAAGTACCCTGACCTTTTCTTACAAGGAGAAGAGGAATTCTTAAGAGGCAAATGCACTGGTAAATAGTGACTTTCTGATGTTACTCAGAGGATTATTTTCCTACTCAAAGAAATGCAAGTAACTAAGGTAGCAGCTTGTTTTGTCTGAACAGAGAGTCAAAAGCACAAAGACTGATATTTACATATGTGCCAATAGGAATATGATTCCTCCTGTTTGGTGCTCCCTGCTACCTCCTGATTACTCATCCTTGGGCAAATCAGAGCCTGAGAATGTGTTTCATCCTCACAGAAAGACATGGCAGCACATGGAACAATAGCAAGATTCAAACCTATGTTGGCTGAAAAATCCAGTTATCAGTGCCACCTGCTCTGTCCCAGTAAGCAGCTATATCCAAAGTGGAGATCCCCAAAACTATTTTACTAATACTGGAGGAAAAGGGGGCCCCAGAGTGATGCAGGGCACACCTATAGGGTCATTCTCCCTTTACCTTTTTTCCACACTGGCAGCCAGGAGCCCACTCCAGCCCTCCTATTACTCAGTACTCAGCTCTGCCTCAGAAATTAGGTCTTGCAGATGGACAGATCAGCAAGAGTCTTGCACGATTATCTCTTCCTCTTCCCATACATAGACAATCAGCTGTGCAGAAACACCTGTGTGTATCTGCAAGTCTCTTCAAGTCCTTAAAGGTTTTATGAGAAAAGCTGGTTCATACAGCAGACTCCAGAGGGTTGGCTCGCACAGCAATTTCAAAAGGGAAAAATGTATTTCCTTGCTACTGAAAAAAACAGGAATATCTCTCTCAATGAAGGAGCTATTCAGACATACCAGAGTCTCCCATGGCTTAGGCACTCCCTTGGTGTTCATTTCTGGGAACACCTCTTGCTCCTCCAACAGCAGAAGGCTGTGGATTCTCACAGAAAGTAAGATAAGAGACAGTAGTGCTCACTGTTGTATGTTTTATTCTCCTGAAAAAAGACCCCCAAATCACTCATGGCCAAAATTTAAACAGCCAAAAGAGCAAACCTCTGTGGAACATTTCATGCTGGCCAGCTACAATGGACGCTCACCTGTGGACACCTAAGGTTGTAGTCTCCAGCATACCTGGGACTTGCTCAGAGGAAAAATAAAGACAGACTATTTCTCTTAGCATTTCTGGGGAGCCAGGCTGGGACACAGGGCTGCAGAAAACTTAAAAATGCTGAGTTACAGACTCTAGGTTAGATATAAGAGGGCTTAATTAATCATTTACTGACAACAAAGCAAGGTTTAATAATTGATTTCAAGGTGCTTCAATTTAATGATGGTATAAGACAGTACTTTGTGGTGTGACATGAGCAAAGGTCAGTGAACTGTCAGTCCTCATTACCGGGGCAAATGTTCTTTTGTGGAGTTCCAAACGACCTCATGGTACATGGAAATGAGTATATGTCTTTAATGGTTATCTTCAAAAATCAATAAGCATGAAGTTTAGAAAGAAGGCAAATCAGCAAATGGAAGCAATCATAATTAAAGACATGAAAAAAAATTAAGAGCTAAAAGAAAAGAAAAAGCATTACTCAGAGTCCCATGAGAGAAGAGTTAAAGAGTTAAGCATTACAATTCCTGAGTGGATTGGTGGCGCATCTCAGTCTAAAATAACAAAAACCAGAAAAGACGAAGGATATGTGGAAAGTACAGAAGATCTGCAAACCCATAAAGGACACTAATGGAATCAGCCATGCATAGAGTACATTTCATCTACCTCTGGGATTCAACTTTATGCTCTGAATTTGCTGTGACAATGGACCTGGGGTCCCCAAATAAATACACATCCTTGTTCCACCCCTTGCAGTGCACATTCAGATCTCATAACCTTTTCCTGAACCATTGCCAAACCCCAACCTGGTTTTGATACACCTTTTGCTCTGTAAATGTTTCCGTTTCCATTTATGATATTGAACTGCCCACCAGATCCAAGCTGTCTTCTAAAAGTAATTTTTTTTATTCTCATATTCAGTTAAAATAACAGCAGATATTCATTAACCTCTTACATACTATTTACTAATTAGTGTATCTTTATAATAGCCTCTCATTAAAATAATCACTGTAGATCTCTTTTTCAGTTCCCCTTCTATTGGAGTTTCCCTTCTGTCTCTTGTCAGTATTTAGTACCTGTCTTTGAACTCTGGTATCTGTTCTACCTTTTCATTTCCTTTCCTTCAAGGAGGTCTAGAAATGAACGAAGTCAGTCAAGGAGGGAGAGCACCACCAACCTCTGATAGCAGTCTTCATCCAGGCTCTTAAGCAGGGTCCTAGAATATGCACAGCAAGTGTAAGGCAACTGAAATATTCCCTCCACCAAACAACAAAAAAAGTGTTCACAGTAACAGAGAAAAAACAGTCTCAGATTCTACTCCTGTTATTGCCACCTTAAATTATTGCATATGAAGGAAAATTAAAAACCTGTCAGAAAAATGTGAATTAAACTATTTGTCTGTGTTATTGAAGTGTAAAATTTTTCTCTTCAGACTACTGGGTATTTGGTTTGGTCCTGTTTTAGGTTTCACCTTTTCTGTCTTACCTTCCTTGCAGTACAGGTTATACAGAAGAACAGATTTATTGTTGCACACAAGAGGCAGTTGTGAGTGCTCTTAACTCATGAGCCAAGATGGAAGCTTAGGTTTTTTTCTTTAACATGTGTTTTATTATATAAAGAACATTTGAAAATTACTGTGCTTTCACCAAAGAGACACTATCCATGGGAAAGTGGAAGATAGTGCCTGTTGGAGCTCATGGCCTTTGTGCATGATGGCTAATTGATCAATGAAAAAACCAGAGTACACCATCCTCCAGTTAAGGAATAAATGCTTTCTTTCCTGTCTGGGACCTAATGAGAGAAGAAGCCCCAAGAGTCATCCACTAAGGAAGAAATGAGCAGTATATATAGTACAATGATGAGAATTCAATACCCACCCAATTTATTTTAAAATACATCTGTGCACATCCTTTGAAGATATCCTCTGCAAGAAATTCCTTTGTAATCTGTCATGTTCCACTGGGGTTGGCAAACATCTGTGTGTGCAGCAGGGGAGAAGATGGGAGGGATTTATTTTATCCAATTTTCTCTAGTAAGGTTTAACCTTCCTTAGAGTCTTTCTGCTTCTCTTCCTCTCCTAATGGCTTCCCTCAGTCATTCCCTTTTTAAGCAGCCCTATATGTGCAAGCGTCCACATTTGACTTAGATATTTAATTCAAGCAATTTACACTGAGGGTTATTCTAATGCCAGACAGCTGGACCAAGGCCATTTCCATGGTAAGGCAAATGCATGTACCCAAACCCCTTTATTCTTGCTTCTCTTCTTCATCCAGAAGCACTAATCAACAGTCAGCAGCAACTCAAAAACGAAATTGTTTTATCTCTTGCTCCTTCAGCAATAAACCCTCCCATTTGCTAGCAAAAGCAGAGATAACCCCTGTAAAGAGGTAAAAACCCCCAGTAAGTGTTGTATTTATTTATTCCCACATAGGAATGAAATATTTTTTTGGAAATAACTTACAGGACAGTTGCATCATGTGGCATTTTCTTTCCTTTAAAAGAAGAAGGCAGGAGATGATGAGCACATGAAGAAGATATCCAAGACAGTGTGTAATGGCAAAAGGATTGGACAAAGCAGAGAACATACAGGAGAAAGGAAGGTGAGCTGAGGAAACAGAAGCAGAATATGATAGTGGAAAAATATCTAGTAAACTGTCCGGTTTCCAGGACTAGGTTTGCTGATCTCTTTTCACACAAAATCTCACAAAAACATCAATAAAGACTGGAATACTTAAAAGATACTTAAATAGAACAGGTGTACAAACCCTATGGGAATTTCACAGCAGTATAGTTCAAGTCTGCTATATATAAAAGCCCCATTTAGAGAGCTTGGTCTAGTTGAGTGACTGTCAAGTGGAGAAAGAGGTTGTTTTTAATGATAATTTGGGGCTCAAAAAAACCCTAGAAAACTGGCTTTTTCCCACCTTTCCAAAGGTTCCTGGATAGGACCTTATGTGTGTTTCCACCTGCTTCCCACAGGTTTGGGAAAGGCAGGCGTTTCCTCCTGGTCCTGGCCCAGGGCAGGTGTGGCCACCCCAGGGCATCGCACGGGGCTGGGCAGGTGTCTTGGCGGGGTGACCGTGTGCCCTCTCAGGGCACAGACTGAGCTGTGGGGATGAGACCCCGATCACGGCTGGCAGCACAGCCCCAGTGCCCCCGAACACCCCGCAGGAGACACCCGTGTCCGTGTGCGGAGGGGGACACAGTCCTGCGCCGTCCTCACGAAGGAGGGGAGGGGAGGGAAGGGAAGGCTGAGCCCTGCCGGGCACCTGGAGCTCAGCCCGTCACCCGCAGCGGCTTCGCTGGCGCTGGGCGCTCCTGGGGCTCGTTTGTGGTGGGTGATCAGCTGCGCCCATCTCGGCGAGCGGCTCCCGAGGGCAGGAGGGGCAGGCAGGGGTGAGGCAGCCATGTAGGTGTTTTAACGTCGTCTGCCTGAGGAGAGATGAAGGTGTCCCGTGCAGACAGCAAAGGTGAGAGGCTGTGGGAAGGGGAGGCGTCCCCTCGGCTCCTGAAGGCTGAAGGCAGCGCACCCGGGGAGCGTCTCCTCTGGCCCGGCCTCTCCGCCCCCTCAGGGGGTTTGCTGTGGGCTGGGTCAGGTTAGTTTTGAGTTGTTTCCCTCTCTTTGTGGTCACCGTCGGTGAGAACCCGGCCTGGCTGGGCTTCCCCCCTCCCGCACTGTCCTGGGACGGCCGGCGGTGGGTGTGGGGGTTTCCTTTGGACCCAGGGAAGCTCCCTTCCCTCCTGCTCCCCTCAGGGCTGAGGGGTTCCTCCGTGCCTCTGACCAGGCGTTTGCCTGTGTAGTTGGTCACCTGTTGAGTGAAGCTGTGGTAGAACTTGGCACACTCTGTGTTGTGTCCCTGCCTGAGCAGGGTTTGGGAGTGGGAATAGCGCGGTGATGTACTTTCTGGGCGCGCTCAGCAGGATGGTGACCTCCCACAGCGTGTCACTCTGCTCCGCTCCACCCTCCTGGCGGTGGTCCCATGGGCTGGGAGACTGACTATGGTGCTGTACTAGAGATCTGCTTCCCTCGCTATCCACCGTGAGCCCCTGGTTACACATGGGTAGAACCTCAGTACAAATTACTGCACTGTACAGAGGTGAGTTGTGAAGCAGTGTTGGGCATGCATTGTTCCAGCTCTAAACCTAACACGGGGGAAGTTCTCATGACTCTACAGAGGTAGTGCTAAATCTCTACACCACGTTTTCTCTTCTTTCTGAGATCTTTGTCATCATTTGCCGTTGGTACTTACTGCTTTGAAATGAGAGATCCACAGTGGTATGTGCTGTGCATATTCACAGACAGTCCCTTCCTGAAGATGACAAATTCCAAGTGAAAGGGAAGTAAAAGTAGGAGAAAGCAGCTTGTTCAAGGTCATGCAGAGGTCATTGGCAAAAAAAAAATGGCTGTTAAAAAATTAAGGTCTGATAACTCCAGTGTTTTCTACTTTGATCCCCATATCACTGGCAGTGATGACACAGCAGCATGTCCAGAGTGGGTGTCATTGATGTAGTGTCATCATCTAGATCTGGTGTCACAGGCTTTGAAGTTTCTGTGATGTAACTCAAGTGATTTTTCAGAAATAGAAGTTTTAGGGAAGAACTACTCAGACTGACATATGTTGGCAAATGTGGAAGGAAAAAAAGATGCTCATGGTTGCATCTGTCTGTGTCCTTTTAACCTAATGGTCAGAAAGTTGAAGAGAATTTAGAGAGTGACAACCAAAGCAATGCAAAAGCATGAAATATGCAAGAAAACTTTCAGTCAAGGCAGGCTTTTAAGAGACCTTTTTAGAGCTGCATTATCGTAGTTCAGATAATAAACAAGAGGGAATGACTCAATAAGAGTTCACAAATCTTAAGTACAGCATCTGTTTATGGCAATGCACAGAACATGTCTTTGGAGCTATATTCACTCCCTGGTTTTGATTTGAACTTGAGCAAGAAGAATTAAAATAATTCTTCTGTCTCAGACACCGGACAAAAAAATGCAGAATACCAACATTCTCCAGTTTGTTTCTTGCTTACAGGTCACCCTGTTTAATCTCCTCTTTCTCCCCTCCCCATGCAGACATACAGTGAGGAAAATTAATTAGAATTTGTATTAATCCTTGGCTGCAAAGTTATCTCGACTTTTTGAGAGTTAAGGGCAAATTTACTCCTCCTCGTTCATCTAAATAATGTTCACTCTCTAGTCCCCTGTCTCTTCATTAAAACTTACCTTGTCAGTTGTTTTTTAAATTAGCCTTAGCAACTCACCAATGAGTTTTTCAACCACAGTATAAATACAAGTGTCTTTTAGTAGAAGTGGTGTCTTGTGAAAGGCTACAGAGGCGAAATTAGAGCTAAAACCAGAACAAAATGTTGACTAATTGGCTGCTCTCTTAATGCATAACCAGGTTCCCTAGCTCCAGTGATTTTTGTCAGCACACCATGCTCACTGCATGATGTTTTAAATCCATCCCCAAATGCTTCATTCACACTGTTCGACACTCCAAGTACCACTCCTCCCACCCATCTGTCTGACACATGAATTGCCAAATGCCTTCCCTTAGCTGGCTCTGAAAAGTTGATGCACAAAGAGATGCAAAGGGGCTCTTGCTGAAGTGCTACGCAGACCCCAGGGCCACTGTGCTGGAGGAGTGAAATCCCCAGAGCTCTCCTGAGAGTCCAGAGAGCAGCACTAAGTTTGGTTCAGTGGAACTAGTGCTGCTGTGTCTCTGGCAGGCCTGGAGACCTTCCAGCTGCATGAAATTCTTTTGCCACAAGTTAGTGTGTCCACGTCTAACTTTGAAACATGCTTTAATATGTGCTTTTTTATTATATATTACACAGCTTCCTTGGAAAATAAAAACTCTTTGCTGTAATCTGAAATTAAAGTAGCTTTATTAAACCAGATGGTCAGTGGGCCACCAATACCAACTGCTGTTTTCACAGCCCTTGTTCAAGTGAGGAGTGGTCCAGTTACTCCTGTCTTGGCTCCAGTGGCTCAGAAATGGCACATTGAGCCAATCCTTAAATCACCCACTGCTCTATTACTGGCTTCATATGAATTATACAGTGAAATAAGACAAAAACTGATCTTAAGGTGATGGTTAAGTTCTGCCACTGAGCTTAAAAAAGAAGTTGATCAGTTTTTGAGGGTGCTGTGGGACTGGCCTGAAATGGGCTGGTAGGGGGAGGTTCTACATTTTTAACTTTGTATTGATTCTGTTGTCAGTGCAAGTGCTATTTAAGCAAGAAACCATTCCTCTAGGGCCCTCAACTTAATACACTTACTGTAGCCTCCTTATCCTGTTAAAATGAAGAGAATCGGATTGCTCTGGGTTGAACAGCTGCTTGAAGTCAATCTCTGTGTCCACCGTTAAGGGAAACAATGTTAGTGAAGAGAACCAGAAGGCAGCATATCAAACTGATATCCTCAGAGCATTTTCTGCAGATGTCTCAAGAGTTGATGGGTTATTATGAAGCACAGAAGACATCTGGTCACATTTTTATAATCTCATCAGTGTATATAGAAAAATCTGTTTACCTCTACTTGTCAAGAGCCATGGAAAGGCTTATATATATTTTTTTATGTGCTTATTTATCTTATAGCTATGTGAACATACTGATTCTTAACTATCCAAATCAGCTCAGTGTGTCGTTAAGTCACCAACTTCTTTCACTGTAATATCTGACTCTCCTGCTTATTTATAGCTCTTCATTGAATCACTTTGCAAAGCAGGAGGTTTGGGGATATTTTTATACTGTGTTATGGGGCATGTTGTCTTTCATCTGCAAGTGCTGTGAAATCACTCTTTCCTGCTCAAGAGGACTATTGTACTGTTGCTCAGTGTTAATGACATTCAGCGTGTGGTTTGTAGAAGCACTTTACTGTTCCCCTGGAAGGAGAATGCTAACTTGGCTGGTTCTGCAGGCACCACTGCAGCACCACTGCAGCTTCCAGAGTCTCGGTATGATGGACTGCTCCTGGTGCCCTGCTCTGTGGACTGCCCAGCCAGGTTTGCCAGGTCCTGTGGAATCCCAGTTAGACCAAGAACATGTCACAAAGCCTAATTTTGATAAACCAGCATGGCAGGCTTTATTTACCATGGTTTGTCATCTTAACCTAGTTTGATGTGGTCATCTCTTTCCTAAGCATTAATTAAAGCAGAAAGATAGAAAAATATTCTGGGGTTTGTTTCACCTGGAGGACAGCAGACTCTACACTGTTGCAACATTTAGCCATATTTCTTGATGCAAGGCTTTTTGTTTAAATTGCCAACATAGTGGACAATTTATTTCATTCACGTGCTCATATTGCTGAAGGCCACATAAGCCATGCTGTTATCCATGAGGAGCGTTTTTGCTGCCTGCCTTTCATTCCCTCTTTTGACAGAGGTCTGTATGAAATGTCTTCATTTGCATAACTAGTTGAATCTGGTTTTTGATTCAGTCTTTCCTTCCACTTATAGACCTACCCTAGACATGTATGTGCTATCCAGTCTCTGTCCTCTTCCATGTCTGCCAAGAAAACAAGCTGTTCCATTGGAGATGGGCCTTGGAGAAGAACACGGTGTTGCAAGTCAGTTCTTACTAACACTGTTTGCTGTAGCCTGAGGGGGTTTGTCTGAGCAGGGACCAATTTTCTGCTACCTGAACCCTGCATAAACAAAAGCAGATAAGTAATAGCTGTACCACTAGATTAAAACTTCAGACCTGTCTCATGCTTTTGCAGTTGCTAGGTTGTACCCACAAAGTAAAATAACCTATGCCCTTTGCAAAGCAAAATTACTCTTCCTTCCCACCCCAAACTCTGAACAGACAGAACGTCTAATGTGTTGTATATTTCCTAAAGGAACAGAGGAATTGGATCTACCCATACTGGAGGTCTGTCCTTTGGAGGTAATGATACAGTGCCTCCCTCATGAACTCTGCTAATGGAACCTAAGTGGTAATGCACTGATGTCAGGGGCTGTGGGATGCTTCCAGATGGTCTGTCATGTTTTCCCTGCAGGAAGGAGTGAGCTCTGCTCATGGACTCAGTGCAGTAGGAGCTGCAAGGAACCTGCCACAGCTTGGAAAAAAGCATCAAGCTGATGATGCCCCAATAAAGGCATGAGAGTGGATTCAGTAGCCAGGATCTGTGAGATCCCGGCAGATGCTGTTCTGCCTTGTGTCCCCCTCCAGCAGCAGATAAATCTCTGGATCAGGCAGTTGCTGCCTGCCTGGCCCAGGGCTCTGCACCACTTTCCTTGGCAACAGCCCAGAGTGGATACTGGATGATAAAGATCCTGGAGAATAGGCTTCTTCTGCAAGAGGCAGATAGATGGGAGTGTTTGTTTGCTTGCCGTGTGAGGATAGACAGTAATTGGAGTTGGAAGAGTTGCTTACAGAAGGAGGGGTGTTTAGGCACAGCTCATGAGAGAAGTCTGAGAAACCACTGATGTGAATCAAGAGATTGGGGGAGAAAAGAAATTAAGCTTAAATAACATTGACCCTAGTGTTTTACTGGGGTTTAGTCTCACAAAATCTTACAATGTAGTTCTAGGCAATGTAGTTCTAGTTACACACAGAATTACACACAGAATTAACAAGGTTGGAAAACACCATAGAGACCATCAAGTCCAACCTTTACCTTGGCTAACAACCAATGCAACATCAGCCTAACATCTATACCATCTAAACCATACCACTAAGTTCATCATCTAACCTATCCTTAAACACATCCAAGGACGGTGACCCCACCACCTCCCTGGGAAGCCCATTCCAGTGGGAGATCACTCTCACTGTGAAAAAGTTTCTCCTGATATCCAACCTAAACCTGTCCCGACACAGCCTAAGACTGTGTCCTCTCGTCTTGTCACTGGGAGCCTGAGAGAAGAGACCAACCCCCAGCTGACTACAACCTCCTTTCAGGTAGTTATAGACAGCGATGAGGTCACCCCTGAGCCTCCTCTTCTCCAGGCTGAACAGCCCCAGCTCCCTCAGCCGCTCCTCATAGGGCTTGTGCTCCAGCCCCTTCACCATCCTCGTTGTCCTTTTCTGGACACAGTTCTGTGAAAAGGCTTGGTTTAGAGTCTTGGAAGTTCAAAAAACTTTGGTCTTTTTAGTTTAAAACACCTCTTGTGCCTGGAGTATTGCAAGAGTAATGGAGTTTTTTAGGCTGGAGAAAACAAGGCTCAGGTGGGACCTTATTGCTCTCTACAACCACCTGGAAGGAGGTTGTAGCAAGGCAGGAGTTGGTCTTATTTCCTAAGTGATAAGACAAGAGGAGATTGCCTCAGTTTGCTCCAAGGAAGGTTTAGACTAGATATTAGGAAAAAATTTCTTCATTCAAAGGGTGGTCAGGCACTGGAACAGGATGCCCAGGGCAGTGGTGGAGTCACCATCCCAAGAGGGATTTAAAAGATGTGTAGATGTGTCATTTAGGGACATGGTTTAGGGTTGAACACAGTGATGCTGGGTTAATGGTTGAACTTGATCTTAGAGGTCTTTTCCAACCTCAATGATTATATGATTCTGTGAAGATCTAATGTCAAGCTGAGTTTAGAGCATATTTCTTGCCTTCCTGTCACACAAAGACTAAGTTAAAACAGCCAAATGATGCAGCTTTTCTCTTAGTAGTGAGCAAGACACCTGGTGTTCAAATGAGAGCTGTGCTACCCCAGAAATATGTCCTCTCCTCCCCAGTGCACTGGCTCTGTTGCCAGCCCTGCAGCATAGACACATAATTGAACTGGCATTAGAGATGAGGCTGGAGTGTGTTCTGGTAAAGTGAAGTTTCTAACCATCCAGTGGGGATCGGTTCATGCTATCCACAGTGAGAATGCTTTGCTCCATTTCTCCACAGGTGATGATGGCACCATCTGCAAAGCATTTTGTTACTAAATAAAAAATAATGGCCTGTTTTGTCACAGTGGGATTTTACTATTTTTCTGCTTGTCTCTATGTGTGCCTTTGCGTTCTTTGTAGGAGTATAGCGGCCTGGTTTTGTGCCTGATGTGGTGCCCTGTGGGGATTGGTGTCTGTTCCTGGAAGGAGGTACACTGGAGCCAGCCCAAGCAGAGCTATTGATATGAGGCTTATGCTGTGTGTATGTTTTGTCTCCAGGGTTTTCATGTCAGTGCTGGAAAACGTAGTTATGCTGGAGGGATGCCATCTGCAACTCCCGAAAGAGCAACTAATGAATGTGCCAGTTCCTTCCTGAAGTGGTGCAAGAGCGCCCATCCCACCTGTGCAAACAGAGCCCCTGCTCCTCCAGGCCCAGGTCTGTGCTCCTGTGCAGCTCCCACTGTGGAAAACGGACAGTGAAGGGCCGTGGCATGGGTCACTTCTGGGGAATGGGTCAGTTTCCAGGTTCTAGATGCTTTATTTTTCCAAGGCTAACACACCCTCACAAGTTAGATATTTGTCAGTGTGAGAAGGCAATAAATTTCTCTTTCTAACTTACCTGCAGCAAGAATAGTAATGCATTGACATGAGCTGTGAAATCATAGTGGAGTGCTTTTATTGACACTCACCCTAGAGCTAAATTACGTTTTTCCAGGACTTCAAATGGAGCAATTTTAATCTTGTTCTGATTTGACAGAACGGTCTGTTTTCAGTTCCCTAAAATGGGTTTTTCCAGCCCTGTTCTTTGTTTTTCCAACCCTGCTCTCTGCTTAGCCAACAGATTGAAGTTAGCACTAATAAAGAGCTTGTCCTGAAAAAACAGAAGACAGTAGGAAATCCAGTCCTTCACTGAAAAATGGGTAGATAGCAGCTCTATCATGTTTTAAGAGATCAGATAATTATATCCTTGCAAAGGGTGGCCTGCAGGTCAGTTTGCTTAGTCCCGGTTCCTTGTGGGGAAGGAAGTACAGGGGAGAGCTCCTTTATAAGCCGAGAATATTTACTCAAATGGCTTTCTGGATGTCAAATTTTTCTATTAAAAGGTTCAAGCTTTCCTTTAAAACAAAGAGGAAAAACTCAAGTAGCTTTTAAGTGCCAGATTTTGGGTGCTAAAGCATTCTTTTTTTTTTTTTCTCCTCCAGTGCATCATGTACATGTTTTGACAACAAAAAACAAAATAGCCTTGAAAAAATAGTTCAGCATTACCTCATTATGTCATCATGGTCAGTAGTTTTTTAATGTTAGTATGTTCTAAAGATTACCTCTTGGGTCAACAAATATTTCAGACATGCCTACTGTTGCATCTTCTGTGACAAAAAGTCACCTGTCAGTCCTGGCCCACACTCACTGGAGGATGGCTTGCTGCTGGATACTTTTGGTTCCTTAATGGAGTGCTTCCCGTGGAGTCTAATGATGAATTTCCTGCACAGCACAAGAGATTCCCATTCCACTTCTATCTAAAAAGTTTCACAGACGTCAGGCTGGGAATAGAGCTGTGCTTTGTTCCCTGTGTGCTGTTCATTCATCCAGTGTACTTTTCTGGTTGAACTGTTTTTAAGGGCCATTGAGGGATTCTCTGGCTGTGTTATGTAAAAGAGCTTTAAGGAGCAATCTGTTCCTCTCACCTGAAGTCCCCCCTGACCCACACACACAGGTGCTGATTTTGTGGCCACAGTGACTTCCCCTTCAGAAAGGGGGATACAGAAAATTGATACAGTTAAAACGCAGGCAATATGTTTTAAAGCTGTCTGAGAGAATACCTAAGCTTTGTTCATCCTCTCTTTTTATTATCTCCTAGGTGTTCCTTTTGTTTCTCCTGCTTGGAGCAAAGGTGTAACAGTGTCTTTGGGTGCCAGGGTGTGAGGTGGAATTTCTGGATGCTCAGTGCTAGAGGTTAGTGCTGGTTTGATGGTGCCCTTAGCAAGTGTGTGTGTTGGCTCTGTGCCCTGACCCTATATTTGCTGTGCTTGGTGTATTGTGAGTGGTGCCCTTGCAGGTTCAGTGGGATCTGGTGGTGGTCTCTTTCCAGCCCTATGTGTTGTGCAGAGTTGCCATGCCCTGTGACGAAGGCATTGTCTTCCCTGCGATTCAGCGGCTCCCCTGGGGAAAGAGGGAAACTCCATCTGGTTGGAGTAGTCCAAAGGTGAATTGGATGATTAAACACAAAGATGGCAAAATTCAGTGCCCACAGCTGGGGACCTTTGGTGATTTGGTATGTGCATGTGTGTGTGTAGGAATGCCATATCTAAGTCATCACTTGCAGGAAAATGTGGCTACAGGATGACTTCATTTGGTCGGGGATGTAGGCAGGGAGGCAGCATATGTGAAAATCTGCCGCTTTTTTCCCCCTCCTCCTCTTATTCCTGGCATACAAACAGGGAAAGTCAGTACAAGAATGCCTGTAATTCCTGCTATCTGATTTGACTGTTTCTTTACTGGTAGTGAAGAAACTCCTTCCTTTCCTCTCTGTAAAATACCATTGAATGCAGTGACTAGGTAGATCTCTGCAGTCTCTCATTTGATGTGCCCCATCAATTTACTGATCTGAGTTTCTGTCTCTGGTGTAACCCAATACAAACTGTTTGGTTCATGGTTCAAGCAGTAAAATCCTTATTTTGACTATTTTGTGCCTAGCTTCTGAAAAGAGACTTTGCCCCTCACCCCTTCCTAGTGTCCAACCCCAGAATAGAAAGGACTTCTGATGTAAATGCAAAATTTGCAGACTTCAGGTTCACATTCTGGAGGGCTCCTCTCTGAACCAAAGGATTTCTTGTGTCCTATGGAGAGTGAACACCTGGTTTCTTGCTGCCTTGCTGGTGCTGGGGGACTGAAGGATCAGGTGCTGTGTGTGGGCTGTTGAGAGGTTTGGGACATTCAACCCTTCACTGGAGAAGGCTCTGAACAACAAAGTGGTTTGACCAGAGAGCTGGAGATGGTGTGAGATCCGATCTGGACCTAGGGTGGGATCCTACTGAGTGAGGGAAGTTGTGCCTGTATCAGTTGTCCCTGTCAGATGGGAGGTTAAAAAGCAGGAGCCAGAGATAAGGAGGTCTTCAAGACTGATATGTACCCCAAGGATCCAGTTGAGCAGGGAGGGACACCCATTGCAAAGAGCGTAATTCTGGCTCTGCAGCCCCGATGATGAGAGTTAAGGATGTTGTACCTGCTGCTGCTGACTTCACTTTAATCTGTTGCCACAATCTCCTCTGTTCAAATGCTAGCAAACTCTACTGCTGACCTGTGGCAACTGCTGTTTCATGACCTTTTCTTCAGTGGATGTAATTGCTAGTTTCATCCTACATTTTCAGAGATCATTTTAGTGCAAGTAAGACAGTGATTCTACCTCTTAAAAATGACGAAGGGTTGTCCCAGCCATCATTAGGCTTAAAAACACTGCTGCTAAATGATCAGTTGTGATTCTACAAGGAGATTTCACCTTCCGAGGGTGCAGTGATGTATAAAACTGGAAGAGAGCAAAGTTCATCATCATTTTAGTAATTCTGTTAGTGAACTTCATCTGCCTGCAAAGGTGTCTTCTGCTGTTAATCATTAGGTCATTAACCTTAACAGTACTTCTTAGTATGCAGTCTGCTTGAGCAAAATATGTCAGCACATCTCTAAACTCAGCAGAACTCCACAACCTACTGACATTTAGAGAGAAAACATATTTTGAAGAGCAGGTAGAAAGTGTGTAAAAGTAATTGTGGATGTAGGAGTACTGAGTCTCTTGTGATGAGCACAATCTTTTTTGTACTCAGGTCTTCTGCAGCCACAAGGTTCATTCACTTAGTCTGAAGCATCTTGAGGGAAATGAATGCAGGCAAGTTCAGATCAATTATCACACCAAAAAAAAAGGAAAAGCTTGCATTTCTCTGGGCAATCTGTGTGCACTGTAATGTCAAGCTGTGCATGAGGATGTTACCACAAAGCAAGGTAGTATGCTTTAATTAGCAGTCACAGAAATGAAATACCAAGGTGTTATTTCAGTGACTAAGAGCCAGACATGTACAGATTGTGATACAGGAATGTTACGTAGATGTGCCATACTCTGAGAGGTGCTTTTTCTCAGGAGGATATTGCGTACTATTAAGCACTCTCCACATGGAATTGTACTCCTTTTCTTGTAGGGTTTGTATAAATTAAGCTTGAAATGGCTTTAAATGCAGTGCTATTTCTGTAGGTGTATATCACAAGTACGGTTGGATGGGAACATTCCAAGAATGGGGTGGGTTTTTTCTCCCTTTAGGAGAGGGAGTTTGCTGGAAAATGTCAGTTATGTCAAAACCAAAATGTTTGAGGAAACCTGGCAGTTTGACAACCTATTGCTGACACGTTCATGAGTTCCCAATAAAGAGCTGTGTGGTTTCTTGCTGCTTTGTTGATGCTGGGGAGCTCAAGGACTCGCTTCCAGTGCAGTCTCCATGTGTGGTCTGTTGAGAGGTTTGGGACCTCAGGCCTTCGGGGCTCTCTGATATGGAGTCTAGAA
Source organism: Serilophus lunatus (assembly GCA_013399895.1). Lineage (NCBI taxonomy): Eukaryota > Metazoa > Chordata > Aves > Passeriformes > Eurylaimidae > Serilophus > Serilophus lunatus. Next base: position 492,849 of record VXBA01003842.1, read on the forward strand.
ATGAGAAGCCTTGGGTCCCTTGTCTTCAGTGTGAGATGGCTTAGTGTAATCTCCTTGGCTGAGAGCCTCAAGGGCCTGTGTTCAAGGCTTTGTCCTTCTCCCCTATGTAGGGTCCCACTGATGACTTTCAAGGACTTCTTGTGAAGTCCCTCAGAGTAAGAAAAAAGGAGAAAATCCTCCAGAGCTGGGAACAATCAACTGTTCTGTTTCATTCAGGGGGAAAAATAAAACCAAACAAAACCCAAAGTGTTTTGGCTTCTCTACATTTTTTTTCCTTCCACTATATTGTTAGTTCTGGATATTTCTAAATTTCTACTTGTTCTTCTAAATCAGAACAAAGCTCTTACAAAATAACAGAATTTCCCATAGGAAAGAAATCCCGAGTTTTTCCAGTCTGTGTACAATGTCTTTGGATTTGGTTCCTGTGGGGATGGTGCTTGGAAGGGAGATATTAAGACTTCAGCAGGCCACTAACTGAGCCTCTGCTTTTTAAGAACCATTTGTGGATCCACTGTTGAGATGAATTGGAAACATCAGTGTTCCTGCTTTTGCTTAATTCCCTCACAGCACACTAAAGCAGTCATTATAGTTGCATCCTGTAACCCTTTCAGATGTATTTCTTGGTGCATATGTTAGCTTTATTTGACTTCACTATTCCATCATAGGGATGTCTCGTATTTTACTTGATTACTTTTTATTAAACTTTTTCTAGAGTTTGAGTTCATACAGGAAGAATTAAAGCACAGAACACACACTAAATCCTGTCATCACATTAGACCCTGTCTGGCTGGTTTCACATTGCCTGCCAGGGCTAGTACTTAATGATTTTAAATGTTGTCCTGGGCTGAGATGACAGCAAACCTTTAGCTGAGGCTTTACCTGTAAGGCATTGGGTAGTATTTTTTCTGTGATAAAACTGAGCAATTATCTCTTCTGTCTGTGCCAGATATTTGCTGTCTGTTTTTCTTGGTCTGCACAGATCTGGAATGTATTTTTTATGTTGGATTCATGGTATTCTTGTCACAGGAATGGCTGCTAAACAGAGCTGACATTTGGGAAGGAGGAGCAAAGAGGAAACTACCCAGTCCACTTTATTACTTATTTCCTCACTAAATTTTAAAATTTGAAAACAAAACAGATTTTGCAACACTTATCTGGTTATCAAGACCAACAGTATCAGTTTTCAAAACCACATATACTTTGTGCAACATAATATGTTAATGTTTTGAAATATTACTGTCCTGCTTTTACATGGCCTATAATCTAAGAGATAAATAGATAAAACATAGGTTGTATTCACTAAGGGGGGAACAATTTAGGGCACTTGATCCAATAGTGTATGTGGGTGTCTGAAATTACCAAAGATTGCAATTCATCCACTTTGAAGTCGTATCTGATAAACTGTTTCAAGGGCTGCTAATCCATGTAATCCAGAGGAAAAGGCAGAATCACAGAACCAGAATTCATCATCAAACATTTATTTAGCCTCTAGTTGAAGTTCATAGTGCTGAAAAACAAGGTCTTCCTTTTGGAAAGGTTTTTGACTTGAAGACTGTCTAAATTAGAATTCTGCAAAAACGAATGAAACTGTTTTGCCACCCCCTGTTTAGGGACTTCAGCAAAACAGGGGTCTGCACAGGGGCAGTACTGATGTGGCATTTCATCAGCAGTGCTGGCTGGAGAGTTTTTCTCAGCTGGACAAATTCTGGACACGAGCAAGGAGAAAGAATTACCCTGATTTCTGCTGGGTGCAACAAACAGAATCACAAGGAATAAGTTTGGTTGGTTTGATCCATTACCTGAGGCTGGAGGAGGTGGCACTGAGGAATGTCAGCTTTCAGCTGAGCTGGGGCCACCTTGCACGTCAGAGCCAGCTAATGTGTTTGTCAGCCTTCGGAGGGTTTTGGAGCAGGTGCACATGTGAAAACCCATGTAGGATCCATGCTCAGCAAAGGAAAAAAAACTGAAATAGATGCTGATAAGCTCTCCTAACAGCTTTAAAGCATCAGTGTCAGACATACTCAGCTGAGTGTAACAGGCTGCAAGATGTGAACCCCCCTGGAAGCCAGGTAGTGAGTACAGTTCAGTGCTGACAGGCTTGCAAAATCCTTCTGCCCTGGAAAAAATGAGAAGCCTGCCAGCTCAGTAGTTTCCCAGGAGACTTCTGTTGCTGACATCCACTTCTCCAGAGGCTAAACTTTCATGTAAATGGAAGAAATATCTTCTCAGTCCATGCAAAGAAAGCCTTCTGAGCATGAGTGTTGGCGTCTGCTTGACAGCATACAAACAGTTTCTAAATCTGCCTCAGTTAAGCAGCAAAATGAGTTTAGTGGTTTCAGTAGCCACTTGTGCAGGTCTATTTTGGGACATTCTAGAGAGGCAACCACAGCATGGGCTGATCAAGCTCTTTGTTGTTTTTTTTTTCTTGGAAACACACTTGAGGTTTGTACTGCACCCTTAACAGAAGCGGGACCTGGAAGGCTTGGTGTTGGTAGCTATGGACCTTTCCAGGTCTCTGCTATGGACTTGAGAGGTGTATTTCCAGTAACAGGCCAAGTGACTCTATGGTTTTGGTGTGCTGAGTGGTGGTACTAGTGGTGTGCAGGCTTAAGGACTGTAGAGTATCTGCTTATTGAGTGCAGGCTCCAGAACGAATCTAGAAAAACAGACAAGTTTGGGAGCACAGTGCTCTTCAGATCAAGAGTGGTTAGAGGCTGTGCAGGGGTGGATGTGTGACCCTTACTTCTCCCAGCGAAAACTAGGGAATCATTTCTAATTCCTGTGAATAAATCTTATAATGATTAAATGTTATAATGATTCATTGAGCACAGGGAGCTGAGAGAATACTCTGGCATTACTGAAATGTCATATGTAGACAACACCTGTCTATTATCTGTCAGGAACAGAAAAAAAGTAAAATAAGATAAATACTACAATTATTAAAAATAAATTGTGTGATCACATGGTGCAATGTTTGTTTGGTACTGTAACTTACTGGCTCCTTTTCTTCCTTTATACTTTTCTCCTCTTGCTTTGCAAATTTTGCTGATAAAGGGAACCATGTGTTGCTCTTTCCAAGTCCTTAAAAACACAGACATTTTGTCTAGGTGGCATGTGGCTTTTTACTTCTTTCTTCACAGCATGACCATCAATCATGGCACGTTTTCCTCCGTAACTGTGTGTCCACAAACCTCCACCCCTCTTCTGTTCACAGTCACTTGCTGTGCAAAAGTGCCAGCCTTTCATTTATACTCTTGCTAACCATTCTGCCCAGCAGTAGGAGGATTATAATAATTTATCATTTTTATACCCGGTAGGGGTGTGTTTGACTTTCAGTCATTCACAACATGCATCAGCGGGGGATGAAATGAAACATTAGTGGTGCAGTTTTTCTCTACTCTATGAACCCTCTGAAGCACTGGGAACAATGGGAATAAGCTCTTGCCAGGTGTGGATTGTTTAACTAGAACAAGAGCACTATTTCATGAAACAATAGATCTCAATATAGAAGGTACTTCATGTCTTCCAATCTCAAAAGCAGCAGGTGGGTGTTTGCCCTGTGGTTATTTCCCTTTGTCAGTTGTTTGTTGTGGAGGCTTAGCAAATGATTCAGCACTGTGTGTGAGAGTGAGGGGTTTTAACAAGAACGCTTCCCTAAGGCCTTGTTCTTTGTTGGCATCCCAGGACTCATTGTGCTGGAGGGCTGTATTCCCTGGGTGCTGTCTGTGTGGCTTGTACATCTCTCCTGTGCTCAGCAGTGTTGCTGGGAACCAGCTGCCCTCCCCCAGGCCTGGCCTTGTGAGAACTTTGAGCCGCTGTTCTGAACGGCTCTAGGTCCTCAATGCTCCCTCATCCAGCCAAGTGATTCGGTCACAAAAGTAATCTGGAAAGAAATCACACCCTTTTGCATATCTTGTCTCTGAGGTGCAGCATCCCAAAGTGTTCATAGGGCAGTTTAATGGTGTTGCTTGTTGAAGAAGCTGTAGCAGGAGCTGTAAAACCTGAAAGAGAAGCACAGTGGGGTGGAACGATGGTTATCAGCAGATTAGTTCACACTTCTCAAAAGGTTTGTTAGAGTGATGGTAAAAAAAAGGTAATAATTTACAAAGACATGAAAAATGTTTACCGGGGTTCAGCACTTTTTATTATAAACTGTACACAGTAGCACAGGTTGTCAGTCTGCTGCTGTGATAAGCTTGCTGAGTCATGACTTTCTGTTACTCCTGATGTAATAGAATCTGTAACTGGTGTTTCACCAATAAGTATGAGGAACTTACTAGCAAGGATAGGCTTTTTCTCCTTCCCTTGCCAGTAGGTTGTTCTGGATGTGCTCTTCCAGGGAAATGAACAGCTATGACCACACCAACACAGCACTTTTTTTTTTTTTTTTTTCCCCCCCCCCCCACTTAGGCTCCCATACCAATCTCTGGCTCTTTTAGGGAGAGCAATTGGGTCATGAAATTCGTCTTACACAGTGTAGGGAAAACTGTACATCATTGAAAGGAAGACACAAGGAACTTCAAGAACTTCCTCATAAGAAATTTTGTGTGCTGTTGTGATAATTGATGCGTTATATTTAATTTCCAGCAAACTTACTGCATATTGTACCACACACCATCTGATGGGGTGGGAAAACAGGCCTCCTTCATTGCAGGTGGTATGAGATTAGTCACTGAGTTGGTGCGGCCAATGAACCTCAAAGGTGTGTATTTCTCTAACTCTGGAAGCACATGCAATTTAGCTTTACTTTGCTTCCTGCTGTGTATTTGTTGAATGCTTTCTGTTGCCTTCAGGTTCTGGTAGTAGCACTGAACATTGAAAAAAGATGATAATGGACACTTACTGCCGTTTTACAGGGCTGGACATAGATGGAGAGGAAGTCCAATTGCCACTGTAAGCCATGTGTCCTGATTCCCAGTCTTGTGCTCGGTGATTTCTCTTCAGTGTTCATCTCTACATGTGCGAGCAGAAGGCACTGACATAAGTCTCATTAGAAATGAAACTCCTGGCCTGTTATAAAGTCAAATTTATCACATAGTTAGTTTTTGAAAAATAATGTTCTGGCATTTACACCTTCAGATATTAATCCTTAAAGAACCCAAAACTAATAATGTCTGATAAGACACAAAAAAGGAGCCTTTCCTACATTTTATTGTCTCTGTAGTAATTTTTCATTTCTTGGGTGTACACATGTGTTTTGTGCTTCAGCAAATGTGCAACCCTTGTGGCCTTGCCTTCATAGTCAAGGTGGTGAAGATCTGGACAAGGGCAAGAAGCAGCTTGGCTGAATGTGAGACAGCAGTAGGTTATGCTGAAGGGGGGGGTAAAGGTTACAGGAGTTTTGTAGATTAAATGATTTGTTTAATATCTTTGTCAATGCCATGGGTAGGTGAGAACATACATATAAAACCTTCAAAAATTTAGAAGATTGAAATACATAGGAAAAACAGGAGAACTCTAAGAACTGAACTAAAAAAGCGAGCAGTAATTCCAGTGTGCACAGGGCAAGTCTGTGCTGTTAGGGACCAGTAATAAATTTCTTCCATGCTATTGGAGATCTACATTTGAAAAAAGGAGAAGCAGGGCATAAATATATTCATTGGTCAGAAGCTGACTCACTGAAAGCAAGATGAATGTGAACTCAAATTATCAGACAATGTTTTTCCACTGGAGATGGGGCTGTGCACAAGGTCCTCAATTAACTTAATCTTAAATAGTGTGAATATTTTCAATTATTTGTGTTCAGAAATTACTAATTCACACTGAAAATGTACACGTACAACAACATGAGGGGAGTGAAAAACCTATCTTATAAGTGGAGACTAAGCAGACTTAGCTGGTTTACTTTGGCAAAATCATTTTCTCCAGGTATACATTGTGGAGCAAGGTCAGAGTGTGGGTGCAGAGCCAGTTCCATAAAAGCAAAAAAGCAGAATCTGATGACTGATGTCTAGAACTGTGAGACAAAACCTGGAAGTAGTAGAGTGTAGGCACAGTAATGGCAAACAGTCTAAGTGGAGAAAGCTGATCAGTTTGTGAAAAGATTTTGTGATGGGGTCAGATGCTGTAGCCTATGCTTCCAATCTTGATACTGCTAAAGGCCAAGGGAAGCTCATGGGATTTATTTTTAAATGACTCAAAACTACTGAGTTGTCAGATAGTCTTGTAAGCCCTTAAGTTCCTGAGAAGTCTGTGAAATGAAGTTCTGTGCTTTGTAGTAAAGTCAGAATGGTTTTTAATCAGATTGCTTTTGGCTGTCACTAAAGACCTGCATGCTCAGACTTAATGTAAAATTCTGTTGCACTGTGGTTAATAGTCAGATCATCTTCTAAAGTCAGTTAGGATAATTCCTCTGATTTCAGCGGAGTTACGCTGATTTCCAACAGCCCAGCAGTTTAAGTAATGGGAATTAATGAATTTTATATTAAGTCAAAGAAAAGAAAGTAGCTGGGGCTCCCTGTGCTATCTGGAGGATTATAGTAAAGAGTGTTTAAAAAAGTTCCCATCAACCTGTCATGGAACTTGTGATATATAACGGCCACTCAAAAACCTTTGGAAGTCTGGTTTAAAGTTGCCTTGTTCTAGGAGCCTGTTGGCAAGAGTCACAGCATCACAAAAGTCTAGAAAAGAAATCAGTAAACAAGATGGGGAAAAGACATAAATCACATCTGACTTCTTATTTGCAACTATGTGTACAATATGTTCATGGGAAAAAAGTGTTGTGGAAAAAGGTAATCTTCAGTTTGATAGTCCATAATGCCGACTTTGTAAATTTAAGGACTTCAGATTTGAAGATCATAACAGATTTGAAAACAACTTTCAAATCTTCAGAAGTGTTCTAGGAAAATTAAACCCGGGAGGATCTAGTCTGAACTGAAGTGTCCAGGTTTAACACACAATCACAATCACACAAAATCACAGAATCATGGAGTTTGGAAGCCACCTCTATAAAGCAGGTTGTTCAGAACTACATCTGGTGGGACCTCCAGTATTTTAGAGGATGGAGACTCCGTGAACAACTTGCTTCAAGGTTTGACTATCCTCAAAGTAAAAGAAGTGATTGGAGTTTTTTCTCATGTTTCATAGTTTCACCTATTTGTTTTGTGTTCACTGCTTCTGTGCTTTCACTGGGCACCCCTGAGAAGCCTCTGGTTCATCTTCTTTATAGTCTTCCATCAGGTATCTCTACAAACAGGTAAAATCCCCTCAGCCTTCTCTTCTCCGGGATGAAGGGTCCTGGCTCTGACTGAGATGTTTCAGTCCCTCAGTCTCTTTATGACCCTTCCCAGGGATTGAGGTGAGGCTGGCTGGTCCATAGATCCCTGAATCTTCTTTCTTACCCTTCTTGAAGATAAATGTTTGCTTTTCCAGTCCTCAGAAGAATCCCCTGGTCACTATGACCTCTCAAAGATAATTGAGAGTGACCTCGCAGTGACCTTGGCCAGCTCCCTCATTGCTTTAGAGCACATTCCATCAGGCCCGGTGCATTTGGATGTATCCTGTTGGTTTAAATGCTTCTTAGCCAGCTTCCCTAATACAGAGCATAAATCTCCTTTTCAACAGCACCAAAATCAAGGAAAGCATCAAGTAAGCTGTTGTCCTTGCAGTGAGCTGCCCTCACAGCAAGCTTTCTGCAGAACTGCGCTGAGTGCTTGTAGGGGTGTGTTGTTCAGCAGTGGGCAGGAAGCTACAGCACTCTGACACAAGGAAATTTCCCAATACAAACCAGAGTCATGTTGCTTAATGCCCATACATTGAAGAGTTTATTCCATGGGTAACTCTACAGCAAGTCATTAGCTATGCTTGAAAAATTATAAAAGGAACTTATCAGGTGAGATAGAAATATGATAAGAGAGTGGAACAACATGAAAGCAAAACACTAAATGGATTATTTTCTCACATACTCTTTTATCAATTTAAATATCTGTAAGTAGTCAACATGCTGCTGACACAATCACCAAATTTTCTTTCAATCAACTGTGTGTGTTTTTCCTTCAGGAGAGTCTTTCAATGCTACTTTATATTTTCTAATATCTCTCATTGGTTTAATGCCTGTTCTATCTGGAAACGAAATCCAGTATTCTTACAGACTGCTTGTGGTAGGCAACCCTTTGAGAATGCCAGCTGCAGCCTCACAGCTCGACAGACTTTGACCTGACGTGGCTTCTTTTCCTCTGCAACTTCTCCTTTGTTCTAAATCACATTTCAGTGCTGAGCTCTCTCCATGCCTGCTCTGTTTTTCCACTGCTTGATTCAGCATATGTATTTTTTTGGATCAATATTTGAAACAACACTGTCAGACTGCTGACTTACAAAACTCATAACAGCAGTGAATGATCAGCAAGAGTCTCTGAAAAGGAAAATAAATAAATTAAATTTTATAGGTTTGGGAGAGTGATTCTTGGTGTGACTCACCACTTGTTCTAACCACGAATTCTGACTCACTGTGTAGTGTAGCAGGGAAAAGTTATGATAGAAATAGCAAAAAATCTCTAGCAGTCATACCTAAGTCCCTATATGGTGATTCCCAGCATCTGGAGTTCACCAATCCCACAGGGAAACCACCAGATGATTATTTTTGGAAGTCCTAGGCTCCAGTCAGTCAGTATTTGACACATACTTTCTCCTCTGGCCTTTGTGCACAGGAGTTTCAGTATGGCTGGGCTGCTCCAGGCTCTGAACCTGAGGTGGTCAAGACCTTTTGTGATGCCTTTTGAGTGGATGTGGGGATGCTGCTTCAGCAGATGAGGAGGTTATTTTGGGACTACTGTATAATACTCAGAATTTCCAAAGCATGAGGCTCTCCTTTAACTTCCTCTTAGACCACAAGTCAGGCTTTGTCCCATGGGCAAACCAAAATGAACAGTGGAAGCCTGTTCACTAATAATAAAAGGAGAAAGAAAACGCTCTACCTCCATTTTAAGTGTTAGTACCCTGATGTTTGGTATGGGAAAATCTTGGATAAAGTTATATAAATTTCATTGTCTCCATGTGTCTCAGCATCATACAATGATAATGTAAAATAAATTTATTTTATCATCAATGAGAGAAATCTTTTCTGGCTGTCTAAATCTGTTTCTGAATGTAAGGCTTCATATCTTGATGTTTTTGTCTCATCTAGATGCTGCTTTACTATTTTCCTTCTTTGATATTTTGTATACAACCTCTTTATCTGCCTTAATCTTGCAGTAATTTTTGTGTTGCCCAGTTTCAGAAGAGCTCAGCAGGCACCACTACTCTGACTTCTTTTGGAGTGGCTGCTCTGTCCTGCTGCTGTTGGCACTGCTCTGGCATTTGATGGCCTTTGGATACTGCTCAGACCTTTTCTGAGATCACCACTGTCCTTCTGTGCTTCTTTCTGTTGCACTTTCTGGTTTGTAGCTCACTGTTCCACCAGTAGAAGCCAGTGGGATAACTTTAGGCTTCTGCTACTCTGCAAATAAATGAGTACAAATGAATTTTGCTGACTCTGTTTTTACTGTACTGGGTGCATTGATTGCCTTTACTTCTCTTTCATGCAGTATTGCACTAAGCTCTTGGCCTATATCATTCCAGAGGTAATGCAACTGACTGGTGCTAGCTAAACAATCCCTGTTTTTGAGGAGATGCTTCCAATACTTTAATAATCAGTTTGTCAGCTGTGTTCATTGTAATGTGGTGCTGCAAGCAAATAATCAGCAGCTTGGTGGTTTGACCACAGCAACAATTAGCTCTGAAGTGACACTGCCATAGGCAGTCACTTCATTTAGTATTTATGAAACTGAAATGTTTCTGTTAATAAAACACAACTGTAGCTTCTTGGAGAAAGATGGATATGTAAGTGCTTTGCCTCCTATATCATTTGATGCATTCACTGGCTGGTAATGTCTCTGGGATAAAGAACAAAACAAGATAAAAATAAGAAATAGAAGCAGGAGCTTTGGGCTCAGTGATGCCCCTTAGGAGAAGAACAAGCAACAATTGCCACCTATATCTAGTGAGCTGTGATCTCATGAGCTAATACATACTAGTTCTCTGAACTCAGCTGCAGCCTGGGCTTGTGTTCTTGTGCAGGGAGGGCTGTGCAGCGGCCACCAGCCAGCATCCTGTGCTCATAAAACCATGTATCTCACAGTGCAGCTGGTCCTGGAAGCCTCAGATACCATGTGGGCAAGGCACAGAATTCCCATGGAAAGCCAAATAGTTATATACTGCTGGCAAAGAGAGAAAAATGCCTATAACAAATCAAATTACCTCTGGGGTGCTGGGGTCACTTCATGCATAGTATTCAGTGTATACCAAGTGTTTTTTACATGAACATAAGAACTAGAAAGCACCTAAAGATTCAGGCAATCAGCAGACCCCACATTATGATGAGATAGGGCAGTTGAGGGGGTGAGAGCAGCCACGGGGCACAAGGCACAGCTTATGGGTTTAAAATTAAACAGGGACCAGCCAAGGAAGAGAAATGGAGTGAGTGGTTCACAAAGACCTGAGCAGCTGGGACCTTCCCTTGTGGAGGACGTTCCTTGTTTCCTGGACTAACTAAAGGTGCTGCTGCCTCACCTGGTGGAAGGGAGAACACTTTTTTCTTTATTCAAAGGCTGAATTTCTCTGTGTCAATTTTTCTAATAGATTCTGGCTGAGAGCCTGCCCTGGCTGTGGCAGTCAGTGCTCAGACTGTTAGGAAGCAAGACTAGTTTATACAGAATCATAATGGCATGAGCTAATTTTTAAGCAAAGTGATCTCAAGCAAAGCAATGGCGCACTCCAACAGCTTTCACTTTCCTCCTGCTTCTGCAAAATTAAAACTAGGTCAATCTATGGCTGTATGATCAGCAGGCCTTAATCAGGGAGGGATGTTTGGCCTGAACTTTATGTATTCAACAGTCCTTTTGGCTTAGAAGTGACTATAGCACAGCTCCTGGCTTGCCTAGCTGGGGAACTGGCTGACTTTTAACTTTGCTTTCACTGTAATGTACAGGAGTGTTTGTCCTTCACCTGAGTGGGAGGAAGGCCTGGAATTGCTTTAGTCTTAATCAATGGCAGGGTAGCCACACATCCAGAGAAAAAAAATTATAGTCCAATTGGTTACAGCAGTAAAACACCATATGGGTAGGTTTATCCTTTTATGAAGTTTATAGAGCCAAACATGGGCTAGAAAGAAGTGCTTCACAGGGCTGAATGTCATTTAGTCAAGATCATTTCAGATATCTGAAATGAAAAAAGCAGTACTCAAGGAAGAAGAAAACTGGATTCAATATTAGGAGGTTTTATTATTTATTTAAATTATGTGGTTTGATAAACATTTCCAACATTCCTTGAAACACCAAAGCTATAAAAAGTACTGGATGTAAAGCAGAGGTCTTAAAAGTGATTAAAAATTATTCCTTCCAAAAATAAGCAAGTAAATGAAATGAGAATCCAACCCACATTGCATTTTCCCCTTTTAGCTTTAGGTAAATACAGCCAGAAGTTCAGTTCTCTATTTAGTTGCAAAGACTGCATAATAAACATAAATGTACTGCTGTTAAGAATAATAATGCAATGCTAATGACTCTGAAAAGTAAGAAGGGGAATAAAAGAACCATCTGAAGGAAAGGGACAGGCAATTAGGCAAAGCAGGGAGATGAAATGGTAGATAAGTACAAAAAAAAACCCTCTGCAGTAAAGATGATTAAAAATAAAGGAATATAAACTGTGTGTTATATACTAGAACAGAAAATATGTGAAGCACTCACAAGGATGAGCCATGAAAGGTGAATCTGAATTGCAAGGGTTAAGGATTGAACTGTAGCTGTCCCACAGTTCATCTCATCAGATAATCCTTCTCAGAAGAACTGGGGTGAGACTGTATCACAGCTGACAACACTGACCACACAAAAAAAAGCAGAGCAAGCACTAAAGTTTTGCTCTCCATATCTGGTGCAGAGCTCTTGGCTGTGCTGACGAGCTGCAGCTCCTCCCTCCCACCTACCTTTTGTGTTATGGCCTCGCAGGAGCTCTGCTCTTCACTGTGGCTCAGCCCTGTTTTTCACTCGTGGCCCATTTCCTGCAATGCAGTTGGCCAAGAAGATCTCCATCTCCTCTTGGATGGACTCCCAGTGAATGGAAATTTAAGGCATGCCACCTGGACCAACACATCTAGGCTAAAAATACAAGGCTTTTGCAGATCCTTGAAAGAGGATGGTTCTCAAGCTGACTATTGCAAGACACTGAAACCCCTATGGATCAGCACAAGGGAAGGAAGGTTCCTAACAGGCAGTGACCAGTAGATTACATAAATTAATCATGATTTTAGGAAAATGTTTAGTCCCACTCCTCTCTGTACCACTTTTCCCGTTGATGGAATGACCTTATTTCTGTTTCCAAGGTCTATAACTGGAAGAATACAGACAAATACCAAGAGATATTAAAAGGAAGAAAAAAGTGCACAGAGCATTCAAACCTTAGGAAAAAAGCTATTAATTATTTTCATTAGTATATATAAAGGAAAATATTCTGAAAGTTTAATTTTATTGCTTTTTTGTGGTTAGCAGTAAAAACTGGATAACTTTACATTTGGAAGTAGTGGGATTGGGCACTACAGTTTGTAATATTATTCCAGCTGAGAACCAGCTCAGTAATCAGTTGTTACAGAGATGTTGCTGAGGAACAGTTTTAGTATTGCCACTGAATGTCTCTGATTGAAGGAAGTTTTAATCAGAAGTTGCATCTTAAAAGGAACAGTAAAATTGCAGAAGTTCAGCTTTTCCCTGGAAGAAGCTATGGCTCAGCTGCCGGGAGCGGTGATGAGAGATTGCAGTTGTGTGCAGTTACAGCAATTGCCAGATTTTTCTCCTGAGGAAGGAGTGTCTGTGCAAACAGAGCAGCACCCAGATGTTATCAGATACACGGAGGTGCAGAGAGCAAACAAAATGAGAAGTAGAGCCATGCAGTGGCACTGTTTCATGAGAAAAAATAAAGTCTCATCTTTGCTGTTGCTAATGACAGTAGTTCATCTTAGACTTGATTCCTCTGGGTATTCCTCCCTGGCTATCAGTTTGCTTTACATGCCTTTCCTTTCAATTTTTTGTAAAATGATTTAGACCAGGTATTTTTTTTTAATAATCACCTTTGTGTATCCTGAGCACCCCAATAGGGAACAGCTAAATAGTCATAGCACTCAGATAGAGGGTTCCCTGTGAAGTGTCAAATAAAAGGTCAAAGGATTAGGCCTCATGCAAGCCACTGGTTGCTTTGGAAGGTGCATCCTGCAGGGCATTGGTTTCCACCTGTGAAGTGGTTAAGGCCACTGTGATATTTAATATTTGCAGAGGGTGAAGTGGTAAATATATTTGAACTATACTTCCTCTTCACAACTAAATGAGTGCTTTCTACTACAACAGTGCAAACTTGGGTTTTGTCTAAGATTACTGGCAAGGAGATTTCATGTGGTTTAATACCACTTCAGTTCAGCTCCACCAACCATTATTGTTATTACTTTAACATTTCTAACTGGACGTCACCTGTACTCCTTAAGCATGTCATGGGAATGAAAATTTAGTTGATTTAGTGATTAACTGAGTTGATTTAATTAATTTAGGTAAATAATATTATATGCTAATGTGAGGTTAAGTTATTTCTTTTTAATCTCTTAGAACCCTATATACTGCAATCAGATTCTTTAAATATTTACTGAAGCATTTAGGTATAATAAATCTGATAGAATTATTCCGGAGTGACATGATGCCAGTGCCAGGATAAGTTCTTTTTCTGAGCATTTATGGAAAAGATAGGTAAAACATTCCTGCTATGCTAGAGATGGAGGGAAAATGATTTTTGAGGCATTCCCAGGCTCTCATTCATGCTCATGGTAATTCATGGAATGAAGTTGCCTTTGTAGTTGCCTGGCCAGGGAAGCTGTTCCTGCCATAGCTGGCCTTCTCTTCTTCCCACCAGCATTCCCACAACTCCCCTTGGGCAGAGAGGAAAGTGGGAGCAAGAGAAACTGACTCAGGGGAGGGAAAAGTGGTTGGTGATGCAATGGTGGTAGTGGGAGGAGGTCACAGGATGCAGTGGGACAGAGTGTGGTGAGGATTTCCTTTGGGAGCATGATGTTTGGAGTCACAGCAGAAGCTCAGCATCACTTCTGGCTCTGCTGCTCCAAAGGCTGTCCTGACTTCCACAAACATGACAGAACAGTGTGTGTCTCCAACCATGGGCTGTATATCTGAGTCTTGTTGCATCTTGCTCCATTTTACTCTTGTTAACATTTATAAAGAAAATGAAATATTTACTGCTTTAATACATGCAGGCCTTAGGAGTCTCATAAAAATTCTCTATTGATTCAGTTGTATTCTATCTGCTCTAAAGATCCATAAAGTTGCTAATTCTAGGGAAACTTCTATAAGTCTGTGTCTGCCTTTTATAGCATTTTGAATATTGTCATTGGAAGCTGCCTAGGTAAACAAACAACCAGAGGTATGTGTTCTTGGATGTGTCCTGAGGCAGACAGTGTGTTGTAGGTAGCTTCAAATACAGCTTAATCCTTCATTCAGAGCAAACCTAGGGGAGATACTGGACAAGATTTGAACATGAGGAGTAAGATGCTGAAGGCTGTAGCAACTGCTGGGTGATGAGCTGCTCTGAAATTCAGACATTTCACGCAGTTTATTTGTGTGATCATGAAGCCAGTTTTAAATCCCTGTCCAGTTTTGTGGAATGAACTTTTGAAAGTTTGACTCACTATCCACAAATAGTTCATAGAACAGTTTCAAAGTTACTAGATGATATTCATAAATTCTAGTGACGGTATTTTTAGAAGTAGCAAAACTTATATGGCTCAAGTCAGTAGCAGATTTTCAAATATGCAGACATTTAAAGCCTCCCTTTTCTCAAAAAATGGTTAAAAACGTTTAGATGCCTTGCAGTCTCCATAATGATGAATTACATGCTACCCTTTTTTTTTCATTTTTTTTTAATGCTGAGGTGTCTACTCTTCACACTAGAAAAAGGATAAATCTGATCTACTGTCTATTCTTAAGATACTGTCTATCCCTGAGTATTGAGTAATGGGTTAACTTCACTGAACAGGGAATGCTAATAGCAATCTAAGTACATGCTTGTCTAAATGTATCAGCAAAATACTTATTTCATCAACCTAATAGAAATTATAAATGCTAAAAATAATGATTAAAATTCTTATAACGAACAAAATTACTGGAAAGTAGAACTGGAGACGAGGAACCATTAAAATCAAGACATTATATTCTTGCACAATATTTAGAAGAAGCCCTGAAGGCAATTATTTACACCACTAAACTTCCTGGAAATTTTCATGGTTTGCTAAATACAGGAAAAACCCCAAAGTGGAGAACATCAGTAGGACGTGAGCCATCCCTAACTGCTGACAAAGGACTGATATGAACGACACTTACAGAGTGGTCAGCCTGGTCAGTGTTGGTGTCCACAGAAATCCTATCACACTTGGATGTCAGGGCTGGTTGAATGTCCTAGAGATAATTTGTTTCCAGGCCTGAGCTCTGAAAAATGTGCAACATGTGATAAACAAAGTTAAAAAATACTCTTTAATCTCCTGCTTCTGAGGCAAAAGGGAGTTCTTTAACATCTATTAAAGTGGACATTCCCAGGCACTAAACTGTGACAGTGATAAGCCCACATTCTCAGCTTAGAGTTAGCACTATAATGATGCCTTATTGATATTTATATCACATTTTAAAGCATCGAGGTTCTTCACATCACTTGCAATACATATACCTCTGCAGCTCCATCCAGTCATTTTGAGATAGAACTAGATGCACTGTGGAAACAAACCTGGTTTCACATTCATGTGCAGGGAAATTAGACTTCTAGTTACCTATTTTGAGGGCCTAACAGCCAATTCACACCAGCAGATCTTTATAGCTGCCATGTATCCTATTCTTGGAAGTGGCTTATTTTTAATTTTTGGAGAGCTGAGCCAGGCAGATTTTGAGCAAGTATAGCCTGTGTTCAGATTTGGAAAATATTTGCCAGAAGCAGAAGACAGAACAACCTTCTGCATGCAGAGTCCTGGGAAAACATGAGCTTGGCTGGCCAGGGTGGGAAGTTAGAATAGGGCAGTGAATGCAGGAGGGATGTCAAGAGCTTGGATGAGGTGCAGCAGAGGGAACAAAATCAATAGTCATGTCAGCATAACGAGAACAGCTCAGACCCCAGCAGGACTTGTAGCCCCAAGGTAAGGAGTGGGGAGTCTGGCTGGATATAGCTGGAGTCAAAAAGAGTGGAGGAGTGGAGAAATTAAAGTGGAGGGGCATTGTGGTGGGTACAGAGCCAGCTAGGAAGGTGTTTGGGAGAGAGGGGAGTGGGAGTTGTGGGGCAGAAGCACTGAGGAGCTCAGACGTGTGGGATGTGGAAGGCTTTGGGCAGAGAGCTGAAAGTCTTTGGAAGTATTGATGAAAAAAGGATGGAGGAGGACTTGGGCTAGAGTGGTTTTGGGACAAGAACTCAGGGAACAAGAGTTGTTGTGCAGTGGGAGAGCAGAGGAGCATCAAGGCTTGGAGAGAAGCTCCCAGTGTGAGAG
This sequence comes from Serilophus lunatus, assembly GCA_013399895.1. Lineage (NCBI taxonomy): Eukaryota > Metazoa > Chordata > Aves > Passeriformes > Eurylaimidae > Serilophus > Serilophus lunatus. The sequence continues at coordinate 509,392 of VXBA01003842.1, forward strand.
GTCTGGGTGCTGGGAAGCGCTGTGGGGCACAAGGGTTGTAGGTATCACAAACCCATTCCATCTGGCCATTTTTACCAGGGATACTGGCTTGGGAGCAGGCACAGTTCTCCCACCCATTCCCCATGCTGCCTTCCCTGCCTGGCTCATGGGCAGAGTGTGTAAACTCACGACCCAGAATCTGCCTTTGGGTTAAATTGTGCTATTTTAACATTCTGGCTTTTGTTTGAATTTAGGGGCTATTCATATACATAGGCCTGCAGCTTAATATGTAGCCCTAAAAATCCACATTTCATATTCTCTGAACAACAAAGAACACTGAATTAATTCACCTTAGCCCTTGGTTGCCTAAAGCTTTCAGGTACAGTATAAAATAACAGCATAAATAGAGCTTTACTTTTATTAGGAATTGCAAGCTGAATTTATAAAATAGTGATGGGAACTGGAAATCTTTCCCTTATATCAGTGAGAAGATGTGCCTTTTCAGTCAAGGAAGCATGTATTTTGAATTGAGTGAGGCAAAAACCAAATATTAAAAAACATACCTCTTTTAGACATAAAGAAAACACAAAGCAATTCTCTTTGTAATCTCCTGCATATAAAACACCTGAACATGAAACATTGAATGGCAGCTAGAAGACAAGATACGCAGAAAAATGAATTTATTTTCTCTTCCTCTACCTCTCACTTTAGATTGTTGAGTCAAAATCTGGCCTCAGATCAGAGGCTGGGTCAGAGACGGGCTTCAGTGCCTGCCTGCCACTGAGCTGCTGAAACCCAAGATGAAGAGTTCTCTGCCTGGGTGCTGAAGTTGTCTCTCAGCACTTGCAGATGTGCATTGTTTTGACAGGTTTGGGGGTAGGTAGGCACTTATCTTGCATTTAATCCTTGCCAGGCTTCACAAAGTGAGAGTCTGTCTTCCTTTTCTCTAAGGATCTTGAGCCTCAGAGCAAATCTAGTGGTTTGGTCTCAGCACCGAAAACAGTTGACAAAAGAGGTGATACTGTTTGTTCCCTGCTATCCAGCAATTTAGCAGTCAGTGCATTTGATTAGAATGTGGAAACCTGGATTCATTTATTGGTCTTGTTGTGCCACATGAATTTGTAAGTTCGGGCTACCCTGGGCTGTGTGAGGACTCTCAAGTCCTTCTACTCAAGCTGTTCCACTTTGCCTGACATAATTAAATATTAATTGGGCCAGACTGAAGGAGTAAATGACTTTTTATAGCCTGGCAACTAGGCCACTCACCCTGGAGAAGAAAATCTCAAGTCCTAGTGCTCTTATTTTACAACTAGAAGCATAAAGCTATCTTTAAGCATGTAAATGTTAGATTTATTTTTTTAAAACATTTAGATGTTGCTTCTTTAAACTCCACTACACTGAGCCTTTTTGAGGGCCAATCCATCTTACTTGGATGCCTAATATAAGAACATATGTATTGAAGCTTATGGCCCCATAAAAAAAACAACCAAACAGATAAACAAAACCTCCACAAATTCAAAAAAAAAAATAAACAAACAACACCCTACACCTTTCAACTGACTTTGAAGAATCTGAGAACAAAGGTCAGCTCAGTCTGATGCTGCAGGAGATGATTAACTTTGGAATTTTTTCCAGAAAGTATGGTGAGTTGCTGTAAATCATTACCTTAATTGCCTGGTTTGAAACAAGAGGGCTGCTATTTCTGGAAGCCTCATTGAGAGCACTTGTGTTTCCAGACAAACCTTTTCTTTCATAAATTTCAACAAATAAAACAATTACAATTTTTTGTAAGATTCAAGCCTATATTTCCCACTGGTGTAACTGTCTGATGGATTAAGGTAGACTTTCCAAGGTGTGTGATTGTGCCAGGCACAGGCAGAGCTTAACCCACAAGCTGCAAAACACATAAACCCCTTGTCCTGGTGTGACCCTGCAGCTGACACTGGAGTTGTGTTTGGGAGGCGTTTGTATCACATTTTAATTCCTTCTGTCTTGTCTCCTGTGCACGTGTGATGGAATAGTGTGAGCCAGCACAGGTAGCTGCGATGTCCAGGTTTATTACGGTTGAACTTGCCTGTTGAGCACGTACTTTTTATTGTGGCATGTTACAAGCACAAGCTTTAGCTTTACAGAGGCTGGGACCCACAGGCAGACACAGTGAGCATTGACACAACTGGGAGGAGCTGTTGATTCCCTCAAAGGCAGGGAGGCCCTGCAGAGAGACCTTGAGAAATTGGAAGGCTGAGCAATCACCAACCATAGGAAGTTCAATAAGGAAAAGTTCCAGATTCTGCACCTAGGATGGGACAACCCCAGATGTATGGACAGACTGGGGAATGAGATGCTGGAAAGCAGTGCCAGGATAGGACCCTGGGGGCCCTGGTCGGTGGCCAGCAGTGCCCTGGGGGGCATCAGGCCCAGCATCGCTGGCCAGGGAGGGGATTGTCCTGCTCTGCTCTGACCTGGGGCAGCCTCACCTGCAATACTGGGTGTATTGGTTTTTCTGTGGCCAGGTTTTGGTGGCAGTGGGGGGGGCTGAGGGAGAGGCTTCTTTGAGAAGCTAACTGGAAGTTTCCCCATGCCCAGGCTGGGCCCGCTGCTGGCCAAGGCCAGGCCAATCAGTAGTTGACAGAACGCCTCTGTGATAACATATTTAAGAAGGAAGAAAAAAAAAAAAAAAAGTAGTTGGAAATGAAGATGGCTGCCGGAGAGGAGCAGGG
>VXBA01003842.1:512825-563937 GCA_013399895.1 Serilophus lunatus
GTTCAGCTGGAGAAGAGGCGACTGAGGGGAGACTTCATTGCAGTGACAACTTCTTGTGAGGTGAAGAGGAGGGGCAGGCACTGATATCTGTGGGGACCAGGGACAAGACCCCAGGGAATGGCCTGAAGTCGTGTCAGGGGAGGTTTAGGTTGGATATTAGGAAAACGTTCTTCCCAGAAGGTGGTTGGGCTCTGGAACAGGCTCCCCAAGGAAGTGATCATGGCACCAAGGCTGACAGAGCTCAAGAAGTATTTGGACAATACTCTCAGCGATGTGATGTGATTCTTGCAGCTGTCCTGTGCAGGGCCAGGAGCTGGACTCACTGTTCCTTGTGGGTCCCTTCCAGCTCAGCATATGATGTGATTTTGTGAATACTTCACAGCCCTATTATTTCCATGTCATATAGGACAAGGTGGAAGCATTGCCCCTTTCAGTGACCCAGGGGTGTGAAGGTGTTAGAGGGGACGGGCCCAGCTGGAGAACACGCAGAGGAGGAGAGGCTGCCTCACACACAGGGATCTGCACCTTCATGGTGTGGGAACAGGGGCTCTGGGCATGCACCCTGTCATCTACATTCAGGGGGTGTGGGGCTCCCAAACACCCTGCTCTGGGACTGACCAACCAATGGGGGGGTTTCATAGTTTAAATAATTGAATCAGTGATGCTGAATAATAAATGGTTTTAAACATTTCATAAAATTTAGTTATTAAACATTAATTTTTTTAAAACTTTCAATATCTTTTGTCTGCAAAGCATTTATATTCACTGGTTTGCTCTAAAAGCACAATATCAATTATCTCTTCATGTAAAAATGCTTTTAACATGAATGAAATATATAAAAACATAGCTCCTCTAGTTATTCTAGATCCTTACAGTGGATGAAAGTAGATAATATTTTTATTTATGAAATTAGATGCTACAGTGTCTGCCTGTCTTTTTGAATTGAAAAACTGGGATCCTTGAAGGGGAGGGAATCTTTTTCTTCACCCTCAAAAATTAACTGGCATCAAACACAATTTCTAGGCTTTCTCAGGCATTCTGTGAATGTATTATGTGCTTCATATTTCTCATTATATAAAACTGACAGCAAAAATAATGCTTAGCCTAAGTTATTCTTAGGATTTCAGAAATGTAGAGACCAGAATCAAATGAGATGTTAATTTTATGATTTCTCTCTTTAATAAAATATCCTATATTTTAATACAATTGGGTAAGGCCTTTGCAGATGGACATAATTCCATGTCCAGTTTATTTTTCTTTTGTTACAGAGGTTCTTCATTAAAGATTCACAAGACATACCTGAATAATTTACATTGCCTTAATTCACTGGGCACAATAGTTAAGGTAAAAAAGACAGCCATTCAGGCAACAGAAACAGTATCTTCCAGAAAAAAGAGCTTTATTAGGGCCACTCTCTTTGAATAGCAGGTTCTCTGTGTGTGTTTATCTACATTCAAATGTTGGCTCATACTTTGCTGTTCTCTGTAGGTGGTTTCCTATTTTAAGGTCCTAGATTGATAGTGAAATTATTTGCTGTTTAATAAACTCTGGACCATTTCCACTAAGTCAGTGGGAAAAAAGCCTTTGGTATTTTACATCCTTTCCTCGTGTTAAAGTGAAGGGTTACAGAGGAATGTACTCTTGACCCTGAAGGAGAGAAGCTTATCCATTTTCTCAGTGATTCTCACAGTGATTCATGACAATGCAGAGTCCTTAATACAATATGGTTTTCAGACAGTCATGTAATAAAATATATAGCTCATAAACTTTAGCTCTATAAACAGAGGTCCTGCCTCATGGGAACTCCCATGATTTAAGTCTGTGTAAATACTACTGTATATTGTAGATCTGACATAGCCCTTTCTAGGACATTCTACAGAGGACAGTCCCCATCTACAGAGGTGAAAAACTTAAATAGTGGGATTATCCATACAGTTGCATTCATCTAGTGTAAGAGAGTTTCCAAATCTCATAATAAACCTCACTGCATGGTTACTAATGCCATAGCAATAATGTACATACATGAGTGCTCAGCCTGTGACTTCTGTGCAAATCTGGTTACCAGAATGCTGCCTGCTGCACAAAGGAAGAATAAAACCAGCAGAGAGCAATGCTGAAATCTGAAACTTCAAACTGAGACCTTAAAATTTAAACTTTATGATGCCTAATTGCTTTCCAAGATTACAGATGTGGAAACAAGACTGGAAGCTTCTATTAATGTGAAAGTATTGTGATTTTCCTACAATACGTATACTGTAATGTTGTAGTCTCTGCTCCCAGGTGCAATCATATCTAAAAAGTGTATCGGTCAAAGTTAATATTTGATATTCAGTGTGAAAACAGTGGCTTGCACAATCTATTTAAAGCCAGAAAAAAATATTAAATAAATGCTTTGACAGGCAGTATCTATGCAGATGGACCTTGTAATCTTTGTTGAAGTACAAGAGAATATGTTGACATATTCCAAAAAAGAGTGATAATACATTTTGCCTAAGATATGAGCTTCTAAATGACAGTATAGCAAGGCTGTTATTGGTGCAAGAGTTTTCTTGTCCACTTTTTATTGCCGATATGTATGCCAGACGCAAAATCAATGCAGGAACAGGTTTCCCTTTAGCAAAATTCTAATGTGAATATGTCTACAGAAGTACTACAGCATCGAATGGAGACTAAATTTGTTTATATTATATTGAAGTGTTATCTCTTAGATAAAGCAAATCTTATTAAAAATATCCTTTGTTAATTCCATCAGAATAATTATAGAAGAAAACAATAACAATTACATTGTAATTTGTCTGAAAAGTAATAACCCAGAACTTTGTCTGACATCTAAATTAGATTATTGCAAGAAATTGCAAATGAATTAAAGTCAGCCCTTCAGGCTTCCTACTCTGAAAGTCTAAAACCAAAAATTTCTCTTTCATAAGTTACTGGTACTTTAAAGGCATTTCTGCATTTCCAGAAGATGAACCTCAGATTCTTCATCACATCAGATGTGGAACTGAATCAGCTAAAATACCTGGGTTAGGAGTTTTTGGGGTAGTTTTTTTTCTCCCTAGTATGTATGTTCAATGTCAACATATTTTGGAAGGAAACATACAGTGGCTGAAATTGTTATTTTCCATTGATTCATGAAAAATATTCCTCTTTACAGTGGAAGGTCCAGGCTGATGCCTTCACTCCTCAGTATTGTATTTGTGGTGCTTAGGGCTGAATCCACACAGGATTTAAACCCCTTCAGCCTGCGAGCAGAAGCAGCAAACAGTGCTCGAGGGAACCTGGCAGCAGGGTTTGGAGGCCAAGGACTGCCTTGTACCAAACAAAAGTGATGGAGTTGGCCAGTGGGCAAGTCATCCATCCTCATCTTCCACAGGATATAACAGCTGGATTTAGAGGAATCTGCTACGAACGTAGCCACAGGAAATGCCAAATTCAGGAGAATTTGCTGGATAGGGGGTGCCCCTTGGGTGGCTGTGGGTGAGCATTTTGCCACCTCCCCACTATTGCACATCTCCTGCTGAGCCACCATGTTCCTGCTGGCATTGCTTGTCATTCCCAAACGAGGCATCCTGCTTTTCACAACTGCTGAGCATCCACAAATTCTTACTCATCGCAGTGGGAGCTGTGGGATAAGTAGTCTGGAAAATGAAGTGATATGTCTCTTTAGTTGAAATAGCATCTCAGGAGCTAGGTTCAAAATGCTTGTCTGAAATGCTTTTCTTTCTCCTTGAACGTGTCTGAACTGCTCATCAATTTAGGAACTTCTGATTCAGTTGATCAGTGTCCTGACAACAATTATACTCCAAGCACAGTGTAAATCTTGCACTGGACTGCTCCTCAAGCAGGAAGCAGAGCTAGGCAGTGAATTAAAGGTAGTCTGTAGGAACACACTATGAGTTTTATTCACAATTCTCCAATGGGAACAGTCCTTTATCAATTCACTTGCCTTCCTAGCAGTCTGCTGTTGGATCGACAGCCTGCCAGAGGACATCCCAAAGCAGACAGACACACAGCAGTGACTACAGGCCTCAGTAGGCCTGGCTGATGTTCCCAGGCTTTCCACACTCCTGTCTTGGAAGACTTGGATCTTGAAAACTGGCACCAAGGCATGACTTTGGAAAACCCTCCTCAGTATGCTAGTCAGTGATATGTTTGGAGTTTTCTTCAATTCAAATGTCTTTCTGTTTTAAAATCTAAGGTTTATTTAAATAGGATAATTTAACTTTTTTTCAAATGGCATTGTGTCTGTGTGTTTTAATGCAGTGGGAATTCTGAGCTCCTGTGAGCTGTAGGCCTGTGTCTTGTGCTTTCTGCAGCAATTTATGATTACTGTTGCTGTAATTTCTTGCTTCTGCAGGCAACGAGTTATCTTCCATTCTCTCACCAAGCAAAGTCTCACCCATCCATTAGCAGCAGAGAATACCATTTCTCCTGTTTCCTGGTTTTTCTGGCAGCTGCAGACAAATGACTGTCCCACTAATAGTCCCTCTGTTCCAGAGATTAGTGCTTTAAGCATGTGAAAACAGTATTTCTCAATTTATTTTGACAGAGTTTTATTTATCAAGTTTACAGAAAGGTGAGCCAAGTCATGCTATGACACCCCTTCCAAAATCATCTTTAACTGACTGGTTCTAGTGAAGAAGCTGGGATTTGCTCACCACTCATAGTATTCTTTTTCCCCATGCATCCTTACTGCTATTTTACCCTTCCACCCACCCAGCACCAAGCAGACTCTAGACTAAAAAAATTTATTTTTTTTTCTTCTGTGATACAACTATCTTACTGTATTAGGAAAAAGATTAACTACAACTGTATCTGAATGCAGCACAATTATATAGCTCCAGAGGTGACTTAGGCAAGGGAATGTTAGAAAGTTCTCCTTCATAACCATTTAAACCTAAATTTTTCATGTTTAAGGGGTCGGAAACAAATGAGGCTTAACCAAATATGAATTCTGGAGCACAGAAGGAAATTTTTACCAAAGAATAGTGAGCCTTGGGATAGCTCCCAGCAGGACTAATAAGGGGATCTAATTGTCAGGTGGAAAGAGATCATTTCATGAACCTCATTGTGTCTCGTGGGTGTCTGCAGGAGTGGGGTGGACGTGGTGATACTCAGGGATAATGGCAGTTCTGTCTCTGTCCTTGGACAGGTACTATGACAGCAGCCTCTAAAAACCACATTGCTTGAGCGGCTTCTGTGCTGAATGCTGAGGAAAGCTGGTGGGGAGGTGAAAAGGTGACTGATTGCAGTTACCCCTCCGGATTCCTCTGTGTGTGTTCAGGCTTGTCTGGGAAGACAACAGGTGTGCCTCCAACATTAAGCTTGCCAGTAGTTTTTTATTAAGGCAAAATATAAACCCTCTGGAAATCAGTTGTATCCTTTAAGTTTATGTGAACACCCAGGAGCTCTGTTCAAACCTATCAGAGAGCAAGAAATCTCCTTAGGGGAAAGGATAGTAGCAGGAGAGGAACACCGAGTCCTACAGCAGTGAGCACAGCAAGGGATGCCCCATCCTCCTGTGCATCGGCTCCCGGGGGCACACGATGCCGATAACCCGCCGTGCTGAGGGGTGGGCAGTGACACTCTGAGGAATGAGATGTCTTCCTGAGGCAGCAGAAAAATCAGGCCTGTGCATAAAGACTAACACTGACACCCGCCCCAAAACAGGGCAGGCAAAACAGCAAGGGGCTTCCTACAGGGAATAATGCTGTGCAGAGACGAGATGGAGCAGGTCATTAGCTGCTGCTCTGTCGTGTATAATAGCAAAAAAGCATTCACAAACATTCAATTAAAATTAATTTAATAGCCAGATTTAAGCTGTTATTCCAGAAGTAAAATGCCAGTTACCAATGTGTTAAAATGCACAATCAGCACTGCATAAATAAATACATCCCTAATCTGTAACTATAGTAATGTTGTGCACTCAGTAGAATTGTACTGGGGGGCCCTGGCTTTCCACTGCTATTGCAGGAGCTGTCATCTATCACATTTTCTTGTCATGTTCATATTTTTGCTGTTGTTCACTGATTAAGATGGAGGGGTTTTTTTGTTTTCTGAGCAACTCTGGGAACTGGGGAGATGGAGAAAATAAAAGCAAAAATTTTTATGTTCTAGGTGACAATCTTTGCTAGGCTAAAAAGACAAATCTCTGGATTTTTTTGTTTGGGAAGTTAATTTAGACTCTATAATTTTGACTTTAAAAGGAAAGCAAGACCATTTGGAGTCATTGTGGAGCCCACTGCAGGCTACAAAGCTTTGCAGGAATTCCTTCATGTTTGTTGATACTGCAGAAACCACCTTAGTAGACCAGCTGTCATGTCTGTCCAGTCTGGCATCTTGTCTGCAACAGAGGCTGACACTGTATGTGTCAGAAGATACATGTGCTGTACTTCTTTGTTAAAAAGATTTAATTCTCAAATTATAGTACACGAAACTGCATGATGTTCTGAGGCTGTTGTCAAACAGAAGTTAATTTTTAAGGAGCAAACATCCAAATTTTTATGGAATATTTATGAGAAAAAAAGCCAATTTAAGAAAGCACTTCAATGAATAAGCACTTCTGAATAATGGGCTGAACTCCATAAACAGTGTTAAAGTTGCCAAAATTCTTGGGACAGTGCTGAGGAGTCCACCTTTTTTGCCAGTCTCTTACATTAGCCACAAATTTTTCCAAGGTTTTATTCTTCCTTTAGGATGCAAAATTTCTTATGAAGTGAAATCACTGTATTTGATAATGACTGCACTATCAGAACTTTAATTAATTGCTTCCTGTTACTCATTAACCTTGAAGGTTTCGCTTTAACTCTGAACTAAGCAGTAGGCACAAAACCATTTTATTGATTCACTTTGCTGTAACATCATGACATGGATGAAACTTAGCTTGGTAAACTCCTCCTGGGTCAGAAAATGGTCCAGCTTTTAATCTAGTCTGGGGGTCAGAAACAACCAGTAACTTGAGGTACATCATATGAAATATTAAAGAAATGGAAGACCAAGTTAGCAAATGTTTTTCCCTCAGTGTCTGAGTACCAGGTCTCTCTTTAGCTGAGATGCTTCCTCGAGGAATCTACTGAGGCCATCCCATGGTGCCACTGCTAAGGCTGGGGCCACACTACAGTGCTGGGAATCATCCCTCTCTTCCCCCTTCCCACCACCACTGCCTGTGGACTGCTGACTAGATTGGGCAGTCAGGCTGAGAAACACCCAGGAAACCTGAGATGACTCTCTCAGTTCCTCCCACCCCATCTCCCACTTTCACTGTGCCCAGGGAAGGAATGTTGTTTGTTTGGGGGCCCCACACCCTAAAAACAAATCTGTCCCAGAAAGCAGTTGGAAGCATTTAGAAATAGACCCAACTGCAGGGAAAACTAGAAAAAGTGGGTTCGAGTCATGTTTACCTATCCCAAAGTAGACAATTAGGTTTTTAAAGCATATTGGTGTGAGAACTTTGCCAGACATAGGTGTGAGAAGAGTGAATTAGCACGTTTCATGAGTCCATAAAAAAATAGGGTCACTCAACCGTTTTGGCTCTGTGAGCTACTTCAGCTAATCTTTTAGCTATACTAGTTGTGGTTTGTTTTTTCCCATGATTTTTTAGGTATTTTCTGATTGAAATGAATTTGAAACGGGCTGCAGACATCAGGTACTGTTACATGTTGGCTTTTGACAGCAACAGACAACGTGTTTGACATGCAGATACACTTCATGGGCTCTAATCTGACTCGTTTCCTGTATTCTAATTCTTAGTTGGCATAAGATCTTATGGAGGTCACTTCAGTCTCTGAGCACTGCCTGTTAAATGGGAACAGCAGAGAAGATACCATAAACAGAGTTCATCTGTACGTGGAAAGGCCACTCAGAGAAACAGAGTCAAATGCTTTATCTGAAGTAAAGAATTGTCCTATCACTGAGCTTTTAAAAGGGCATAAATGGGCATCCCAGTTAACCAAGCTGGAGACCCCAGGTGGTTACCTTTCCTACACTTGTTCTCTGGGAGAAATGTGGTGCTGAGCTGCAGCCACTGACACCAACCTCCAGCACAGGGCTGGTGCTTCCCACTCCATAGGAGGCTTTCTAGCCCTGGGTCCCTGGGGCTGCTGTGAGCAGGAAACATGAGAGAGGGGGATGTGTCAGTGTGTTATGCACAGCCACTCCTGAGGTGTGTGCCTGAGAGCAGCCTGTCAGGGAGCTGGGAATGAAGATTTTGATCATGTGTATTTCCAAAGAGCCTTGTAATTGATTGTGAGCAAGCCAGCGAGAGCATCCCAAATCCAATTCCAGTTACTGCACTGTGCCCATCTAAATCCCCCCGACATGTTATTTGGATATTGTGCTGCCTTATAGATTCTCCATAAACCGCCAGGCAGGGCTGCTGTGTGCAGCTAAATTATTGCTGTGCTCTAACACAGCAACTGCCCAGAAACTGCCTGTGCACAGCAATATACAATTTTATACAGAGTTTGTTTTTTAACAACAGAGGTTGTCTATGCTTTTATGATCGTATATGGGTGCCAGGTCTGGGCACCTTCATTAATTTTACTCTGTCTTCTACTGAAGATATCATATATTGCATTTGTTGGTTGTCCATTGTGATTGATTGTGACTGTGCCTCAGAGACATGTAGATATTTTTTATTTTAATTCTGTGCAAGTCTTCATCCAAGAGCAGTTTAGTTCTGAAGAACAGGTGTGAAGCACTTGAATTTTAGGAGATTGGGAAATGATAGTTTATTGTCAGAGCTCTTCTGTGTCTTTTCTCATCACCACCATGGCATCTTGTCTCTGCTTCAAGTCTTGTCAGCATCACAACAAATTTGTATCTTCATGTCTTGCTCCAAACCAGTTTCTTTCCAGTTTCTGATATTGATCTGATAAGTGCTATTCCTGTCATAGATGAGGAAGATTTCACTAAATTAAGTATCATGTCATCATATTTATAGTTATAGATGATATATTATATATTATGTTGTTATAATTGGTTGTGGCTAATCAACAAAAGCGGCCGTATAGACTTTAATCTAGGCCAGGAAAGAAAAGACCTTGTCTGGCAAGAAGGAAACAATCACATTCCTCAGGATATCCTTGAGAAAGTTGAGACCAAGTGAAGAAGCTGAACAGCTTTAATAAAATTCAGTATTATTCCTTTGGTTTATTCAAGACTTTGCAAATTACTATCCAGGCTTAATGGCATTCGCTGACATAATGACAACAGGGGATGCTCCACAGACAGAAAGGGGAATTAGAAATATGCAGGGTTAACTGAAATGACGCTGATAGTAATAAGCCACTGGAACTAGACTGTCACTCATCTTCTCCTTGTGCTTCTGGATCCTGATTACTCTGTCAGGTGTTCATATGTTTCTTCCATCAGCTTCAGTAAGAGGAAGGTGTAAAAAAGATGGACAAGACGGTCATGTATTTAAATAAAATACACTAAATATTGTAAATATAGGGTGTGACACATCCCAGTTTATGTATATGTCATGATGTATCATTTTACTGCCAAAGGATATGAGATGATATAGGTTAATGCAATGTGAAATGACACAGCCTAAATACAAGTGCCATTTGATGCAGAAAGATGCATTTAAAGAGCAATGCGCTGAATCCACCATGTGTACTGACAGGCTGCTTGTGCTCAGGGTTGTGAAGTTGTTGGACTCTCTCCTACTTCAGATTTTCTGAGGCTCTCTGCTCCATGACCACTAGCCTGTCTTGGCCTGGCTTATGGCTGGAAATTGGTGCTTCATCTCACTGGTCTTTGACAGGGCAGCATGTTTCAACTGAGTGCCAGAATCCAGTCATGATCCATTACCATAATTAAGGTTGGATATACAGACTTTTTCCAGTGCAATTTATTTTCTTCCCTTGTTCTTTTCAAGCTCTTCAAAAAATAAGACAGTAGCTAATGTTTACTGGGGGGTCATTCCCACTCCTGCCCCCCAGAAATTTGAGTATCTGTCTTCCTTCTATGCTTCTGTTATATGTTGTGTTCCCATCCCATAACTGCAGGCAGATGCATTTTCCAAAATTCAGCAGTAGAAACAGCAAAAGAGAGCTGAAACAGTTTCGCATGCGGAGGCAGAGGCCATCTCAAGAAGCACTTCTAGAACCATGTAGGACCACACACACAAAAAAAAGAATAGAAATGTTCATTGGAAAATCTGAATGGTTTAACAGCAGCAAAAAACACCCAAATTGTCATGTGCTACTTCATGCTACTTAGCTGACTTCATTGCCAGGCTGTTTTTCTTGGTCTGGTGCTTGGGGAGGAGAACAGCACACACTGCAGATGTTCTGTCACGTCATGTCTCTCTTGGGCAGCCATGGTAACTTAAAGGAAAAAGACCATAGTGGCATGTCCCAAAACAAACTTAACCAAGTTCTCTAAAGCTGTGCGAAAGTGAGATTCCAACTTGGTTTTTCTTCTGTGTATTTTGGGACAAGAGCTAGAACAAGGCTCCCCATCGCATACAAGAAAGTGAAGTGCTTGGGCAGCTCGGCAGAAACTCAAGAGAGCAGAATTATTAAGTGTATTTTTCTTGGTGAAGCTTTGAGATCATTGTACAAAGTTTTGGATTTCAGACAAGTCAGTGGGGCTAATAAGGAAGTCTTAACAGAGTCCTGAGCTCTGGTACTTTTCTAGGTGCTAACAGCCAGACAGCTTGGAAAAGGAATATCAGTGGTACATGCTAACTGTGAGATGTAAAAGAGTCCTACAGCTCTGCTGTATCCTCCCCAAACATGTAAGTTTGCATCTAGGAAATTTAAAATTGTCAGCACATGTTTTCAAAATGAATAGAAGCAAGCACTTTGCCCTTCTGGGTCTGACTGACTACCTAAAGAACATTTTTTTTCTGGTAGTTCTCAACCAGTTGCTGTGAAGTTTTCATGCAGTTACTGTTGGTCAAGTGAGTGCTGCTATATACTGGCAGTGACCTAGGCCAGAACAATAATATTTAAGGAATCATATGGTAAAAGTCAACATTAATCCATACAAAAAAATTTGTGTCGCGAGGCTGGAGAGATTGGCCACTGCACTGTACATCCCATCCCACCTCTCTGCCTCCTGTGCTTAGGCCTCATACAGTGCAGGATCACAGACAAAGCCCTGCTTTTCCAGAACCTCCCAGAAAGTGTTACGCAGAGCTAAATAAATATCAGTGCTGGCTTTATGTAAAATAACTGTATGTGGAAGAAAGAAACATGATCCCTGCTCTGAGGTACCAGTCTGGAGGTGCCAGGGAACGCACTGTAGCTGAGGCACATCTGAGTGTCTCCACCTGAAGCCTGACTATGGTCAGACCTGAAGCAGAGTCAGTGGGAGCTGCAAGACTGAGCTGACTCTAGGAGCACTCCCAGGATGTCCTTCCATCACTGTGGTGAGCAGAGAGCTGCCAACAGCTCTGATCTGAGCCTGGGAACTGAAGATATGTGTCTGTATGTAGTAGCATGTGAAGGGAATATTAAAATGGAGACTGCCCTTATGGGCAGTGCTTTGCCTTTCTTCCTTCAAAATGTCTTTGGCTTTATCTATCAGTGATCTGTAGGAAATGGGAGGCAATGAAGTCTTGAGGGTATTTTCATCACAGGCCAGGTTTGCCAGGATTTTCATTTCCAGTGGTGGCCAGGAAAGAGCTCCTGCCTGTTGTAGTGTGGGAGCAGCCCTGCAGCTCCCCACTGCGTATGGGTGACAGGGACATGGTGCAAGTCTGGCCAACAGTGCAGGAGGGTGGAGTGGCCATGGCGGCTGGTTCTGCAGACTGTCTTAGTTTGGGTGCCAAGAAATTGGAATGCCTTGTAGTAGTTTGAATATCCATTACACAAATCATCTTTTGCCTGTGACTGCTGCTTCTAAGATGTTAAATTAAGCTTTTTTAATACTAATGATATGACAATGCCCTTTTATTTTTCAGTAAGTCTATGGTCTATACTTCCCAAATTAACACTAGAGATTTTCCTAAATATCTTGACTCATGTAGGGGGAGAGGTGTTTAAGTATGTCTTTCAGTGGATTTACTGTCATTTACTCACACAGTCCATTGTTGCTGTAGACAGCAGCAGCACTAATCTGTATACACAACGTTGGTTAAAAAAGTATTGCTGTCTCCTAGTCTCCACAAATGCTGCATTCGCTGTTTCCTACTGGAGAGCAGTTTTGGTTGGAGTGAGGGATGGGAATAAGTCTCTTTGAACTCATTCTTTAGGCAGTGACTTCCACTGAAGTTTGAGGACGGTGTTAAGTGTCTAAATTATTAATTCTGCTCTGAGTAGGGAGAATCTATGTGCTTCTCATGACTTCAAAAAAGAGGCATCTCCTTGGCAAATGGTGCACTTTAACAAGATAGAGCCTAGCCTAGCAGTTTCCTTCATACCTGACTCTTCTTTCAATTTTATTCTTAAACTCTTGCTTCATTAACATGCAGTTAATCATTTGGCAATTAATTTAGCAGACATCTGTCGTTTTGCATATTTTGTAATGTAGTAACAGTTGCAGCCATTGGAAGAGACCATTTGCCAGTGAATCTGAGATAATATGATGGAGTCAGTTCATTCCAGGCACAAAACAAACAGAGACTCCACTTTCATCCTTGAGAGGAACCTTTCAAGTGCATCCAAGAATTCCACAGGGCAAACGTCAAGTCTATGCATCTGTGTCTCCAAGCTATACTCAGACTTTCTTCCATTTCTTTTTGCCTCTAGGGATCCACTAGCCACAGTGTATCTGAACTGATCACTTACCACCAGAATCATCTGTGTTTTGGATATCTTTGATATCTTCTGTTCCTCCCTCCCAGCAACATCTGAGGCAAGACTCTAATTAAGGACTGTTGTCTCTTCTCTTGGAGGTTAGTATTCTTGTACTTCTGTGGTCTCTGCTTTGAGACTTCCTGACTAATGTCAGGGACTGAGAAAATTACTCAGAGCTTCTTGTCAGCGATGTTTCTTTTCAAAAGTTTAATTAGCAGAGAATAACACAGTTTGAAATAAATGTAGCCAAACCAAAAGCCAGCTCCTGTGAAGGGCATAACTTGTTGGCAGTAAGGCTCTTAAGACTGTATCTCTTTTTGAATGGTGCAAGCTTAAGACAGGTTGGAGAACTCCACAGTCAATGAGTCCAAAAACTGCTTTTACACACACTTGCAGACAAGCTAAAAATATAGAACATCTGGTATGTGTGTATGTACACATAAAATGAGCTTTTTTTATTTTTCCTTTGCACTGAGTGCTGCTATGTGGGCTAAACCAACATGTTACTAGTGTACTTTAGAACTAAATCAGTCCAAAAGTGTGATTAATTCTTTGATTGTGGAGACTTTCGAGCCATTCTGCAGGACTGTGGAACTCTCATGTCTGGAACAGGGAGCACATATGTATTTTTATCGTTAGCTTGTGATGCAGCAGGAGTTATTGTTTGAATCACTTCATGTGATTCAGGTGCAAAAAGGGATTAGGCATTCATGGATCAAGAGTCTGTAAATGGATGCTAAGAGGACTGAGCAATACACCCTATAACATCCTTGGTACAACAGCTTTAGGGGTGTAAAATGTAAATGGAGAGCAGAGAATGTCTCGATTGCCAGGTTCTCTCTAAACAGTTTATCTTATTGCCACTGAGTCAGGATTCTTGCCCCGATGAACCATTGGTCTGACTCAGGAAGCAATTCCTTAATCCTCATGATGTTCATATAACTTGTACTTCAGCAGTGCAGGTTTTCATGTTCAGCCTCAGCTCCAGAGATCCAGCCCTTGTCAAATCTGCAGTCAGAAGTGGACTCTCTCTGGAGCCCTCTTGCTGGCGCAAGGAGCACAGGCTGTTTCAGAGCACAGCTGAGACCAACTGGCCACTCTTGTAGGCAAAATGGTTACCTTGACTTTTCCAAAGGAGCTGTGCTTCATCATGCAAATAGCAAGGATCATTTCTCACCAAGCCTCTTACTTTCAGAGATAATATATCTCTAGGCATTTCTATTAGTCCATTGTCCTTCCCCAGCACTGTCCTTTGGCTCAGTTGCTTGGCTTCAGTGAGAGGTGAGAAGGATTTGAGTGGCATTTGGCTAACATGCTCTGGAACACTCAGCTCATCTGAAAGTCTCTGCAAGTACTAGCAATTTCTCCCACCACCTTTTTTGGAATTAACAGGACAAATCAAGGGCAGTAAAAGCCTAAGCAAAGGGCTCTGTTTCCTTCTGTAGAAACAACACATGGTATTTACAAGACCCATGTTTTACATTTAATTTCCCTTCCTGAATCCCTTCAGTGCTGCAAAATACTGCTTGCTTTGAATGTGAATTTTCTTTTTGCATTCCCATTGCTTCCTGCTGCACATTCTGTGATATCCATCTCTGCTGTCGGCTTTCACAGAGCTTATGCAGTCAGATATCTCTGTTTAGGGTAAGACCATCAGCTGACAGACACATGCTGCTCAGCCTCCAGTGAAGCTACATTGACATTTTTTGGCTAAAGAGAGCTGGGATAGTATCTCTGAGAACACAGTATAAAGTGCTTCATAGTTCTTTCGCTGGTTCAATGTTTGGAAGAAATCCAGAAAAAAGACCAATGTGAATTAAAAATGGAAACTTCTTCTCCAGCCCTCTCTGCATGCTGGCTTAGTGATCACATGAATCAACTGGGCAATGCCTTTTGCTTAGCACAGTGTAAACCCCTCCCCATGGGCAACTTGGTGTTAAAATGTGAAAAATTAGTGTTGACCTTGCCTTCTTATGACCCTGTCACTGTAGCTGCATGTACTTTATCAGAGAGAGCACCTTTATGTGAGTGTACCCCAATAAAACTCTCACAGGCTTTCATTTTTTCCATTAGATACTGATTGCATTGACTTCATCATTTGTAAAGTGCAGATCGAAGGCATCTCAGCCCATCTAACACACAATGAAGACCATTAAGATGTGTGAAAGAAAAAACAGCCAGTTCATACACAAACTCAGTGTAATAAACCTAAGAACTTGGCACAAAAGCAAGCCCAGCAACTGTCAGAGAAACCACTTGGGTAGTAAAAGGGGGCTTCAGATATTTAGAAAGTACTGTTCCTAAAGCCTATTTAGGCACAAAGCATTCTTGTCACACTTTGCAACAGCTGTGATTAAAAACTATTTGAGGGTAAATGTGTTTTCTGGTATTTATCAGTGGGTCATTAACCGTAACAATATCAACATTTCAATTGTCAGCAAGATTAAAAAAGCCCATTATAGCAAAATGAGCACATTGTATGTAGAGATATTGGAGTGCTGATAAATTACTAGCTCTGCTCAGATACAGAATTCAATAAGGTACAGCCTTCAGTGTACTGAAAAACAGAGGATGAATTAATTGTTATGTGAAGAAATATATGCTGAAGAGTTAGAAGCAAACCAAATTAGATGGTTTAGTACATGGAAGGACTTACAGGTTTTATCCACAAGACAAAGAATATGCATAACTTTTGGTAGGTGGTGACAGTATGAGCGTGCAGACCTGAGCAAGAAAGTTTGTGGATTCAGGCCCTTGTTAATGGAAGAAGGAGCCCAGGCAGGAAAAAATCTGGTTCCACTCACAGGACAAAGCAGAGAGACACAGAGACAGGAGAGCACCTCACAAGCAACACCACACTGTATCTACCTGGTCCCTTGTTCATGTGATCCCACAGGAGGATAACCCAAGAACCACTTGAACCTGTAAATTCTGGGATTTGAATTGAGTGCATGACATGCAGAATTTAGGGCCCAGATGGCAGGAATAGGTAATTGTTACCTGGCAGTGCAGTATAGGTAGGTATAATGTGCTGATGGCTGCTGTATAGAGAGCCATGGGCATAAAACTCATCTCAGTGACAATGGTGAGTTTGGCTAGAAGGAAAGCCTTAGGAAGGAGCTCTTTCCTGCATTGTGGGGCACATCTTCACTTGCAACTTGCTTTCCCCAGAAGCCTTCTGTGCGAGGGACTCTGCAGGATGCAGAGGCACCAAATCCCTTGTGCACTGCAAGGTAAGAAGGACCAGAAAACAAAGGTCATGCTGGCAGCCCAGGCCCCCTGACTGTCTTACTCTCTAGTACAGTTTTTAAGTTATAAAACTAAAGATATAACAGGAGCCTTTGAGAAACGTTTTTTGTTGCTCTCTTTTCCCTCTGCTGGTTATTTTTCTAAGTGTGTGTGCACATGAGAATGTTCTTCGAGGTTAATTTACTCCTGTCAGATAACTTCCATTACTGTAATAAAATTCCACCATGTGACGGCTTTTATTTCTGGATTCTGATTTGTCATGCTTTTCTGAGCTTTCCCTCTGACCTCTAGGATGTATAAGGCAGAGGATAGACATGTTTAGCATTTGAGAATGAATGTTGAATGTTTCAGAAATATCAGTATTCAAAAATCCTGGGAGTTCCTGTCTGGTAGATCTAATTTCAAGCCATATTAAGACCATGGAAAGAAACTGCAGGTCAAACCAGAAGGCAGCGCTAGGAGAACATTGATTCTCTTTAAAATGAAGTATCAGTGCAGAGATGACCAGAAAGGTCAGCCACACCTGACAAATACAGATTCTCCAAAAACAGGTGGAGGTCTGACACCCAGCAGCCTTCTCTTCCTTTTTATATTTTCTTTTGGTCTGCTGCCAAAATAGGCACCCAGCCCCTTCTGCAACAGCAGAGACAGACTTGTTCTGCTCAGGAAACTCCGGGGACAGAGACAGGTTGGTACAAAGTTCTGTTCTTGTATGGTAAGGGCTGAAATACTTATTTTTGGATTTCCCAACCCTCTGCAAGGTGTCCTGTAGATGTGTAGTAGGTTTGATGCTTTTTGAACAGTTACTGCGTAGGATTTCCTCTACCATAACCCGGGTACATGTTCAACACATTCCTGGCAGTTCTAGTGGGTCCCAGGAAAGGAGTGTGCCTATATGCAGGGACACATGGCCCTTGTGTGGGAACTGTGTGTGCAATCCAGCCAGCTGGAGCTATGGCTGTCATCGAGCCCCTGCTCGCACTCCAGGCATGCCTGGAAACCTCAAACAATTAGCCAGTGCTCAGAGGGAATGCACAAAAGCATCCCTACATACAGTGATGCCTGTTTCTCCTTTCTTGCTCTCCTCTTGTCACAGCCCCTGCTTGCGAAGTGGGACTGATCTCTCCTTTTCAAATAGCAGATATTTCAATGTGAGACTGCTCAGGTATCCGGAGCACCCACTGCAGAATCATAGACACGTGCTTTGTACTGGGCTATAAAAATGAAAACTGGCCTAAAAACTGGGTTGTTGTGAATTAAGAAGATATAGCTTGATAATAATGAGGCTTCTGGTGAAGTCTTACACATGAAATTTAATTTTGAAATGTTTTGGAAGTTATAAACATCTTTTGGTTGCTAACTGGCAGAAGGGCAAGAAGCGATTAGAAACAAAAGCAGGGAGTTGATGAAGATGGTATCTAATGGAAATTACCACTTTCAGATGAGATCCATTCTTGTCTAACATTTTCTATAAATCTGAAAGAGCACTTGGTGGCATGGGAAAGCAGATATGATACCAGAGTGGACTTGATATGGATACTGCTCAAGATGAAGGAAAGATGGAGCAGAAAGGATAGGCACTAGACCTAAATTCCATTGGAAAGAAAACATGGAGGGTATCTGGGAGGAAAAATAACTCCAGATCCATAGATGTGCAGTCCAAAAATGATGCTGGACAGCAAATGAACTTGTACAGCAATGCAGAATGGCAGGTAGAAAGGGCAAGGAATTGTCAGCTCTGGAAGCACAGACGACATGTCATCAGAGCACAGAGGCAATAGCCTTTCTCCATGTGTGCCCAGCAGGGAGAACAGTAGCTGTAGGAATGTTAACAGGAGAAAGTGTAGGCAGCTCTGAGTCCTGCCAATAACAGCAACAATTAATAGGATAGAAATATATCTTTAAAGAATAAAGGTAGAAAAATGATATGTGGCTTTCACACAGTTTTCAAACAGTAAAAATTGTTTAGTAGAATCGGCTGCCCCCCACCTTTGTAATTACAAAACAAAGTTTGGAGCGTGTACATATCCATAGTCTCCAAAGGCATGATATTAATGCCAGCTTCTGCTGTGAATGAAGCTGGAGGAAACAACACTTCAGGTTAAGAGGAATCCATAATTTCTGAAGATTATAGGCCAAATTCTGCTGTTCTCACATCCCTGCACTTCAGCGAAGGTAAATGAATTTGCCCAAAGAAGTATTAAATGAACTGGTCTGATTTATTACAGACCCAACTCTTAGTGAAGGCACCGTTCACAACAATTAAAAAGAATGAACAATTAACAGTATGGATAATTGAAAGTGTAGTGTCTGATTGATTTATATATAAATGCATCATTATCTGCCAAAATATTTATTGTTAGCAATACAATATTCACAGCACAGCATTGATAATGTTCTTCAAACTACCTACTATTCAAACAGGGGCCATTTATCCCCTGGCAAGATCCATTGAATCATATCTCATTAAACAGTTTGAAAATATTGTTTAACATTCTCCATGATATCTGAATGTTTATTGTCAAAAACCTCCCTAGCTTTGCTCTTTACACATCTTGAGTTACTGAAATTAAACTGCTTTAACTTAATGACTGCTAATCTACCAATGGCAGTGAATGAGGGGATTTGATACATGCAAATGTGAACACTCTGAACAGTTTTCTGGAAACAAAACCTATTTTAAGGAATACATTTAACAAGTGTCTTGAGAAAAGTCGTCTTCTCAGATTTCTCTTGCTATTTTTGGTTGACTTGAAACAGAGAGGAAGAAATACAAGAAAAAAAAAGATAATCGTGAGGTGTGAAACCAAGTTCCTCTGAGTATGTTTTATAAATATTTGATATTGCCCTCTGCCTGAATGGAGCTTTGTCTGGGGGAATGAGGCAGCAGATGTTTGGCTTTACCTGATAGCTACTTTGGCAGCACGTTCTACTTCCCTGTTTTGTGTGACACGATGCTGAAGCCATATTTTGCATTTATAGGGCAGATCCAAAAGCTGCAAAAGTGAAGACCTGCATTGACACAGTTGGCTCTGGACCAGGTTCAGCCTTGATGTTTCCCTGAGCAGGGAAGGGACAAATACTGTCCTTTACCATGTCATGAAAAATACTATTTCTCACCTTGATCATCTTTCACATAGCAGAGAGCCATCCCTACCATAGTAACATGTTTCTATATTAAGACAAAAAAACTTAAGAAAGGTTTGAACTTAGGTCTGTATGTTTTCAAAGTAAACGTGGAAATTTGATCATTTTAACTAGAATGTAGTTTCTGTAGCAGCTACTAAAATATTTGTATTGCTTTTGCATTCCTGCATTTGGACTAATATTGTTTTAAGTACTCTGTGTTCATAACGGAGATGGTCGTTCTTGCAAACAGCTGTGCAGTGCCAAAGAACATTTCTTAGTGCTATTTGTTAGTGTCTGCTGGCTAGTTAAGCACCACTGCAGACGTAAGATAGCCTTAATTTGCTAGAACTTAACCTCCAGAAATAAATCCCTGTTATAAACAAAACTGGGCTAAAATACTATTGCTCAAGTGAACTATAAGCTGGTGAGGAGAGCAGTAGAGAGAGAGAAGAAATTTCAATATCACAAGGGCAGAGTGGAAGTGCTGCTTCACTAATGTTAAATATCTTGGAACAGGAATTGTCATTTGACAACAATGACCTTACCTGTCACACTCACACATCTGTGTGCTGTACTCTACCCTAGCAAATGACAAAAATTCCCGAGCACTCCTGTGGCCATTCTCCTGGAGTCTCAGCCTGCTTATGGTCTTGTGTGGGTTGTAACTTTAAAAGGAAGAGCTGGCAGCAAATGAGCCAGAGTCACTTGCAGGTTTTTTTTCCTCAGAAAGCCTTCTGACCTTGAAAAGCCTTAAAGCTGCATTCCCTATGAAAAATAACTTCTATTTAGTGCTGAGCACGTGTATTGTTGCACAGACAAATACACAAATAACAATGTGAGCACATGCCTTGATCATTTATCCTCCTCGGAGGGCCATAAACCATGAGTAAATGCAACAAAAGCAGAAGATTAATAGTGGCTGCATAATGCTTTGCATTTTTCATAACGATTCTCTACAGATAGAATCAGTAAGTGTCATTAATTGGTAGGCACTTGTTCTGCAAGGGGGCCCAATCCTCCCTCCAGCAGAGTTGGAGGCCAGTCTCTGGTGCTGGTGTGGGCAGAACAGGAGCAGGCTCCTCGGGAACTGCCAAGACTGTACTTTTACAGATGCCATAACTCAGGCAAAGGCTGTGTGCACTGCACAGAAAACCACAGCAGTACCACCAGCCTGCCTGGGCAGGGGGAGTTGTTACAAACCCAATGGTGGCTGTCAGGCTGGAGGAGAAATAGAAGGTTGGCCACAAGCTGCTGAATTTAACAGCAGCTGAGTGACTGGGCTGGCATAGTAATATAATCCTGCAGTGTCCCACTGATCTTCAGATCTTGTTGGCTGCCCCTGATCCTTGTCCCCTGTGGATGCAGGAGTTCTGTGTGGGAAACTGCTGGAAAGACTGCCTACCATGTGTTGTCCAAACATTGTCCAAAGCAAGTCCATGCAGGAGTACCCTTAATGGATGTTGTGGAGGGCTGTACAGGCCCAGGACAAACACTTTCATCAAACTTTAATCAAATTTTCTTTGTTACTTAAATTGGATTTCGGTTTTGATTTTTTTTTAAGTCTTACATAAAGAATGAGAGCATATTGTGTCTATTCTAATGCTCCAACTCTGAAATTACAGATCTGCATATATCCAGTATTATGCCAAGTAGAGGTACCCAAGCTTCCTTCCTGGAACAGTGCTGTTTGGGCAGGAAGCTCTGCCAATGCAGCTGTGCTGCTCCCAGTGCCCAGGCAGATTTGGCTCTTTATGTGCAGTCTGGTTGTAGTGTACTGGCTCAGAGAGTGACCATAGAATTGGTGCTCTGAGAAGGGCGCTGGTACCACACCCAGTAATAGAGTCCTCCCTCAGACCTCCCACACTGAGATGATGATAGGCCCAAAAGCCATGAGCTCTGGTTTGCACTGGTCGCTTGACTTATGAAATTGCTACATGTACATTACAAAGCTGTTCCTGTTGCCAGCTCTCTGAAATGTAAAAGCCAATAATTTGGGCTATGCAGCCAGAATTTCCCCAAGTGAAATCAGGGAAAGTCATCTCACACAGATTTATCTAAAAAGCTGCCTAGTGATGAGGATCTTTTTCCCTTTCCCCAAATCCAGAATGCCCACATCCCTGTTCACATTCTCTATAACATTTAGTGTCTCCCTGTCTCATGCAATTTCAGGGAACTGCCCTCCTCCAATCTGAGAATGCCACTGGGATGGCATCTCCTCTGCAAAGGGAGGACGTGGGACAGATGGAGACCCGGAAGAGGAGAGCATATGCTGCTTTCTAACCTCTTTCTGTTGTCACCCCTCTTAAGAAAGTGGACTTTGTCCCTTTGTCTTCTCCCCACTCCTAGTTAAAAGCTGCTCTGTGTCCTATAGAAACCTCGGATGTCTGTTGTTCCTAAGGAGGCAGGAAAATAAGAAAAGCAGCTTGTTAAGCAAGGTATGGCTCAGAGGAATATCACTCCACAAATGGCTCTGGCAGAGGACAAGCCCATTAGGGAAAAGCTGTCAGTGCTTTAAGTGGCTCTGCTGACCAGGCATGTGCTCTTTTACTTGTTGTTTTACCTATTGCTAATGCTCTTCATCTCTCCCCCTTTCCCTGGCTATTTGTACTTTTGTCTCTGTGCAGTGTCTTGAATACAATATGGTTTCAGTCTGGCTTCTTGGCACTGCTATAACAGAGGTATTTCTGTTACTAAGAGCAGTCAAATAAAATCCAGCAGGCTTGGGATGTGAACATTTGTGGTCAGTCTCAAAACCAAAACCAAAGTAGCAGCTTTGTTCTTTTCAAGCAGATCATCAATTAGGGCCAAAATCAGTAACGTGTCAGTATGACTTACTGGCTCCAAGCTGCTTTTTAAAAACTATCTAGGATACATAGACCATTACTTGACATGCTATAGATATTTGTACAACATTTACCCTGCAATTCTTGAGAAGCTTCTGAATGAACTCTCTGCGATGTTTTAACTTCAGAGCTTCTTCAATTTACTCTTTATTTAGTGGTGGCAGCAAGCAAACCACTAGGCAAAGATTTCCAAGAAAAGAATGCAGAATATCATGCAATCCCATCCACCTAAAGGGAGTTTTTGCCTGAATGAGAACGACCTGAGCATTTATTACTAAACTGTGCCATCAGGTATTTTGGGGTAATTGGAGATTATTGCCTCTGGAAAAACTGCATCTCAAAAGAGAGACTGGCTGCCAGACAGGCTTCCCTACAGGGAAAGGAGCTTCTCTGCTGCAAACCAAGGAACACATGCTCTTCCCTCCCTGCTGCACTGCATGGTAATGAAAAGGAGCAGGGCTTTTAGCAGAGCTATCCCGGCACACCAAGCATAATTTTGATGTTCATTGGCCTGACATGACTGGAAGAGGGGGGCGTGGATAGGAAACATCTGAAAAGGTGTTAACTGAGGGCACCAATGCACTATGGATCAGAGCTTGAATATACTGCTCGGAAAAAAAATCTCTGTAAAACCCTGTTCCCTTTTCATGCAACATCTCTTATTCTGTTATTTACTGGCGCTCTCTATAATTTGCACCACTGCATGTCGAGACTTGCTGAAAATGAAAGGAGAGCTTAAGAGAGCAGATTTCAACTAGGCAACTTTCCTTGATCTGAACTTTTCAACATTTCTGGGCCTGACTGTTCTACTCACTTACTTTGGGAATGATTTACAAGTGCCCGTGTACCCACTGCAGATTCAGAGGACTGAGAACCTTCCTCTCCTTGTTGCTTGGTAAAACTGTACCTTTGTGAGCAGAGAGCTGCATCCTTACAGTTAAAATAATCTTTTACCGATACAGTTCTCATGCTCTTTCTGAAAATCCTTGCCTACAAACATGAATATGTAAGAAGGGAATATCTGAATGCTCCTCTAGGCATAAGCATAGTAGGCTCTTTTCTAGGTAATATGTTGTTGTGGTCAGGGAAACAGCCATTATGCTATGGTTTTAATTTGCTGTGTGTCAAAACTCTGGAGAGTCAAGGTGGTTGCTGCTGTCATTGATGGAAAAGAATTTCAGACACTGCAGGGTGATAAATCAGAAATGGTACCCCATAGGTAGATAAGTCCCTGAAATTATGTGAACCAGAATATGCATGTGGTAACTCACTGGAAATTAGGAATTGACCTGAAAGAATCAGTTGGTGGAGCTTGTTAATGCAATTGGAATCAGCTGGTAGGATTGGCAGGAAGATTTTGCCTTCTGAGGGTCCTTTTTCATTGCTGCATGATAGGCTGCACCTGGAGCAGGAGAGGGTTTTGTCTGGCAGTGAGGAGAAGGGGTCACACCTGAAAGCTCTGGCTTAAATTTATAGCTGGGATGTCAGTGCTATGTTAACAGATTGAGATGAAGGCAAGGTGTGGGGCTGTGGCTCTTTGCTCTCAGGAATTTGAGATGAGTCTTTGCCATAATTTGTCCTTGCCTGCCTCAGAGAGATGTGATTTATGCTATCATGGGGATTTTTGTGGCATAGTGTGCACTGTATTCTGAAGGTGTTTGTTGTCTGAAGAGGGCCTTTTGAAAGTGGGGTATTTTACATCTCCAATTAAAACATGGGTAAAAGTAAATTTCTGGAAGTAGAAGTGGGATTAAAATTTAGTGAGATTTTTATGAAGTAATTGGAATGGCATTCATAAAGCCTGTGACCAGATCAAAAATGTAGTTTTATCCAAAGCACATCTGCTGTATCTTTTCTTCTTAAAGCACTTTGACCTTCTACTGTGAACAACAGAAGGTTTGGCAGGTGATATTATGTGCTCTGATCACAAAAAAAAAATAGGAGACATTTGTAATAACCCTGGAGTTCATGGAATTTTGGTTTCTGAGAGCTTGTTAGGGACAAGTGAAAAATCATATGAAAACTCTGCACTGAGGGTGGATTTTATACGAGCTCAGAAAGAAAACAACTTAAATGGTCACGTATGCATATCCCTTCTTCCCCATGAGTAAACTAGGCTTAGACTTACCCTAAACTTACTTATTTTTATCTATTTACCTCTTTTTGCCTCGTTTACTGTGCTTACGCTGACTTTCCTCTCTGATAGTGTTCAGACACGGACCAAACATGGCTAAAACTAGAAATTACATCCTCAACTTAAGAAATTAAATACCTCCAGTAAAGCATAGAAAGATTATGTGGAGGCAGGTTGTCAGGAGAGATTCTTAAGCAACATAGTCACAGGTGAGGTAGCTTCTACCCTGGCATAAGGCATGGGCTCTTCCCTCTGTTCACTTTGTGTGTTGCCAGTGCAGTCACAAGTACACGGGTACGGATTTTAATCTTTCCCTTGTAGTTCAAACCTTGACGAATGACAACTCTTCACTCCATGGACATACTTAAATTTCCATTTGAAACATCTTACAGAGGCTCTCTAGGAAGAATGCAAGGCTATCCTGAAAAATCAGATCCTTGATAAAATTCTTCCATTTGGAAACCTCAAATGTTAGCCACATTAGAAGGAAATATGAATAGCTTCTAAAAGAAAATGCAGGCTTTATTTACTTTCTTTAAAGATATTGTACTAAGTAGGACCATATATAATGTGATATTAAGTCATTGCAATCAGAAAAGCATACTTTTATTTTATATTCTCTATACAAAGCTTCTTCTGAGAGCTTTGTTTGGAAACTTTACTTTTCATGGAAATAGGGTGTGGTGACAGTACAGAGTTTCCTTGTCTTTTCCAAGTATTTATCTGGCCCAGGGAGACAAATGCAGGGCTTAGACAAAAACACCCACCCACCCTTGTCAAACCATCAAGGGATGGAGCCCAGCTCTGTGTGTGGGGCTGCTTCTGCTCTAGAGTCCTTCACTGAAGGTAAGAGAGACTGCTGCTGCTCAAAGACTTCAAGGATAACAAAAAACCCTTGGTTTTCTTAAACAGTAGAGTCTGATTGGATTCCCCTTAAATTTTCTTTCATTCCCTGTGATGCAGGAAATGGCATGTCTTGCACTCACACCTGAGCAAAGATCTTGCTGATCTGTGTAGAGATGCCTTGAGAAGGGTCTCACAGCTGTACTCACCAATCACCTACTCACTCATGGAGATGCTCTGTTAGTGTCCTGCAGGTTCGGGTTAACTGAAACATGCCTTTCCAGGCTTGGCCTGAACTAAAGGAGCAGAAGCTCAACCTGCAGTGAAGTCTGTTGTTGGTCATGCTATGGGATGGTGGCTTTGACTCCTGTTACGACACTGGCAATCAGAGGGACTGTGTTTCAGTGGGCAGGTGAGTGGTGTTTTGGTTTGTCTTCCATCATCTGCTTGGTTCCTCTTGTAGCCCAACCTCCTGTCACATTTTCCTGTGAAATGTCAGAATCAGCTCTGGCTTCTTTTTGGTAGTTATAGAATCAAGGATAATGGGACCTCATCCATTGCTGTTGTTTGTAGGAGCCAGGGTTGCAGAGAATGTCTCTGCTGTGCAGGCTGGTGTTGTGTTGGGGAGTGTCAGCTGAGAGCAGAGTTACTGTGTCAGCACGGCCCAGTGCTTAGGTCACCTGTCTGTTTACGGATCCTGCTGGGTTGTGCATGAGCAAAACTGAGCAGGGCCCTGGTATGTGATGATGCCGATTTCCCCAAAGCTCTGCTCATATGTGATGGTTGCCTCTTTAAAGGATACCAGTAAGGAGCAGCATCAGTGCTTAGCAACTTCGCTACCCTGAGAAATGCCATCTGGCAATGGGATGAGCAAACACAGGGTTTCACTACATTGTTATTAGTCTTGTAAATGAAACAGCCTGCTGGAGAAATTAAAAGTTGGATCCTTGTATGTAAAAGAAAATTCTTTCATTATATTCTTCTATAGACAAAGTCAAATTAGTCTCCACCCTGCTCTCTGCCTTCCAAGCTCTGTGAATGGAGAAGGAAGGACAGAAACTGCTTCATGCAGACCCTAAGGGTACCAAAATGTGACAGAACTGACTCTGTTTGAATCCTTTTTGATGTCCTTCAGATCTATTGTTGGGATGGCTTTCTACACTCTTCAGTCAGATCTAGCTGTAAGCTCTGCTTTCCAACCCTCATCTGCAATTTAGGCATCACCACAAACGATATATGAAAGCAAAGTAGGAGGAGGAGGGCTGTGCTTCTTCCAGAAGTGATTTTGTTTCATTACCATAAAGCATCAAGAAAACGGGAAAATATGGCTCCAATACAAAGTGCATTCAAAATGCATCATGAGCCTTTGTTAATGGGTAACCACAGGGATATTGATCAGTGTTTGATTTGTTTTGCTTTTCTGTGCTGCCCTGAACACAGCTTTTTTTTCTCCCCCATTTTACTGTTTGCTTTTTTTAAATTAAAGAATTATTCCAGGTGTAGAGTCCTGAGTTGTTGACATCTTAGATGGTGAATTCACCAGGATTATGCTTGCTTCTTTGCTAAAGCATTATCTTATGAGCTGCTTTATTTCTACCAATACATATGTCTGTCTTGAAGAGAACACAGTGGTTTGAGGGGGGGTTGTAATTATTTATTTATTTACACATGAAGAGTCTGTAAAGGTGTAAACCAGGTTGTCATCTTTCTCTGGCTTCATCAAAGAAATTATGATTATAACATTTATTTGGCAAAATAAGGAGTAGACATGACTCTTTTGAGATTACCATATTCTTCCAACAGTGAGACTTTCTCAGAGTTTATTTTCATTCTATGTAGCATGGCAGGTGCATAGGTGTGAAACAAGTAAATGATATGGAAGANAGAATACATTCTGAGATGGTTACCTTGGGGAAAAAAGTAAAAACTCTGCACAGTGTCTGCAACTGCTGAATAAACTCAGGTGTAGAACCTCATGAAAGCTGTTAAACTCTCATTCTGTTTGTTTTAGTGGAAAATTTTCATTGCATATTCAGAGCTAATATCTTACATAGCAGTGGTGCCGAATGTAGAGCACTGTATATTAGATCATTCATACAGGTTTAGAGATAGCTACCTTTAAAGGACAGTCTGGGTTTATTAAGGTTTTGTTTAGCATCTGGAAGCAGCCCAGGGTGAAGGTAGTTTGGTTTTTTTTCAGCAGCAGTGTCATTAACATACAATCTGTTGGAAAATGTTTTGCTGTTCAAAAATCAACTCCAGCATATAGTTGTGAAGTGGACCTGCATGATTTGTATGCATTCAAAGCTGTTCTCTTGATTATCGATTAAGGCACTGTTCTGTGAAAGTCAAGTATTCAAGACAGAACAGTTGTGGTTGCAGGGTTTCTTTCATTGGAGAAATGCAATGGAATTTTCTCTCCAATTTACAAAGGTGGAACTGAGGCAGAACGCATTGACAGTGTTTTCAAGGCTGGCCAGTGGGATCTACAGAAGAACCAAACTGGATGAGATACCTTGTCTAAAAGCCAGAGAGAAACAGAAGGTCACTGGAAGGCCTTTTCAAAGGTGTTGAAAAATCAGCCCTTACTGAATGCTTGCAGTTTTAGCAAACATGTCTGTGCTGGCGTGCAGAAAATGCATTTCCAGCTCAGAGTGAAAATACCACCAAGAACCCAGACACAGGCACAGGTTCTCATCCCAGCCACTGCCTGAATAGGTAATGAAAAAGCACAAAGTGCTGGTGACAGTGCTGAGGAGCACAGCTCAGGCATGTTTTCTGCTGTAAATGACTTCCCTAGATGTCCTTGCTGTGGGCAGAGATGCAGGGCTGCTGCTGCTGACCCTGGTCTCTTCCTGCAGCACTGTTTCAGACCCACTGCGCATAGAGGCTCCTGCAGCTGCTGTCACAGGCTACTGCAAACACTCACCCTTCCTGAAAGTCAGCAACCTAATTTTACTATTGCTCTGTACTCCAAGTCATCCAAAGTCTTGGAAAAAAATTAGGTGGATTTTTTTTTTTAATTCACCTCTTTTCCTTTCTCTGTGCTACTGAAAAGGAAGAGAACATTATAAAAGCAAATATTTCTCATTTTTGGGGTGTCAAAATTAAAAGTAATTGCAAGGAGTATTTCACATTTTTGCAAAAAAATTTATTCTATGTCTTCTTGCTTTTTTTAAACTGTAAAATATGTATCCTTGCATGGGCCAACATAAAGTACATTAGTTTTTATTTTGCCCAAGCTTCTTATTTTTTTAAACAAGTGCAATTTTTGTTTCTACTGAATTGGTAAATAACAACTCTGCTGAGGCTTCAAAAAATCAGACAGAACTCCCTGAAATCTCTTTACCTCATCTTCCAGCGAAGTCGGATCTGTTCATGTGAAGAAGCTCTCTGGAGTTACGCAGTTTTCAGCCAGCAGGAAGGTCTCTTCCTTCTCATCTCCATGTGTGGTTAGGGAAGCAGTGACTGGAGAGGACTGAGGAAACTCAGCATAGTCTATGTCTCAGAAACATTATTTTCCTTGGAGAGAAGTATTTCTGTTGCTTGTCTTGCCAGGGAAGTGCATCTCTATTTAGAAAATAATGCCAAACCCTCAATGTCTTGCATTAAGAGCAAACAAACAGACCAACATCAGCAGACACTGGGAGATGAGAGATGACAGCCAGCCAGGCTCTGTGGTGGTACACAGCGAAGAAGAGGTGCTTGTGTAACCTTAGTATGAGAGCCTGGTGTTATTCCACTGTGCAGAGAATTTCCTGGTGTTTATCCTTCCCCTTGCCCATAGATGGAATTGTCTCGTAATCATTGACAGACGCAGGGATGGTTTTGTCTCTTGATCTCTGGGGGGGAACCACGATGGAAGGAAAGGGGGAATGCATCCTTTCTGGCTTTAGGCAGACTATGGTTAAGCTGGATAGTTAAAATAAGATCCAGCCCAGGCATACTGTTGACAGCACTCAGGAAAATTCCCAGGAATAAATTCCAGCTAACCCTAGTGCAGCCTGCCCACCATAACTACAAACCTAGCTGTTAGCAGCTCAAGATGCGTGCAGAGCTCTGAGCTCTCCTGTCTCCTTCATTTTTCCCCAGATATTTATTTTAAATAGCCCTTTCCTCTTATATGTGTCTGGTTCTACATGTTCCATTGTTAAAGTCAACATAAGGTTCCAAATAAATCCCTGATGGAATTGTGACAGTGTCATTGAACTTGGTGGCAACTTTGCAGAGCTACAGAGGGTGGTGACTTCAATGGAAACTACAGCAGGATGAGGAAGCTGGGATGGAAAATGGTCTGGTTTTGTGGCTTAGGACATGAGTATCTAGAGATCCAAAGGACATTTCTAATGTGAATTACTTCAAACTTTGGGAATGATGCTTCCTAAAATGTTGTGACACTTCATATGTTTTTTTGTAAGGGTTTAGACACTGTGCTTAATGTACTTTAACAACTCAATTGAGCACCCATATCAATGTCTACCACAGGCTCTTGAGTTGGTATGAAATCTTAGAAACAACACAGGTATGTGTTGACAACAACATCATGTATGATGTGTATGTTACTGGGGGCTAAGCATAGAAACATGTGCTTGTTTTGTTTAGGCATGATTTTTATCCATAGGATACATGGAGTTTTTTTCCAGATATTGCTCTTCCCTGAGCTTACAGTTGTTGAATTTCAAATATGGGCAATTGATGACAAAGCCTTTAATTTTTCTTCAAGGTCAATCTGTGCTTTTTGTCTTGGGAAATTTAGAATTTTAGGGCTGTAATCTCCAAAGATGAAAATCCATTGGTTTTAATGGAGTTGTGTCAGCAGGGAACTTGCTTGTTGTATTTGGTAGAGCAATGGAGGCAGCCTGATGGCAGTAGCTTCTGTTGTTGTCTGTGCAGAGGGGAATGAGGACATGGATAATCCCCTTCAAAAAGGATTGAGACTCTCTCTCTGGATTCCCCACACAATTTCAGAGTGAGTTTCATGCTGCATCTGTATTTCTCAGCAGAAAAAAAACAAACAAACAAAACTAAAAAATCCCAAACAACAAAAAAAGTTGCTGAAGTCTAGGTAACTGAAGCTACTTAAAAAAATATTCACACAGAATCACAGATTAGGATCCAGGAAGAGAACATATGAGTAGGAAATGGGTATCAGCAGTAATATGCTATTAACAGGGAGCACGTAGGGCAGAACACTGTCCTGGCTGTCCCATGAGGAAGAGAAACATGGAGCGTTGGGGTTTCTGTGTGAGGGGCCCAACAGTAACCAGTCCTGTGTCTTGTGGGCTTTGGTGTTAAACTATAGTTCAGCTATAGGCTCTGACTTAGTGACCCCTTGTGCAGTGCAGAGACACCAGTCACAGCCTGTTACATCAGCACTCTTGGTAACAGGGGGTCCAGTGGACTTTCTGCTGCTGCATCAAGGCTGCCTCTGGTTCCCACTTAGGTTATTTACAATGGCTCAGGTATATTTACACTGTTCTGCAGCACTGACACATCCTCATCCTCCTGGTCCTTATCAACCTGGAGTTTGCATGCTGGGATTGTTACAGAATCCTCTCTGTCCTCGCTGCAGAAGCTCTGTACATCAGAACCAACCCTTTAAAATATCTGTTGTTCTGCTTTAGTACTGGAGTTTTTACTTTCTGAATACCCATGTCCTATTTTGGGAGAGAATACAGCATACCTTGTTGTAGCTCTTTATTAATCTCATTTAATTTTTATGAAATAAAATTACCGACTAGACTCCCATTTAATGTATCTGCATCCTTATGTTGGTTCCTTCCTTTAGGAACCTAAATACATATTTTGCATACAGTTTACATGTAGACATATGAACACAAAATCACACGTGCATTTTGTGTAGAGAGTCTGTGGATACCTGCACTGTGTGTTTGCCTGCATAAATTGGTTTATGTTTTTGTATATATTTATTCTGTAAAACTGGCAGGCTTTAAGGATGTACCCTGCCAAATTTACCTGCCTCGCGAGATATCTAGAAAAGATGGTCTTTCAAACATCTTAAATATCCACAATATTTGCAGAAGAGCTAAATGAAGTGGTGACCTCACAGCAACACCAATGATCCAGCATGAGAAAGCAGGAGCTGCAAGGTGAGATCTCTCTATAACGTAAATTAATGTGGGTACAGTCACACATGCTTTTCATGTAGGTATGTGCAGGCATTCCAAACTTCATTCTGAAAACTCAGCCATGGCTGCATGGAGCTTCTCCATCTTCAGTTTTAGTTTTCTTTGGATTACAAAGAGGATCTAAATGACTTTGTTATTTGATATAAATTATATTTTTCCTCAGGCCTTAGATGGCTTTAGATAGCAAACTGACATCCTTTCCCATAGGAGGGACAGGGCAAAAGAG
Organism: Serilophus lunatus; assembly: GCA_013399895.1. Lineage (NCBI taxonomy): Eukaryota > Metazoa > Chordata > Aves > Passeriformes > Eurylaimidae > Serilophus > Serilophus lunatus. The sequence goes on from VXBA01003842.1 coordinate 544,151, forward strand.
CAAAGAGTGTTTGCATCATGTTCATGTGAACTAAACTTAGCTGCTGTACAATCCCATGAAACCTCTTTAGCCAAGTCACCCCAACCCTTATTAATCTTTCATGCAACCAGCAGTAGTAAGGTGCAGCAAAACAGCTGCAACCTGAGGGCATGGCAAGTGGCTTTAAGCGAGTGGAAAGAGCTAGGTTCAGTAATTGTTCTGCTGCCATGTCCTAGAAATGATTTGTGCCAAATTCATCTTCTTGAGAAATAAAGATTAATGAAAAAATCCAGAAAAAAAAGGGGGTTGGCCTTTCAAAAGGCTGCCTGTGCTTCTCCTTTTTATCCCAACTGAAAAACACTGACTTTCTCCAGTCAGAGGCTGGGATTTGTGCATGTTTATTGCTGTATTTTCTGATAAGCTAAATCCACTAATGGTAGGTAACACTGAGAGAAAAATAAACATTACTTCTGCAAGAAATATAAACTCTAGCCACTGACTATGTTAGCAAAAGCTGAATGATAATAGGCTCTGTGTTAAAGCATCAATTAAGCTTGATGCAATGAGTGCATCTTGCATATCAGGACCACAGTCTTGTAACAGAAAAGTACACATGGATATTTTTAATAGACTAATATAGTTATTCCTCAAATGAAAAAACATATTTGCATAAGTTGACTTTTACAGGAATAACTAAGTGTGAAGTTTGAATGGGTGTGTTCAAGAGGAAAGGAGGCTTTTGTGTGAACTGTCAAACAAAATTCCTCTAAAAAAGTCTTATTTGTTGAATTACTGAATGACTGTTAGAGAGTATTAAATGAAACCTTCCCATAAGGAGGAAGGAGGGGAAAACAGATGCCCATTTGACTAGAAGTGTGAAAAGAGTGTACAGGGGGTCAATGACTGTCAGGACAGAGAAGATGAGATGCCTGCCTGGTGTACCAAGACACACCACCTGTCTGAAGCAGCAGAACAGATTGTAAAGCACTGGTGGAGGGGGGAGGAAAGATATGCTAATACTTATTACTTTAAACAAAGAGTATGTGTAAAGAGCCAAAATAACAGGGAAGTCAAGTAGCCAGGGGAGGAAAGGTGGAGTGTTTGACAGCTATTTTTGTTCAGCTTGACAGAGATAGGGTGAAATGAGAGCTTTACATGGGAGCAGTGCTGCTGTACTTGGAGGGCTTTGTCACAGCTCAGCAGTGGCCCAGGCTGCACAGGTCCATCAGCAGCTGTGTGAATGTGATCGCTTCAGGACCCCAGTCCTGCTGTGAAACCAGCATCCTACAAAATACTGTATTTGGCACTCTGTCTTCAGGGTTTGATTCAAACATTAAAGCTCTAGGGGTTTGGGAAGCCCTAGTCTTTCTGATGGATATGGTGACCCTCAAGCTGGTCTGTGTTCACACTACATGTAGGAGTACAGCTCCAAAGCAGGAGATTTACTCTTTAATCCACGTGCTGAGAAGTACAGAGTACCTGGTTAGTAGCTGAGCAGCCTTGATGAGCTCGTGTGGAGACCTGCCTCCAATGTGAGTTGAGCTAGACAGGAGGGAGGGCAACCTCCAGCCAGGGCTCCACTGCCAAGGGAGCATTGATCATCTGCTGCACAAACTACACTGACAACACAGCTTGGGGACAGGGAGAGGATTTTGTGGATATTGCTTCTCCTTTTCCGGTTGTTTAAATGTATCAGTGAGTCTGGTAATTTCTGCTGTACAATGGATTGCACGTTCTTGAAAGGTTCTTTTCTCTGAAATTCTTTACTCTGACTCCTGTTTAACTGCCTTGACTGACTGACTGAGGAACTAGCTAATAGCCAGGATGAACTTTGTCTGCTTAAATGCTTGTTGCTTTGGTGTATAATGTAACATGATGCTGTCCCCTGGGACATCGTGGGAAAATGTAAAAAACCAATTCCATACGCATGTTTGCAACATTAGAAAGGTAGCTTGATCAGGTTGGGAAGGCTTGGATTCTTTTTATAGTAGGACAAGTAAAACAAAACTATGTTTGTCAAACTCTTTGGATTAAAATTTCTTTGACATGAGTAAATATTTATGAAAGTTATACTTAATGGTTTCTTCACTGTAGAAGGATACCTTATTTTATTTTTTAATGAGTCTTCTACAAACTGGAACAGCTTGGTAGACCCAACTTTCTCCCCATTTACCCATGTATACCAGGGTAAACCAACAAAATTCCTAAATCAACTTCAGTTCTGGCATTCTCAATTTCCTAAATAAAGGTTTATAGGAATCCTTAGGTAGATATCCTTAATGACACACCTGACTCTTACTGTATATATTAAAACTGCTTGCTCCCTGCATGCAACAGATAATACTTTCCCAGAAGTTGCCTGTTTTACTGTTATTACAGAATGGATGATGCTCAATTGTTTACTTTGCCAGCTTATAAGTGATTTATATTGGGAAACGTGACTTCAGGCACCTGAACTGTACAGCAACTAAAGTTCGGCTGTGGTGCCAGAGGGACGTGCTTTTGCCTGCGTCCCTGCAAAGGCATCAGCAGTGGATCTGATCCCAGAGCCCTTACCATACCTCTGAGAGTCCCCTCCACAAGAAGACCTCAGTCAGAGCCTTGTGTTCTTCCTGCATATTGGGAAGCAGTTTGCACAGCTGTGTGATCTGGATTCTGAAAGATGTCTGAAGCTGCAAGAGATGAACAAGCACAGGGACCCTGTCCCAGGGAAGGCATGAAAAGAAGTGGCATGTGGAGGAAATACAGCTAATTTTGAGGCATGCTCTTTCAGAGTGATCAGAAATCAATCACACAGTCATTGCACTCTCACTTCCCTAGTGATAAGTAGTGAAATTAAACTTGTCTGGAGACAAGGAAGTAAAAGTGATCCTCAGTGCCCTGGGCATGGGACCATTCTGGTCCTGAAAAGCTTTAAGGGGTTCCTCTTCATTCAGTCCCAGTTACTTCTGCCTATCTGCAGCCTCTTCCCAGGCTTCTTGTTCCTGAAACAAAGCCATTTCCATTTACAGCTCTCCAAGTCCCATCCACCATAAGCTTTTCTTTGACCTGCTGGGTGTGGACAGCTTCCCCAAAGCACACTGTCCTGCCCACCCTCTCTTTACCAGACATGGCTAACAATTAAGCCAATTAAGCTATATGCAGGATTAAGTCTATAGGGCCAAATTCACAAAGGGACTTTGGTGTTTGAAATGGGAATTAAGCTGATTATCAGCATATCACTCTCATTATACAGTCTTTGAAACTTTCACAGCCTTGTGCTTGTGCACATTTCCTCTCGGAAAGTTCCTGTGTGCTCAGAGACAGAGTTCCCTTTATGCTGTTCCCTCAGTGAGAACTGCCCCAGGGTGAGTCTTGGGCTGGGGGTAGCCAGCCCCCCCATCACCCATGCCATCCTGGAGGATCCATGAAAGGCTCTCTTCCCCACATCCCTGCAATGGGCCCTCTTTGCCCCATGTTGTAGGAAAGCCTGTTTGAACTGTCTTATTTCACACCTTTATGTACAAAATTGTCAGTGAACAAAAGACATTTCTGTTAGGAAAGGCTCACAGAGCTTTTCTTTCATGTGTGACAGATGCTTTCAGAATACATTTGAGGAAATCTGCATAATTGATACACAACACCAGTGACCCAGCCTGAATGACTTAAAGTATGTTTTCATCTCGGGTGGTTCAGAAGCAGCCAGTGGAATTTGTAAGGCTCCATTAAGACGTTCAGGTCTTCAGGCTCTCTAGCAATGGGGATCATGTGAATACCTGAGGACAAATACCCTGGGTTTCATTAGCAAGATAAAATCCACAGGGTGAAACATGGGAAATCAAATGCGATAAGGAAGCGATTGTGAGCTGGTTATGCATAATGTCAGCAACAGCAGGCTGAGGAGTAATGAAAGGAGAGGAAAATGATGAGCTCTAAACTGCAACAATTGCCTTGCAAGCCTTGACTGCTGCAAGACATTTTCTTCTCTCTGTCAGTCCTAGAAAGCTTAGCAAGCTTTTTAATAAAAATCCAACATGGAAATTTTTTTGACAATGTACGCTGTTCAAAGTGCTTTTTCTGTCAGTAGCATGTTGTACTACCAATCCCTCTTCATCCAGGCATAAAGGCTCATCCCAAAATGAGAACTCAGGTAGGTTAGTTTCCTCTTATTGGATTAAATGTATATACATTCCCCAGGCTGTGAGCTTGGTGATTCTGGTCAAGGCTTTTGAAGAGGCTTTTCCCAAGGATGGGATTTAGATAAACACTATGGTTCATTTTAAAGATGTTTAGCAGATCATTGCTTTGCTTATTAGTACTTCTCTTTCATTCTCTGATTTTTCTCATTCTTTAAACCCTGTGAATTACTACAGTGACTATGCCTTGTTTTCCAGGGAATGTGGAACTGCAGCCCTTAGGGGCTGATGAGTTCTGCCCCAAGTGCACAGCAGTGCCTGGCCTTCCTGAGGGACCCTATAGTAAAGACTTCAGCAATGTTCAGTGGGGTCTAAGGTCTAAGTGTTCTGAAAGTAATACTTTTAGAGTCATACAATAGTCATTTCCAATAAAGTGGATTTATCCTATGTTCAGGCTCCCTGAGTCACTACAAATCATTGGATGAGTTGCTCTCTGTGTCACCATGCTCCTTTTAAATTGAGGATAAAGTGTAGTATTTCTTCGCTTGCCAGGAACATTGGCTTTCCACTGATGACTTTATGTTCTAAAATAGTGATCAATATAAGTACTTGGTTTCTCCAGCCTTCCTGTGCAGTTTCTGGTGTCTCTGCATGAATGGCTAAAGCTGGGCACCCTTCAGAGATGGGCAAGATGACCTGGGTTGAATCCTGTATGGCAGGTCGCAAGTTCTTGAACATTTTGCAGCAGCACAGTGATTTTATCTGTTCTCTGTAAAATCCCAGAGTGCTGAGCAGTGCCAGTCTCAAAGACAACATTTGTTCCCTTTCACACTCCAGTTTCAATAATGTTTCTAAACACAGTTGCAGGTACTCTTCTGTTCCAGTCCTCTGTGTAATGATAGAGCAAAGAGGTCTCACAGTGAAAATGCACAAAAAAGCACAGGGAAGTATGGAAATCACATTAAAAATTATTATCAGTAACCATTAATAAATTCTCAGCACCATTCAGCCTACTGTTATAATCACTACAAATCACTTTAAGACACATTCACATTTAGTGGCCAGTAAGAGAGAAGCTTGTAATTTAGTTCTGACGGGCACACTAATAAGTACCTCTTTACCCAGTGCCCTGGAACACAAAAGCTCTGCGTTATTTGCAGACCCTGTTGCCTGGGAAAACCCTGGCGTACACTATGTATGGTGGCTTCAACAAGCCAGGTAGGTTTTGTACAAGTGAGCCCAACGTGAACCAGTTACAACCAGAGTCAAACCACCAAAGGACATGGGCAACCTGAGCTCCGAGTTTCAGGTCTTCATCTTACTCTTCCCGTTGGTGAAAAGACTCAAGTCCTTCGTCCCCTTCCAACCCAATCCATTTTGTCTCTTCCCTTAACGTTTTGATGACTATTCCTACTTCTGTTCTTTTTCTGGATTGTACGTTGACTTTGTGTTCTTTCTTATTTGTTACTGGAGTCTTAAGGCATAGCAACATTTTATAAATCTTGTATCGCAACTCTTTATAATTCTACCTTCGTTTTAACGAGACAGGTAAAATTTACTACTGGCAATCTGTAGAGTTCAAAAACACTGTTCACACAGGAAGGAATTAAAAAATGGAGATGATGTCTCATAATTGTCATGAAATTGCATTTAGAGTCACTACCACATGTAGTATATGGGAAAACGTGTTACTTTGGCTGGGAAACACTGCACCTGTATAATTCTTTTTTCAAATCTGCTGCAATATTAGTCTAGGTCCTTGTATTACAAGACGATTTCACTGTGATTAAATGGAATTAGTAGATGATACAGTACTTAATGCAGAAGTAATATGACTTCCCTCATTAGTACAGGATGACTATAGCTTCTTAATTGGTTTTAATCGGTATTTAATTAGAAAATGTGAATCCCCTGTGGCTAGTTCATATTTTACACTATTCTAAGGTAGGCTATTATTTCTTTTCTATAAGTGGCATCCCAGTTTCAGGTTGGGAAAAATACAGAATCTTGTGTTTGGCTTGTGACCTTTGATGGTCTCTCTGTACATCACGGACTTGGCCTGTTTATCAGCTCTAAGCCTTTAAAGGTCACCATCACCTGTCTTGGGAAATAATCCCTTTTTCCTTCTCAGCTTTTCCTCTGGAGTAGTTTCCTAGTACCAAAGTACAGCACAGACCGTGGTGCTTGTACAGCTGGTGTCTAAGTAATTCTTGGGGAAATAATGCAAGGACTCCGTGTTCAGAACTTGTGGGGAGATGCAGACAAAAGTTTCATCATCTATGTAAGACTGAAAATACCTATGAGTCCATATATTGAAACGGTGGTGAAAGGTACTCAATGTAATTCCACATTGTTTCAGCTCCAGAAGGAATGACTTGAAATAGAGAGGGAGAATATCCTGCTCTTTGAATGAATAGCACGAAGAAATCCCTGTGCTAGCATGGTATGAAAGTTTTATTGCATTCTGGATTTTCAATTGTGCTGTATTAAACCATATTAATATTTGGTTTTTCTAGGGCAGTCAAAAATCATCGGTAATGATGAATTTTTCATTTATACTAGTGCCAAATGATCAGCCTTAGTGCTCCAAGGTCAGTCAATCATTCCACTCTAGTGGAACATTTCTGCCTTTAAGGCAAATGAAACTTTTTTCCTCTCTATCTCAAGTGCAGATAACTTATGGGACAAACTCACTAATAGCTCATCGTGTGTGCCATGGCTGTTGCCCTATGATCCATCAACATACCCGAAATGAAAAGTGATTTCCCCAGAGATGCAGGGTAGAGGTGCTCACAGCTTTTTTTGTGTGTGTACCTGAATGTAGATTCTCTATTAAGCAGCCAGCTGAAGCAAAGTCTCTCTCTACTCAGCTCTGTTGTGACTTGCTAAGAAGGAAAAAAACCTTAGAGTCTGATCCAAAACTGGGTATAATATATGGAGATCTCGATTCCAAGGGCATTCAGAATAGTAATCCTTCCACCACTGGAACAACATGAGCTCATGCTGACGCAAAACTGCATTTAAACAAAATGATCTCTGAAAACATTAATCCTAATAGTTCATTTTGTAATGGAAACCTCCAGGGTTATTGCCTTCATTGTGGTTTTGCTGTGAGTTGATGTATGATGTAGATTTCTCAACGTTTGCCTCAGTACAGCAAAGGAGAAGGCAGGTGAGGCTGCCCTTAAACCCTGCTTACAACATCACTTCCAGACAAAAGCATCTGACCCTTTGGTTTCTGGTTTTGTTTGGCACAGAACTGTAACTACAGCAATTTTTCAGTGACATTCTCTTTTTTTGTCTTTCTTTTAATGTTGCTGCTCTGAGATTGGTGGTATATTGAAACTTGAGTAATTGTATCTGCCTGCATGGTGTATTCAGCCTTACAATGCAATATTCCTTTCTTTGCTTTGTCCTTTTTTATTGCCTGTGTTCTGAAGCCTTTGAATTTAGTTCAGACTGTAAGGTTGAAAGCTGTTGATTTCTAAAAGGCAAAAATTAACAAACAAATACTTCTCCAAAGCTTGCTAAATCAACATATTTGTTTGCAAACCAACACAGACAAAAAGGTTGCTGAGGACACCTGCTTCTTTCTGCTTCACATCCTTGCTTTGTGCCTGCCCTGCTTTCCCCTTCTTTTCTTTTTTAATCGTATCCTTGTTTCTTCTCTCTCACCTGCTATTGCATTTTTCATCTGCCTTCTGTATTTGTCTCCTGTACCTCCTTCAAGTTTTTTCCCCGAGGCACCTTCCATCCTGAAGATAGCATTTTTCAGAGAATGTCTTCCTGTAAAATAACAACAGACCAGGTTTTTAGATGCCCTGTAGTGCTGGAAGTCAGACACACTAACCAGGATTGACAGAAACTGTATTTTTCTTACCAGCATTTTACTTTTGTACTAACCCACTTAGGCTGGGGCAGGAATAATTCCTGTGCAAGGCATGATGTGAAGTATAGTTGCATGTTGGGCTGGTTTAGGAAAGAAATGCTCTAAATCCACTCCAGCAGGTTGGTTGTTTTGGACTTTCACAGAGAGCATAACAGCATTTTGTGCCCATCTCCATGATGCTTCAATGAGCGAGATGTCCAAATCTGAGGTCATGTAATCTGCAATTGTTGGTGTCTGGACAAGCAGTTTTCATTTTGCTTCTGTATTACTGTTGGTGTTTGGACATCCTTAGGCATTTGAAAGCACTTTAGCACTGGTCTAATTACACTCTTACTAGAGGCAGTGGTAGAACTGCAGTTGACCTCACTGGAAACGAGTTTGACAAATGCCGAGTGGCTTTGAAAAGCCCAGTGAAGTGTTCTACAGTTGTCCTGCTGTTCTGGAGCTGGGATGAATATGGATGTTAAGAGTGCTGCTTAGTGGCCCTTCTCAGGCTCCTCTTACAGTGACGGCTCTTGCTTTTGCCAAAGCCAATGTGGAGAGTGAGCATTACATGGGAGCTGCTCTACATCACCTACCTACCCCTGCTCTACTTAACACGAGATATTTAAGACTTATTTTTAAAAGCTCCTATGAATGCAGTTTTGTGGGACATGTGTCCAAGGGGAAGTTAGAACTTCACACCAGTCATGTGTTGTTCTTCAGCAAAGACAAACAGGCATGAGAAGCATGTGAGAAGCTGAATAAAAATGCAGTTCCTGAATCTGCTCTAGAGACAGACTTAAGTGGTTCTTCTCCATGTTTCTTAAGAATGAAAATCTCTTACTAGTCCAAAGTGGAAAAATGCATTATGTTTGTATGTAATAAAATGTGTTTGTCTTTGAAAAATCTATTTATAGGCCTCGTTGATGGCAGCTGTTCAGCTCACTGTCTCAGTGCTACCTGCCAATTTTCTCTTTATATTTCTATTAACTGGAACTTTGGGATTCACAGTTTATTCTAATTCATTCCTAATGATAGTAAGCCAAAGTCTCTCATGTAAGTACTTGTGAGATACACTGAAGCACTGGAGTCAAACTTCTTACAGAGAGAGATTTCTTTTTTTATTATTTCTCTATACTTCTGCATGATTTTTGCAGTGATATGTTCTAAGTATTGAGTTTGTGACTGGTGTCAGAACAGAATGTGTCAGTAAGAATAAAGTTCTTCAATCTGCATTATTTTAAAAAACTTTGACCCTGTCCATCTATGCATAATTTCTTGGTTTCAGGGATGTTCCTTTAGTCTTTTAGATAGAGGCTAAATAAAGATTGCTGTCGCTTTTACTGAAGCAAACCTGTTTATTTCTGAGATATCATTCTGTTAAAGTTAGTGCTATCTCAGAGATGTTTTTAGTGTTGGGGAAATGCTTGCTTTTTTTAAATGCAGATTTTTTAGCAGAGTTAGTTGTTACTCTTCCTTTAATTATCTCTGAAATTTCGAATAGCGCCCTGACTTCATGTTAGAGACATCAATGAGAAATCTAAGAGTTCAGCACACTTGAGGCAGCAAAACAGGTTCATGTGGGTCAGGAAAAACGTAATGGTATTTGTGAAATGTCATCTTCCATTGTGTCTCAGTAGCAAGTGCTGCTGCCTGTTCTGTGTGTGAGGGTAGAGGTGAGTGCATATTCACATTTAGTTGATCTATTCCAACAAACTTGGCTTCATTTCCTCCACTTGTACAGCAAGTCATAGGAAGACGTATTTAGCAAGAGGCATCCTACTTAAGTAAAAATTAAAAGCTATAAAAAGAGCTGGTGCTTTGAGTTAGGCAGAAGAAACAGTCCTTTATTGTCCCAATGAGGTTGAAACATCAGAAATGAAGGCTCATTATGAATGAGTTAATAACAAGATCCAGTGCTTTGACATGTTCTTAGAGTGTTCAAGGGTGCTGAAGAAGAAAATTTAGTTTCAGGTCATATCATGATATTACTGGGTACAATATGTGCTGCTGTCTAAGGGAATTGTGCTGTTTGTGCCAGGATTGAATTGAAAGCTTTATGGTCGATTTTTTTTTTCCCCATTGTTTGCATGTGCAGAACAGTGCAGTAACAGAAGACTGTCAGAAAATTAGCAGAAAAATTATCAGTGGATATCAAGACTACTGCAGTTCTCCTATCCTGATTGTGCTACTCTTGAGCAGCCAGGAAAGCTACAAAACAAAACAAGTTATCTGCTGTAGCAAACTGACTGCTTTAATTTCTGCTTTCCTTCAGAGATAGGTATTTGAGAAACAATAAATATTCCTAAGATGTATTAAAAAACACCACTTCAGTTAACCCAAAAAGAAGAGAAAGAACAATAGGTGAAAATGCAGTGGACCCAAACAGAGAAATGAAATTGATGTCCTGGAAAAATAGTCACAGATCAGGAAACCTTCTCACTGATGGGTACTCATAGAGCATAGATGCATAAAATGCTCAAATGTTCTTTTATATCCTCCTTCCTTTTTTAACCTAGATTTTAAAAAGTTCTCTGTATGGGATTATTTTTCTTCTTTCTCTGTTCTGAGGGTCTTTGTAGAAGTGCGGTAAAAATACAAAAAGGAAATGGAGAGTCTGCTGAGGACAGGTGACCTAATTTATGGCTTTATGCCCCAAGTCTCACCAGAATGTCCAAGGATAACATCACTAGCTTGCTCACAGTTAGTAATTATAAGAAAGCTTGGCAGGGAGACACGAATCTTTTTATTAGACCAAGTAATATGGCTGTGGGGAAAAGGAAAATATCTGGAGTAAATAAGATCTCTACAAGTTCATTAAAAATACATGATTTGGACTGCTGGAAGATGGATGTCTTCCTGACAAGTCCATGTTGGTTACCACGTGAACCTTCTAAACAACCATTAATGTATGCACAGCAGCTTTGGGTAATTGATTTGTTCACGTTTTAAGATGCAGGGCCTTGAATGGGTGTGATATCCAGAAGGTGGGTACCTGATAATTATGGTGCATTTTGAGACATTTTGGAGTGGGTTTATCAGTCACCGGAATTAAATAGGTGTGTGCTGGTTGAGGAACTGGTGAATACACAGATGGGGGGAGAAATAAGGGAAAGGTGCAAATGTGAGTTAAGAATTCGTTGTGAAAATGAGTAGTTACATAATTGAAAGAAACAATTATCTGAGGGGGGTAAGGAGAGAAGGCAATGTGGCCTTTTCAACGCAAAAGAAAATTCTGAATCAATGCTGAAAAAACAAAAACGGCAAGGTCATTAGATTGACAATGAATAATAGAGCAGCTAAGAAAGGCAATTGTGTGCTTCCATTCTTAAGAAAGCCATTTCTTCTGGCAACCAACCATCCCAACCAGAGACTGGAGTCTTATTAGAGTAGGAAATGAGTTGTTCTGCTGACTTCACGTGGGTATCGAATTGGCTGCAAAACTTCTACAACAAAGTTCTTTTCAAACAAGTAGCAAATTGCAGATGAGATCCGTTAATATGCCTCACAGCACTCAGCTGTGTTAATACATGCCAGAATGCACACAACATATGGAGTTTAGGTATGGATTTAAACGTGTTAAATTTGACTCTCAAATTAGATTGATTTATGTTAGTGTTAGACAAATATTATCTAAAAGGACACAAACACAGTAGTTGTCAAAATAAAGCACCAAGCAGAAAGATGGATGTGGCATGCCCAGGCTTAGTTGATTCTTGTACTGAATTTTATCAGGACACTGAAGCTGTGCTTGTTTCTCACTTGTGTGAAGTGATTGCACTGTGTGATAGCAGCAAAGTCCTACAGATCAGATTGCAAAGATTAGTGAAAGGCTTGGTGTATCAAACTGCTGTCATTCTTCCTCCATTTTTCACAAACACAAAGGAAGTATATTTTGAGATATAATAATAAGAGACAATTAAAACTTCTGTTTTCCTGTGCAGGGAAAGGCACAGGATATGCCATCGCTCTCGGTATGTCAGGTTCATGTGAGGCGATCCACCCAGAAATGAGAGCGCCTGCTGAGAGGACTAACAATAGACCATTCACTAAAGAAGCACCAGTAATTAATCCTGGGGTTGTACGGGGTTGTAGGCTAGTTAGAGGCCTGGTGTAAATGAGTATAGTCTAATGGTACCCTAATTTGCACCCAGGTTCTAGAGCATTTAAAGCTATTTACAGTATAAGCATTAGTTTTTATAATTTGTCCTGTCAGAGGTGAGATTCTCTTCTGTATTGTAATGTGTAAGTGCTGGCTTCAGCATTTGCTGGGAGAAGAACAGTTAGGTCAGCTTTTCTGGTTGGAAACTGTTGTTCTACAGAAAGTAATTGCAGTTTTCATGATAAAATGTTGTATGTACATTAAATGTATTCCTATACTCTTGTATTGAGCAATCATGTAATGAAGGGATATACCAGGGATTTCCTCTGTAGAAACCAACCACCTATTCTGAAGACTTTAATATATTTGTAAAAGCTGATTATACGTTGGAGTGTGAGTGTAAAGATCTTGGAGAAAGAGCTCTTTAGCACATAAAAGACATCTCTATATAATCACTTATAAACATCTTCCCTAAAAACCTGACAATATTGAAGGGAGGTGATGAAGAGCTACTCAAAAATCCATTTAACTGATAAGCTGAATGCTCCTAATAAGCCAATTTCAGGCATCACAGTGAAGTAAGTGAAAATAAGTGAAGCAAGAGTCTCAGCCATAAGAAATCCTACCCTTTCAGGACAGTTTCTATGCAAAGTGTGTTCTTTAGAGCTTGTTTAATGGTGATAATATCACCCTTGAGATGCTCACAACTGGCACCCGCTGCTGGTCTCTCAGTACCAGGTACAGTAGGAATAGGGGCTGATCCCATCAGTCACTGAAAGGTTGTTGGAACAACTCAGTTTAATTTCTGGATGGCAGCAGCACCCACCACCCTTGGGACAAGCCCATGGCCCAGCAGGCTCTGATGCTGAGGGTCTGTCTCTGCCCATGGATCTAAGCTGGCTGTGTTGCAAAGAGCAGGGGTGCCAGCACTGGGTGTGAGTGAGCTCACGCCTGGGCATGGCTGTTGCTTAGGCACTGTGGGAAGGGTAATGAGATCCACAGGGAGAATGAGCCGAGTCATGCCCAAGCAGCCCAAGGGCAGTGCAGATAAACCAAGGCTCTGGAGCCACAAGAGAACTCCACCATGCATTTCTTTCCTGCCTTGAGCTTTCACTAACTCAGAGACCTCTGTGCTGCACTCTTATCTCATGCAGGAATGATGTCTTAAATCCTACAGAACTGCAGATTATACATCAGGGTTGCTGTCATCTCTTTGCAGTCATCTCTGTTTTTCTTCTGGAACATTGACTGCAGCCTTAGAATGGGCATGGGGAGTGTGTGGGAGTGTGAGTTTCCCGGGGGAGCTGTGGAGGACTTTTCCTCTAACCACATCAGTGGAAACCTGTACTGAGTTCCTCTGGACTGGAAGTTGCTCTTTGCCTATTGCACAGCAACCTCATTGCTTTTCAGTGTATCCTTTAGAGCCCTTTGGCAGTAGTTTATTCAGTAACTAAAATTTTCTGCTTACCAATTCAGTTTCAGAAAAGGAACAGAAAACCAAACAGAGGGTACAGATGGGAACAGCAGCTGAACAGGGCAGGGTGAGCCTCAAGTGAGTGACAGTTCCTAAGCAAAATGCTCTACATTTCTTAAACTCTTGGATTTTTGCTATTCTGGCGCAGCCTGTCTAGAAATAGCAGTGCCTGGGATCAGCTCTTCTTGCAGCAGAGGTGTGTAGCAGAGAGGAGCCCTTCTGCAGCAAAGGGCAGTGTGAGCACTCTGAGCCCAGCTGTCTGTGGCTCTGTCCATAGCCAGCTCATTGGTCTGAGCCTTCAGGGATGTTGTGTGCGAGCCCAGAGAGCCCTGGAACCTGCAAGATCAGAGCCTAAGTTAACACCTGAATAACCAGGCTTTGTTTTCAAAATAAGGGGCTCTGGCCGCAAGGCTGAGATCTGTGTTCGCCTGAGTTTGAAACTGCCTATTAACTCTCAAGTCCTACATCATCCTCTTCTTGCTTCTACCTCTTTAAGGTCAGGCATTCAGGGCTTAATTTGCATATATGGTTGACATAATTATGCATGTGAATTAGACATGCTCTTTTAACTTCATCGCATATCTGACTGTCCCATTAAAGAGATTTAGAGGCACCTCTGGTCAGTGAAGGTGTCTTAAAACTGACTTGTTTCATATCATGTGAGTATACTTCATTTCAGCTGTGTCCTGACAAGCAGAAACATCTTAAACCATTCCAGGCTTGTTCTCAGCTCATGTCCCTTATGGCCCTTACATTTATATATATTTGTATATATTTATATCCGTATCTATATATAAACTCATTTTTAATCTAGGTTCACTTAGGAAAAAAAGAATTCAGAATATTTAGAGAAAGGAAAGGACAAGTGTCTTTCTTGTGTGGAGATCTGAGTCTTCCTTGAAGACTATGCACTTTGATAATTTTCTGCAGCAGTTATCTTCAACACCAGATTTTGGCAGAACATGATCACATTAGGGCCTGAGGGTACAAATTCCATTTCAGGAGTGTGTTAGAAGAAGGAATCTGCCAGCACAAAGACAGAGGCAGTATGTGCAGTGTGAAAACTTGGAAACAGGCAGCTTAAGGTCAGGAGCAGGAGGGACATACTGTGCTGTTCATGACTGGAGAGGGAGCAGCAGACAGAAGACTTTGGCCAAAGTGCCCTTTGAAGTCTGTGACAGAGCCAGGTGGGGCCAAGGCACCTCAGTACGGGTGAGAGAGGGTGCAGGCAGTAGTGTGCACTTCACTCCTCTGGTGGAAACTCCCTGTACAGACTGCGGGGAAGATGGATTTTTCTGATCCTAGCCCAGTATTTCAACAAAATCTTCCCCTGTCCATGTATGGGTATTTTTAAATATAACTTTGTTTTATTCTAGCTATGGGATTAGAACATTGGCAGTAAGTGCAAATGAGCATTTTCTTCCACATGGTTGAAGACTACCTAATCAAAAACAAGACCAGAGAAGTTGGTGTTACGTACAACCTTAACTTGATCCAGTACTGAATTTCAGCTACTTACATTGCACCTCTTTGGTTAGTGTGACAGTGATTAAAAACAATTGTTTGAAGCTGGCAGCATTTTATTTGATCAAGCGTATTTGCTTAATTCATTCTCAGTTTCTACAGCACATGCCTCTGACAGGGTAAGAACTAGTTACAAATTGCATCGGTGATAGTGAGTGGCCCAAATCTTCATACAAAGAGCAGCAGTATTAAACCTTGTGAAATATCTGAAGCAAATGCCAGGGAAGAGAAACATCCATTGGGTGGAACTGCCCATAAATCTCAGGGGCAATGGCAGCCTGCAGTACAGTGTGGCCCTTCAGAACAAACCCTGCGCACAGACATTAGAAAGGGAAGAAGGGGACAAAACAGCTGACAGTTAAGTAACTGAAGGAATTTTTTGGAAAAGAATATTTTAAGTAAATTAAATCTGAAGCTTACTGCGTCAATATAGAAGCAGTAAGAAAATAAGGTACTGCTTCACACTGGTTTCTCTTCAAGCCGGAGTGAGCATCTTGCTTTAAGGACGTGCGTTGTGGGGATTTGCAAATCCAGTCCAGTTCTTCAGGCCCTGTGGCTGCCAACTCCAGTGAGCCTGCTGGACTGCAGGAGTTGGATGTCTGCTGAGCAAACTGAGGAGGAGAATGAACAAGTATTAACCTTTTTCTCAGGGGTCAGAGCGCAATCAAAATGCCCTTCCACAGAAAGTAACAGAATGAGATTAATTTTACATGCTACAGCTATGATTGTCCAAGTGTTATGGGAAAGGCAGGATAAATTCAGGCAGACAGGGTTTTATTAATTGAGGGAATTTCCAGGCTAATTTACAGGTGTTCAGGGACCTGACCTATTTCAATTTGAATAATAGCTGATGACAGAGTTCGATAGGCACCAGCCTTCTATTTAAATAGAGGGGAGAGAATTGTTTTGGGCTGGGGCTTCTTAATTAGTATTCCACAAATATGGCATCATTTTCCTAAGCCCAGCCAGCACTTATTTCCTTGTCAGGTTTGAATTTAAAAGAAAATCAATGCACTTAACTTTTCTCTATGTAAAACGTTAAAAAATAAATCAGACCTTGTGTTATATCTGGTTATTGATTTAAGTTTTAATCTGAATTAAAGGAGGGAAAAAATTGAAAAAACTCTCAGACACTTTTTAAACTCTTCCTTTGATAATTAGACTCTAATTATGAAACCAAGTTTCTTTTGGTTAATGGACAACTATCTTGGCCATGAACTTTTATCTAAAGTGGAGGGTAATTAATGCTAAATTACACTTCCTAAGGTGCTACATGTTATACCCATCTGAATACCAGCCGTCACCCACCGTTCACTGTATCAGTAAGAAGGAAACAATAAAAAGAGGGGATGACCAGAAGACAGGGAAGACAATTCTATTATCAGTTATGGTCTCCCAATTATTTACTGTAACTTGAAGCTACTTGCTGAGTTCTAAAAATTCAGCTATAATTTTTAACTGTAGGGGTTTTAGCCAATTTAGAAATAAATAATCTCAAGCCCTCTGGGGAATCAGTTAATATTTAATGCTGTTGTACTCTGACGTCAAAATTTCATGAGTAGGTAACAAAGAAATGTGTTTAGTTCACAAATTCATTGAAGCACAGCACAGTATGGAATACACACCTCTAATAGTGGGTTAATTCAGCTGCTTTCAATGTCATTTTTCAGTTAACACATAACATTACATTTGACTAGGGTAACAGTGGCATGGAGCCTCCTGGTAACTGTGTTTCATTATGGTCCTGAGTGCCTGACAGAGATAGTTCTGGTCCTGCACACTGTACAAGTACTTGGAAGAGGAAAGGCCCCATCGCTGGGATGTTCGCAGTCTCTTAGATGTAATCCAAGGCCATCCATGGACTTTGCAGATCTCTATAATAAGCTTTAAGTGGAGGGAGGTGCTTTAAATGTGTAGTGTCTCACTTAAAACCAGGCTTAACTCTCAGTATGATACTGCCTGGCAGAGCTGTCTATCTGTTAATCACTTAGATTCCCTGATGTTGTCCATCCATTTCCATCTCTGCTCTGGCTTCTTCTGGTTGTAGGAGGAATACAATATTTCTCACTGCCTGGCCCAAAATCTTGGCATAAAATACCCCTCAGAGTTTGGGGTTCAGCATGTACCACCCTCTAAAAGTAAACCTGTGCTAATGGCAACAGTCAGCTACTCCTAACAGTCAGAGCAGCAGTAACATGAGACAGCCTCAGATGTCACCA
Source organism: Serilophus lunatus (assembly GCA_013399895.1). NCBI lineage: Eukaryota > Metazoa > Chordata > Aves > Passeriformes > Eurylaimidae > Serilophus > Serilophus lunatus. The sequence continues at coordinate 561,435 of VXBA01003842.1, forward strand.
TCAGATTAATGCCAGATAGCCACTAGGCAACCCAATGCAAATTGGTTCCTAAGAATGACTCCTGTTGTCTGCCCCATAATTTAAGAAACTGGTAAGCACAGACATTTCCTGGGAAGGGCATTTCCCCATCTCCTGGCAAAGCATGCACACTCATGCCCAGTCCTCACACATTGCACCACAGACAGGATCTGTGACTGGGGAATACAGTTTCTGTGATGCTGACTAGTTCCCATGGTTCTTCCTAAGACACATAATCTGGGCAATTGTGAAATATTAAGTTTATAGAGAGTAGTGGCTTCTTTTTGTTCAAGAAATAGCATTGAGCTCTCCCATGTTATTTTATTGGTGTTCATTCTCATGAAGGCTAGTAATCTTGTTTAGCTCCTTGTCTCCACTGTGAAGTACATTTGCAGCTTCTTTAATCTTTTCAGGATAAGCAAGCCAGCCAGAGGCTAAATAATTACTGACAGCTGCTAGGTACTGTCTGTCCTATTAGATGTGTTAATCAAATTTTGTAACTGTATAGAAACTTCAACATCAGCAGAACAAGGTAGCTTGGTCTTCTTTTTCTTCACAAGATTTACCCAGAATGCTGTGCTCTGCATATATTTTCTACACAGTTTCAGAGAATCACACCTTGAGTTGGAAGGGACATTAAAGCTAATCTAGTTCCAACACCTCTGCCATGGGAAAAGCCTTATCCATCCTCGCTCCTAGAAGTGCTCTTGGGCTTCTGGTGTCTCCTTGGTCCCCATGTCATTCCCAAACTCTCCTGTAGGTCCTGCAGCACAGGAGTGGAACCCAGAGTGGCTCCATCTGCAAAAGGAGTGAGAATGACATATCCCTTTATTCATGCAGCGTCTCCCAGTACAGTAAGTGTAAAATTAGATTTTGGATGTAGGACACAGCAGAGATTAATATTATGGGTTCTAGCCAGAAAAATGTACTCTAGGCAGATGTAGTCTAATGGGTTTAGTAGAGGCATGCTGTGCATATGTAGGTACATCACCGGGCCAAGTCCCTTGTGCTGTAACTGCACAAAAGCTAATGAGACAAAAATGTTAATTTCATGACCCATCTCCTGGAGTCCTCACAGAGAGCTTCCTCTCCCTTGGGACTGGGGAGTGAATTGAGATTTAAAGTCAGGCTGCTGTGGAAGCCTTACATGTTGGGCAGGAGTAGGGAGGAACAAAGTCCGTGCTTGCAGTGGGTGGCTACTATTTCTATGCAGTGACAAAAATAGGTGCTCTCTGCATTTGTTCCAGTGTCCCCAGGCAGGTAGAGCACAAGGAGTCTGGGCCCTGAGCTCACTCTATAGTCATAGAGGGAATCTATAGATTCTTCTACATGGAGGCAGCTGCCTCAATGAGCTCCCCAGCCCTGTCCCTCTGACAGCCCAGTGTGCCATGGGGCAGGCACTGGAGCCAAGCCTCAAATCATTCCCTGAACACTCATGAGCCTCCAATGGCCCAGCAAAACTGATCTTCTGCTGTCTCTGCCTGGTCCCTCATGACCATCACAGTAAGTCAGATTTTCTCAGACCCCCGTTGGCCTTTCTCAAAGTCCCCTCATCATGTATCTGTTGCTCTGACTTTCAAAAATAAGAGCAAACCTAATGCCTATAAAATAATCCCAGCAAAACTGAGATTTCTCTTAGTAATATGTCTGAACTATTCATATTTCTGTAACAGAGATCACAAAAAGGAGTAAAGCAGAAATACTTGTTTATTCCTACTTCATCTCGAGGAAGATTAAACATAAAATCAGATCTCAGGGTCAAAACCTGATCACTTCCACTTGTTCCACTGTCACTTGTCAATTTTTAGCTGTTCTGCAGCATCTCTGTGCCTTGCTGTGTCAGTTTTGCTGTGCTCCTTGTCAGCTTCACAAAAAGGAACAAGGGGAAAAATTGGCAACTGGCACACAGGAATCAGAGGTGGAATAAATTGCAAAGGAGTGGCTGGAGAAGCATGAAGGCCTTTGCAGCTCAAGAGTCCTGAAAACTCAACAAAGAATTAAAGGCATATTTTAGACATGCAGTTAAAAACTGCACAAGCTCTGAGACATCAGGAATGGTTCTAAATTATAGTAAAAGGTGAAGAATCTGTAAATTTTGCTAAACAAAAGTAAAATATCAGAGATGATACTAAACTCTGGCAAAAGGAAGCCAGAAGAGGCAGAAATGTTGCTAAACACTCTGGAAAACATACTGCATTTTTTTGTCTTCTACTCAGGTTAATACTAGAGCAGGGGCTGTTGGATGCCATGAGGTTTTGCAGAAAAAAGGCTGTGTGTCTGTCTGTGATTCCAGAGACATGGAAAAAATTTTGGGAAGCCAGTGAGATTTGAGTACATAGTTTAAGCACATGCTGAGCTCATACTCGCTACTCAGTAGACAATCTCTGCTGTACCCATGTCCTGTGTGGATCAGCTGTTGTTATGGCATCACTCCCAGTAAAAGAAGTGGTTTGGTGTAAACTTTAAAAGGGGGGGGGGGGGGGGG
>VXBA01003842.1:564707-680030 GCA_013399895.1 Serilophus lunatus
AAAAAAAAAAAAAGGCAGCCTGAATGAGCTTTTGGAAAGGTGTATCTTTGTTGTGGATATAAAATCTGTGATGCTTTGAAGTGCTCTGATAACATCTCGCCGTAAAAAAGAAAAAAAGTTAATTGTTCTGCCTTGGTAGCTGGGCTTGGTGAAAGTACAGTGAAAAAGGCAGTGTTTGGTTCCTTTCTGAGAAGCACAAGTTTAAACGAGAATGTTGAATAATGCCCCAGTGCTTATGCCCTGTCCATTTTACACCCCAGCTGAAGCAGATGATGAATACACCCAAACATACACAGCTGAAGGTGATGGTAGAAGGTATTGCAGAGCTCATAGGTGTAACCATTCTGGCACCCGTCTTTTTGAGTGTCTCCATTTGACCCTTTAAACTGTGTTGTTCTCATGTATTTTGCATAAAATGAGCCACAGGTTCACTTTATTTAGTCTCTCAGTGTCAGGCAGGTTTTCAGTCTCTGAGCCACAGCTGTAGCTCTTCTGCAACCCCTCTTTCTTGCCAGTGTTCTTTCTCTGAAGGATGGTTTGGAGTTCCAGTAATGCTCGCACAAACAGTTGTTCTGTAATTGCCATTGTTCCCATGGTACATTTTACTGGCAAACATTGTGTGTCCGAGGCCTGCTCCTGATGCCAAGGGTTTTTTAAGATGTGCTGAGCACCTCTGTCTCACTGAGTTCAGCTGGCGTTGACAGCTCCAAATACCTTGCAAGAGTAAGCACTTGGCATATAGGGCAAGTGAGACAATCAACATTTTATGCATGTCAGGATGTGATCATGCTTGTTTTAATCCACTCTCCAGTAAGCCTCCTTGCAGAAAAACAGCTCTTGCACTTAATAAAGCCCGTGCCTTCAACCAAACAGCAGCAAGTGTAATTACAGACTGTTTAGGAGAATGCTTTTGCATGAGAGTTACCTTCTTCTTTAGCCATGTTCGTAGCCTATTAAATTTTAGATTACTCAAATAAGATTTTTCTTTCTCATTCATGTAAAAATGTGCACTGTCTTTTCATGCAGGTAATTGCATTATCTAAACACATGGGTTCTTCACAGGTTTTTGTAAGAGAGGTGCTCTTGGTGCCAGGTTAACATCCCAGCATGCATCTGGGTGTGCATTTACCTGTGTGTGGGACAGGATTTTATGGCAGTCAGTGGATCACACTGACTACAGGTAGAGCATTACACTATTTTGGAAAGTGTGCCTCACCATAACAGAGGGGAGAACAAGGGTTGAGGTCTGGCTTTTGGGCATTTTCTGCGTGTGAAACATGAACGATGCAATCTCGATAGAGAAGGAGAAGAGGAATGACCATCTGAAGTGAAAACACAAGAAGACATAACTATTTTACCCCAAATCATATAATCTGTGCCTAAGGCAAGCATGTTGTGTTGAACCACCACACAAAAGTGTTGTGCTGGTGTCTCACACACCTTATCTTTCTATGAAAGCAGTAACTGTGTTAGCAACAGACCCCTGCGATCAGTGAAAAACGTATTGAATTTAATTCTCCTTGGCACCAGAGACTCATTTGTGTTGCCCCACAATGGCAAGGCTGTGCTAGGAACCCTGGCTATGAGAGAGCATTTTGTTATTTATCATCTTAAAGTGTGTTCTTCCCTGGAGAAGTGCTGCTTTTAATAACAGACTTCTGGTGATAAGAATGCAAAATATATCAGTTTCTGGTATCTTTTTTAATTTATGGATGGCACAGCTTAAAACCAGGTACATCAAATAAAATAACTACTGCTGAGAGTGAATAAAAGTTGGCATGTATGGCAGTTTAAAATAGCCCTGTTTTCACCCTAAATATAGCCTGGTTTAATTGAAATCTAGTGGTAGCTATGAGACAGCTGCTATATCAAAGACCAGTGACAGCCTGCTGAGGTTAAAAGAATAGAGGCTGCCTGTGTCTCTGCTGAGATAAAGTGGCATCACAGGGAGAAGAGCATCAGTTAGACTGATGAAAAGTTAAGTTTTTAAAACACTGATTTGTAAAGCCCTTATGCAGTTTTATTTATAGTTAGTCTCTATCCTCCTAATAAAATAGGTTTCTGCCTGAAAGCAGAAGCACGATGTAGATCCTCAGTTGCTGTTAACTGCTTTAGCTCAGCTGGAAAGGAAGCTATGGGTACAGCAAGTCAGTCGGGTGTGCCCCTTGAAATTCTTCAAGTGTAGGAGCAATAATGATAGAATTTCAGTTTTTTCCATGAGAGTCTCTTACCAATGGGTATTTCAGCTTCATGAGGCCAGCCTAAAACCACCACATGGTTTGGGGGAGAACTCTCAGTATATCAAGGCATAATCCAATGCTTGCATATTATTAGCTAAGTGATCTGATAGTGATGATGTTGGTGCCCCATTCTACATGTGTACTCCATGTACAGTAAGTCCAGAGACTTAGTTCTAGGAAGGAGTTGCCTTCATTGTCACAGGTGGAAAGTGGACGTTTCTCATTATCCTACATCCTTCAATATTCTCTAATTAACATGCACTAGTTTTAATTTCCACGCTTTTTGGTTATTATTAATTTTTTCAGCCTCTTACAGCCTAAATCTCTAAACTCCAATCTCTCAGACTTATCCTTCCTGGTAGCTATTGCTATTCTTTTTACTTGCTAGTACTTAATTAATATTTGCCATGTTCTTACTAAGGTAAGTCTATACTTTCTCATTATATGAAATCAAAAGTACATGAGCTTAGCTCCCAACTAAGAGAAGCATTAGAAAGATATAGGGCACCCCCACATATGGATTTATTTTCTTTTGATTTCGATTCTCAGGAGAGCCCTTAAAACCTTCTATCAACCTTGTCAATCAAATAAATTGATGAATCATTGAGTCAGAGCTATGGCTACAAGCAGTCCTGCATAGCAAGTTCTGAGGTGAGTTCCTGACTTTCTTGATTATTGCACACAGGCAGAACCTCTTCATGGCTCTGGGTCACTGCTGAAGGAATACAAAACAAGGGAAGTGAAAGCTCATCCACCTCAGGTTTTGTGGTTGCACTTTGGAAGATGTGAGTTCTATTCTCCTTCTGAGCCTCATGCTCCCTGGACTGGCAGGATCAGGAGGAAGGTTAGAAAGGCAAAGCAATCTGCCTAAACAGGAGAGAAAGCATCCTCATAGCAGCCCCTCTAGTTGAGTACAGGGCAAAACCAGCAGGCACTGAAAGCAGGGAGAGTCATGGAGTACAGGAGAAGAGAAAGATAATGTAAAGTGTTATTGAAGGGTTTGCCCTTAGTAAGATGTTTCAGCATGATGGATGAATTAAGTATTCTTATGGACTTCCCTGGATATCTGTAACTTGTGTTCTCTGTTGGCTTCATTATATGTATGTTATACAAATGATTGGGAAGGGCCACCACACCAAAGGCTTTAAGCTGCCCTCAGGTATTTTTGTATTCATTACTGCCCCAAATGTATTCCTAAGTATCAAATGACACAAGCATACTTCTCCTCTGGACTGCCCTGAGAGGAAGGACTGCCCAGACATTCACGGAGGGTCCTGGCACACAGACCAAGAGGTAGGAATCTGTCCTCAGCATCACCTTCCAGGCATGCAGGAGCCCTGGAGCTCAGTTGATTGATCCCAGAAAACCAATGAAGTGCAAAAAAAGCCTCACAGGGAGTCACCTGAGTTCTTAATGCTGTTGTTTATGTAACTGTAACTTTTAAATGTTTTCAGATAACCATGTTAGTAAATTGAGAGCCTGTGAAGTGTACATGAGAATGGGTCAGACAACACGGCTGTCTCTGACAATGGCCACTAGTAGATCCTCTGAGTGTCCAATATTCTGTGCCTCAGGGTCCTCCAGCCAAGAGTGGTATCTCAGTTTAACAGCTATGTGAAATTCCTGTTGATGTTAAGGGGAGTTTAAAAAAAGATATTCCAGCCATCCCTACTGAGCTAACAAAGACAATTATGCAGTTTTTCCTCTGCATTTGGTCATCTCCAATTTTGCTTTTAGTATACAAAAGCAACAGTTAAAAGTATGGCATCAAAACTTCCAAATCCATGTGAACAGCTTAATCAGATCCCATAAAAGGAGAAAGAGGACTTTCTCTTGCAGGCTATGCAGCATCTCTTGAAGAGTGAAGAGTACGTTCATTATGCTTCTTTTTTGAAGGGAAGGATTTTCATCTCCTTCTCAATAGATAGTTTTGAACAGTTCATTTCACAAAACATTAGGAAGGAAAGATTTGGGGAAAATTGTATTTCTCTGCCTTAAAATTGAGTTATGGGCAGGGTGCTTGCCAGCTCATTTTTCTGGTTTGTGTGAAATGGACATTTGTGAGTTGTGGAAAATGAGCAATGGGAGGAGGGAGGAAATTGTCCAAACCTACATAAGAAGGTTAGATAATATACTGTTATAATTTATAAGGATTTACAGACACTGCTGTGCTTTGATACCCAAGAACTCCATTGTGGACACACTGCACGGTGTTCTTGCCCTGTGACCCATCGGATCAATGGCAGCCATTGATGGGTCAGCTTTTGTCTGCCTTGAGGACATGGGAGCAACAGCAGCAATTAAGTGAACAACTCTAAATTCTGATTCCAATATTGATAATTGAACTTGAGCTGTCAGGATGATGCTGGTAACAAATGCTGGTGGCATAGACTCACTAATAGAGCCTGGGGCATGTACGAGGATAAGATGTCACAATGGAAGGCAGGTTATGAGTTTTTTACAGGTCAGTACTCATGAGCTTCTCACACCAAGAGAGTCAGGAGAGTCTCCTGTTTCCACCAGGCTGGAGTTAGAAAGGACAGGCCGTCAGAGATTGCAGATAGTGCTCTCCTCTGACACTAGGTCAGCTTCCTTATAAGCAGAGCACTCTATGGATATGCTGATGTCCAGTACAAGTCCTCACTTAGAAACTGCATGCATTTGCTCAACCAATAATGCTTTTGAATATGTCCCAAAAGTGAATTCTTCTCACAGCTCAGTAAGTTTTACAGGTGCCTTATACTTGGTTGCCTTAGAGTTTATGAACCTTCCTAATGTTACAAAAACAAGAGCCAAGAAAGTACAGAAATTAAGTGTTTTATTATGAAATTTCAGAGGAGAGCAAAGGTAAAATATAGTGCTTCATTGTTGGAGCTAGTTTTTATTTTCTTATATTCTGAAAACATAAAAGAATAATTTCTTATCAATTGCATGTTCCATTAGGAAACCACTTTTTCTTTTTGAGCAGCCATAGTTATGAAAGCAGTCCATGCCTAATTAGTTTAATAACAAATTCTCATACTAAAGATGTATGGATTATATATATTGTGTCAACAAATAATATTTGTCAGCTGTTGGTGCTGCACTGGAGGGAAGAGGGGAACACAACACATTAGGCCTCTTCTGTTTCTGTAAGCTCATTTTAATATCCAACATTAGCATTTTCAAGCTTCTTTATAAAGGAAAGGATGCTCTCTTTCATTTGGAGACTGAAAGAGTCTCCATCAGACTGTAGTTAGTTTTATATGCATCTAATATAAAGAAACTAACAGTACTTCTTTTGAGGGTTGAGGTGGTGGTGGGGAGAGTACTTTACAAATTAAATTCATTGAAAGGTCTCAAGGCCAGAAAATCTGGAACTGATTTTAGCCTCAAACCTGAATCTGTTTTAAAATGTGTTGAGGGTGAAAACAGTGTAGAGAACACTATGAATGAAACTTTATTCTATTGAAAGTTTTTTTTGGTTTATGTTTTTCTTTAGCTCTGACAGGGAAAAATCAGGAGACTAGAAAAAGGAAAAGACCAGTGTGGATAGAGCAGAACACAACATCCACAAATAATCCAATATTTCATAATTTAGTTTTACACTCACTAGACTGCAGAGTCCCCACTACACGGTGGGGAGAATAATCTAAGAAGGGTATTGTCTTGACAATGGTACCATCAGAGCTCAAAGAGAGCTGGCAGCTTTCTAGGAGTAAATCTGTGTCCTTCTTTCTCTCTCTCTTTCTCTACTTAATATAGATTAAAGTGACCTCTGGAGATAAACTCTACTGAACCTCCCCAAGTAGTTCAGCAGTGTAGTTTTTATTTGTACAGTATGTGAAAGAAGAGTTCAGGTTAAATTCCTGGCCTTTCAGAAAAGTTTATCTGTTCCCTAAAAAAAAAAAAAGAAAAAAGACGATTTTATTTTAAAGCCGAAGCCTCTTTCATCGTCCCATGATCTCATGAGTTCTTTGCCTGGCCTGTGACCTTTCAACCTTGCACTACATGTTTCTTTTTTAAATTAGCCAGTGTTGAGACATCAATGGAGGAATATCAATGTTATTATAAAAGGCATCATTCTCTCCCAAAAATGTCAGTATGAGTGAGTCATTGCACCTAACTGCTTAGCTTTTGCAAGGCAGCAAGGAAGATTTGAAACTGTGATCCAGGGTCCCCCAGTCCACCAAACTTCTACTTAAAATGCTTTAAAAAGTGATGTCCCTGGTTTCTGCTACAATGGAAGCAAAGGAACTAAGCTTTGCTCCTTTAGCCACAGAAGAAAACTCCTCTCTAGGGCCAAACTATATATGTGATGTAAAAATACAGAGCTATTGCAAACAATTCGTTTTCAAAGCTATGCTCAGAAGTACCACTGAAAATACAAACCAACGAAGTGAAAACCCTGTAAGAAAGAACTGAGTGTCCTGGTGAGTTCTATCATTTCTAACACCCGGTGTCTCTGCATCTCCTTGTATTTATGCTGTCTGGTTTCTAGCAGGTTGAGGAAATGAAATCAGATTAAGAGCTCCATATTTAATCTTAAGAAGATGGGCTTGCGTTGTCTGGCATCTTAAAAAGTCCAACACCGGATGCTTATGTGGTGCTGACCCAAGTAACAGCACCTAGAGAGGCATAACATTACGTGAGGATGTTGGGTTATAAAGGTGCTTAATCCTCAGCCAGGATAAACTGCTGTACCTATGCTGCCATCACACTGTCTTCTGAGGGCTTGGTCTTGGAGCACCTTTTAAAGTTTTGTAGCTATAGCAGATGAATATATTGTGTTGCAAAATGCATGTATCTTAAAATGAAAAACATACTGGCCCAAATTCATTCCATCTGTAACTGCTCATGTACAGTTACATCAGACGTGAAGCTGGCACACATCAAAAAATGTGTGTCACCTGGTAATTATCTTAACAGTGCAGAGCAAAAGGCATGGGAAGGACACGTATCCAAACTCCAAGTTGGGTTTTCTGGCCCATGTGTGGAAGGCCGCCCAACATTTGCTATTAGCTGTCCTGCCAGCTACCTGGTGATAACCCTGGCTTACCTGCTCCTCTGGCCGACACGTGCTTGGTGCTGGGGATTTTCTTTAGCACAGACACAGCCTGGAGTGGGAGAGCCTCTGCTCCCAACAGAAGGTGTTGGATGCTTTTAAGTTCAGTGCTGTCAGCATTTCCTCACAGTCAGTTTCTCTAGAAAAACAGGTTATGTTGTCCCTAACTGAATGTAAGGTGAAAAAAAATAAACACTTGAGCAGAATGCAAGACAATTGTATTAATTCATATAACTGCTTCAGTCTGTAGTGTTTAATGTAGCAACAGCTGAGGATAAAGTGCCAACTGAGAAGTTCCTTTAGGGATGCCAGACGCCTGTATTGTGACTCTATGCATTTCTTTTTTCATGGCTGTAACTTCTTCTTGCAAAACTCTGGGATGTCTGTCCCATTTCAATTTGCCTCAGACCACTGCTCAGGAACAAGCTGTTGAGTTGGCATTCATGGGAACAGTGTGTGTTCCTGCTGGTGTCTTTCTTAGGTCAATGCCAGAGACTGATGACAGTGAGAATGAGAGTAGATTTTTTTCCCTGAAAAATCCTTTCCAACCAGTCAGCTACTCTTGAATTATAAGAGGAAATCATCTGATTGCAACTTTTGCAGAAAGTGAAAGAAATCTTCTATACATCAATGTAGGGGCAGGGTGAAAGAATGCTTTTCTAATTTAGTAATTTTGGGGCCAATTTTGAGCCATTTCATTCTATTGAGCCAAGCTCTGCTTATCAAACATAAACCAGATCCAAGGACTGTGTTCATGTTCTTTGTTCTTTGCTGCATATGCTTTGGAGAGCTGGGAGTGTGAAAAGCTTAGTTGAAAGTGTCCAGAAAGGATAAAATGTACTTCCTGGGGCAGACCCAATTAGCAGCAGTGTCTCTAACGAGTTTATGGCATTTATTTTTTTTTTTTGCCTTTATGACTTCTTTCTACTGGGAAATCTCTGACTGAGATATAACACAAGTACAGTCCTGCAGGGTGGAGTCATTTGTAGGAGGTCATTAAAGCAATACATTCCTTTAAGTTGGTGCTGTAAAATTGGATTATTCAATTCAAAATACAGCACAGAGTGGCAATTACCTGCATTAGCCAGATTTTCTGTCTGAAATTACTTGGTTATTTCTAGTGTTCTCTGCAGAATACTAGCCACACTGGGGAAATGAAGCATTGCATTTAGAGGGAATTGGTCTGTCTTGCCCAAGGGTCAAGCAGCAGGTTGGCTCACCCTTGGCATACACTGCTACCCTTGTCCTCAGTGAAGCCTCTCTTCCTCTGTTCCTCAGCAGCCAGAGCTGTAATTGTCCTTGCCGTTGAGCCTGAATCTGGCTCACTCAAGACCTTGGAAGGATCTCCAATTCTGTACATCTACTGAACAATATTCTCGATTAAATTATCTGGACACACAAATCCCAACAAGTCTTAGTATTTCAGGAAGGCGAATGGTGTCTTATGAAGTCAAGTGAGAATAAGATGGATTTGTCAGTTGTACATAGATGTCCCAGGAACTCAGAGGGACTCATCTGATGGTTTTGGTGATCAAAACAACCAGACATGTGTTGCTTGTGCGTGTCAGTAAAGCTTCAAAGGGGAATGTGCACAGAGGGGAGGAGGAGGAGATGCCGGATTTCTAGTGAAGGAAGAGTCAGTGAAGAAGTAAATAGCTGTAGATAGTGAGGTGTAATCTAGTAAATTCTCTGAGTAACTTAATTAGATTGAATTCAGCAAAACACACATCCGGTTTCTTCTGAACACCAGCTAGTGTTGGGGGGATGGATAGGGAGCAGGAGAAGGGCTTTCTTGAACCCTGTAGGAGACAGCTATTGGAGAGATTAAAGAAAATGGGCAGAAAAGGTACTGAGATACTCCTGCTTTGATGGAGATTTTTCAATCTAAAGGTGTCAGATTTGCTGATGTTGCCACAGAATCAAAAGCATCATAAAACTGGCTAAGTGGACCAGGGCTTTGTTAGATGACATTGGTGACAGTGAGGAAGCAAAGCCCACTGAGGCTTTGCCCATCTCCTTTCCCTCCCCACTACCCATTCTGTGCAAACTTTAATTCATGCATAGGGAAAAAAGTAGAAACACCACTGAATTCAAGTGGGGATGTTCCATTCTTTTATGTGGCATCAAAAATACAATGCAATTTGATAAGGTTATCTGGGGTTTTCCTGTTCTAGTTTCACTGTCGGACTCCACACCTATGTTGTAACTCAGCATAGGTCCATTTTGGAACTAGTTAGAGGTCTGGTGGGCATAGTTATGTCGCTGCCTGTACAATTCTTACATCAAGATGAAAAAGAGAGGCATGTCCACTGCATTGCCAAACTTTTGGAAAGTACCAGAGAAACAAGATATCCCTGTGAAAGTCAAGGTTGTAGAAAGCCTCTGTTCACCTCCTGTTTTTAAATGGTAGCTTTCCCCACTTGTGCCAGATAATTTGGCTCTTCTTCATCATTCTTGCTTCATAATGCTTGGATCAGCTTTTCAGTGGGCAGTACTTCTTGTTGGGACTGTCAGGAGGTGATCTCCAGAGCAGGATGGATTTTCTGTCTTCCTCTGGCTATCTTGCTTGGCTGGCTGTGTGCTTTTTCTCCTCTGCATTTTGTCTACTCATCTTTGTTTTACTGTGCTTTTTCTTATCTTTCCTAGTTCTAGCTCTTTCTGCCTGTTTTTTGGACAATGTTTTGTTCACTTTTTGCCAAACTCCATTCTCTTAGCTGAGAATGTTCAGAAACTGGATCTGGTCCTGAGACACACACAATCAAATTTATAATGGATGCCAAAGATACGTTGCCATCATGACACTTCGAAGGTCTTTATTTCAATTTGCTTTAAATGGACCTGGGTCAAATCCTGCATATGCATACAAACTTAACAGCAAAATGAGATATGCCTCATTATTTAAGATTTGTTTGCTAAGGATTGGATCCTGTACAGACTTGCAGAAAGCTTCTCTGTTGAAGAGCTCATATCAGCTCAGGTTTATTTTTAATTTGTCTACTTATAAGCTTCTTATTATGATAGTATGTGAGCATCTCACAGGCAGGTGGTCAGATACGAAGCACTCTTAGCCCTATTTAGGAGATAAGTGACCTGCTGATGGTCACTTAATCACAGATGTTTGCAGCATAGCTCGTACGTGGGTTATAGCTCCTGAAAAGTGCTTGGGAGTCGGCAGTGTGATCTGTGCTGGCAGTTGGTAGCCTAGTGTCTCACTGGGGGAATAGCAGAGTGCATGTGAATAGGCAGAGTGTGTGCTGCCGTCTCTCAGGATTTTATCAGGAATGACATGACTTTAGTCCCTGCCGCAGGCACTGTTGTCACCCAGCTTAGGGAAGTGAGATGTATACGAAGAAAGGAAATACTTTGGCCTGTGAAACGATCTATAGCTCAGGGGATGGTTCCAAGGCCAAAACTCAAGGGCTTCAGTCCCAATTCTTTCCCTGCCAGCAGTTAGTGCTTCAGTGCACTTCAGCAGCTGTATGATTGCAGAGGGCTTTGTGCTGCAACCTTGGGGTGCAGCTGTAGTTCACAGAGCTTCCCCCATGTCACTTCAGGCAGAGCTGAAAGCAAGCCCTCGATACACAGAGGCGGCAAGTATCCAATATCAGGCTTTGAGAAGGAAAAGAGAAAATTCGATAGTGCTTTGGTCCTGTGTCACCCACCCCGAGTCATTCTGTAGCAGCCAGACCAGATAAAAGGTTTATGCCTCTGCCTTTCTTCTCTATCAAGTACTTTGTCTCTTTGGAGCTTGCATTCCTGAAGTTCATACCCTTCAACAGACCCAAGTGAGACTGTTGTTAACTATGTGTCTGTTAGTATTTGATTTTCCCTCTTTGATTTTTCAAGAGGAGGAATCAAGATCCTGGTGTTCCTCTAGTCATGGCAACATACATATGAATTCCTCTGCTACTTGTTTACTGTTGTTATTGTAGTTGGATTCATTAGATGAGATCTCTGATAAAAGTCTTCAAGTGATGTGTTCAAAGCCTGGGGAGAGGAAAGGGTTATAGCTATAAAGTTAAAATAAATCTCCAGGAGTTAGGGCTGAAATAACTTTATCCTACATAACCTACTTGATAACCTCTTATTGTGTGCTGTACTTTTGCATCTACAAAAGAATTCCTGTTTAAAAACAGGGTAGGTCAGACTTCACATCATCTGTGGCAGATTTTTTTCCCCACATATTTATTTCTAGGAACAAGACCTATTTTCACGCTCCAGAAAGCTCAAAAAGCAAACCCAAAACTAAGGTACACCAAGTCTTTGGGACTGTGTAAGCCTTGGGTTTTGAAAGTGTGCATAACTGAGAGATGCAGCAAGATGCCTAAAGGCACAATGTCATCTGTGAAAGAATTGAGATTTGGAGTGTATGGGGTGTATCTGACTCATAGCTTTTAACTTTTGGTGGTAATGATGTGTCACCTTAGTCATGATCTTCATTACAGAATTCTGCCTGTCTTTGTGGTTAGATCCTCTTAATCTGCTTTGTCGTCTCTCATAGATGAATCTAATTAGGAAGATTTAATAGGAAATCATTAGGCGATTTCATAGGAAAACAACTTTTCTCTCCCCTACTGCCATCCTTCCACTCCCCGGGGCTCCTTCTTTGCTGTCAATTACTTCTCCCTTACTCATTCCTAAGGAGAACAAGCAGTTCTGAAACAGTGAGATGAACAATGCCTATTTCCCACAAATTTTTGCATGTCTGAGTGACTAGTCCAGAATGTACGATCTCTGATAAATTTTGCTGAGGGTTTTTCGGGGCACAGTGGTGATGATTCTGTCGGGGGGTTCTGCTGTCTTTTAAGGTGTAAGCTTTTACAAGTGCTCCAGCTGAGACATGGGCAGATTCCTTCTCCTTTTCCCACAGAAAATAACCGCTCTCAGAAGACTCGGGAGTGATCAGGTCTTCTGTTGTGTTGTGAAACGTGTTAAATGCTGGCCAAAAGCCTGCAAGCTCAATTGGGGGAAGGACACGGGCATTGCCTTGACACACAGGTGGCCACAGACGCCTCCGTTCTGTTGGAAGCAGTTTAAACCCCGGTTGGCAGAGCTAGAGAGCACCAGTTTCAGGAGCTGGCAGGGTGCTCTAGGTACTAAACTCCAAATGCTGAGAACGTGTCGCTGTAGGAAGAGAAACGATTTTCATTTACTCCCAAAGGAGCGCTCTTAGCCTCCCCTGGACCTTGTCGGGACTCCCAGGCTCTTAATTCAGATGCTTGGTCTGGCTGATCGTGGTATAATTTAAGTTCTGCACGGCTATTTTCCCACACCACTGGGGTACTCGAGGTACTCAGGTTGAGCCACCGGGACCACTCCGCCGACAAAATGGGCTTCTTGCGCGTTGTCACCGCGTCCTCCCCGAGGGACGGCGTGCGGCCCCTCGAGCCCTGCCCGGGCAGGGTCTGTGTTTTCGGGACGCTGCTCGCCCGGTCCGGCGCCTCCCGGCGCTGCGCAGNCCGCGCCCCGCCCCGCCGCGCTCCGCCCGGCCCGGCGGCGCCGCAGCGGCAGCATCGCGGCGGGACTGCCCGGGGATGCAGCCGCGCTAAGAACAAAAGCCCTCTGCGCGCTCACGCTCCGGGGCTTTGAAGCGGCGCGGCCGAACTTGGATTTCTGCCCCCTCGGCCGAGCCGCGGCGGCGTCCGGGCTGAACTCGCCGGCGCCTTCCCCGCACGCCGCTGGCAGCCGACGCTCCCTCGCCCGCCGTCCCGCCGGGGCTGCCCGCTGAGGGGGCCGCAACTCGCGTCCCGCCGGCCGCCTCCCCGCCGCGGGACCTTGGCTTTGCCCTTCGCACGGCAGGTGGCGGGGCCAGCGGAGAAGGATGCGTGTCTTCCCGTGGGGATTTTGGCTGCTGTATGTCGCCTCCGCCCCGGCTCGCGGTGACAGCGGCAGCAAGGCGAGGAGCTGCGCCGAGGTCCGGCAGCTGTATGGGGCCAAGGGCTTCAGCCTCAGCGGCGTGCCCCAGGCCGAGATCTCCGGTGAGTCCCGCGGAGGGCCGCGGGGAGCGGCTGAAGGCGAGGTGTCCGCGGCCGGGGCAGCCCGTGGGGCATCCCCGGCGCGGCTCGAGGTACCGCGGGGCGCTCACCGCCCGTCGCTGGAGTTTGTCTCGGGTCGTGGGCGGCGAGAAGTCGGACCCGGGAGGTTCCTCCGGGGGCCGGGCTCCCCTCGCCCCTTGCAGCACCCCCCGGCCTGGAAAGGGTCTGTCCCCGGCGGTGGCAATGCGAACGGAGCTGTGAGAGGGGGTGGTCGCACTAAGCGTGCAGTGGTGGTTCTCTCTTTTTTCTCTCTTTTTTTTCTCATTGTCTCGTTGCTTCTGAGTACAATCGAAACGATTTCAGGGGTTTTGTTCAGAAATCAGGATAATCGGAATGTAGCGGGTTTTGGTGTCGGAGCGGGAAAATGCCATAAGGTTATGAGAGAGGAGTTGATTTATTTTAATCATCTTCTGGTTGGGAAACAGATGTATAAGTGGTATTTGTCACTTGATAAAAATGAAGCAGGAGTAAAATGACTATGTCAAACGTGAAGCGCAAGAGGAAACCCATGCAACCCACATCACTGTGTCTGTCCTCTTGCCTTCGTTCTGGCTTTGGACAAATCTTGATTTCCTTGTCTTTGCAGAAAGCACTGAAATAGCAAAGAGTGTTCAAAGACTGGTTTACGTTTGGTTTATGGTTGATTTTTTTCCTACCTGAAAGCTTTGGGAAAATATGCTGATGCGCTGTAGTTTTTTTTTAAAAATTCGCATCTAAGTTTTGATACATTAACTTGTGACCCATATCAGAGGGCTTTCTTCTCACTTGTGGGAGCTTCCTCCTTCAGACAAAGCATAAAACATGCAGGCGTACGTGCTGGAGCCAACCTACAGGGACACCCCAGTAAAGCAGCAGTTTGTAGTGCACGTCTAAGCTACAGCATGCCTTATGTTGAATATTTCATCGGGTAGTTTTTCAGAGAAACCGATTTGTTATCTGACCTATGAATGGAAAAGGCTGAAACCATGTATATGTCTCATAAATGTGAACAAATTGATGCTTGCTTTGTCAGGTTAGAAGAGAGTAAATTTCCAAAGTAAAATGAGCAGTTCTTGAAATTAAACAGCGAGGAGTTTCAAAATCATTTCAACATCACTATTAATAGAATAGTAATTCAGTTGAGCAAGAAAGCAGTTTTTTATAAATTTGCATCTAATTATTGCAAATGTGAA
Source organism: Serilophus lunatus (assembly GCA_013399895.1). Classification (NCBI taxonomy): domain Eukaryota; kingdom Metazoa; phylum Chordata; class Aves; order Passeriformes; family Eurylaimidae; genus Serilophus; species Serilophus lunatus. The sequence goes on from VXBA01003842.1 coordinate 579,199, forward strand.
TACATTAGCAGTTGTGTTTCAAAGTGGAAAGTTCTTGGAAGACTAAATGTTTACAAACACTCGTGGAGGTGGCTATAGCATCATACACAGGGATAGTACTACAGGGGCAGTCACTGAGGCGGTTACAAATATTGCATATCATTACAAATATCACAAATTGCAGGTTAGCAGAGAGTAAAACATCTCGTGCCTGTACATTGTTGAGGTTCAAAAAGTGACGGGGCATGGATTTCTAGGATCCAGAAGTCTTGTTTCCTGCTGTTTGTTGCTACAAGCATGTATGCTGGCAGTCTCAAGCAACAGTAGTTAAAACTGTAGTATCAAACTGGGCATCTCTGGCTGTTACTGTAAACAGAGAACTCTGTAGATAAATGCTATAAAAACTTGAGGAATACCGCATGGAAAGTAGTGTGAAGAAGCACTTGGGGGAAGAAGGTTCCGCACATAAACCTGCTGCTGATACTATTAACCTGGTATTTAAAACAGCTAACGGACTATTTAATGATTTTCATTGGTAATTACTGTGCTCACCTCCTGACAGATATGTATTCAGGGATGCACTTTTCTGTTGCTGCAGTACTTACCCAGTACAGTTAAAACATCAGTGTACAGAGAGAATAACCTCAGAAACGTCCTGATAAAGTACAGTGTTGAGTATCATCTGTGCTTTTTACCAGTTGTGCAGGTTAGTGCAAGGTTGATGACAGTTTTGCTGTCTACAAGAAGAAGAGTCTCAAAATCCTTCTGCAATATCCTCATGTGTACTAAGTACAGGACTGTGCAGTTTACAGTTCTACATTTTGTCCAAATAGTCATTGCTTCAGCATGGTTTCAACAGCATTAGTTCAGCTTGCTGGCCATGGGGGTTGTCATCTGCATGGAGTCTTGTCAGATTATACCTGCCTGACACCTGTGAATGTAAACACATGGACACAGGTGAGAGCGAGATCAGTCTCTTCTGACACGTCTCAAGTGAAAGGATGAGAGCAAATGGCCTTAAGTTGCACCAGAGGAGGTACAGATTAGATACTAGAGAAAAAATTCACCAAAAGAGTAGTCAGGCATTGCAATAAGTTGTCCAGAGAGGTGGTGGAATCAGTATCTCTGGAAGCGTTCAAGAGGTATGTCCTCATGTGGTACATGAGGACATGGACAAGAGAGTGTTGTGGTGCTGCTGAGTTGGCGATTAGACTAGGTGATGTTGAGGGTCGCTTCCAACCTTGATGATTCTGTGATAGAACAACTTTTGGCTGAGTTAAGAGATGCTGATGAAGTTGGTTTAGTGTTGTCTCCAGTTGGGTCTATGCAGAGGTTTCCTGATGTCATGTTGTCAGAAATGTTCAAGAAATACCCCATGAGACATGTTTTTATCTTTCTTATGGAGGCAAAAGCTCTTCACTTGCTCCCTCTCCAAGGGGACCTTCCTGTTCCTTCTTAGTGTCACTTGCCCTGAAGCAAAGGGGAACGCTCATTTCGTCGCGCTGCAGCCTGGTCCTCAAGCAGTGCTGCCTTGCTTGGCTGATCTTGCTCCTCTCTGCTTTCAAATGGCTCCCGGTACTGCTTGGTGCGTGTTGCTGTCACACCAGCCTGGCACTAGGAGCCAAACCACACAGTGCCTGCACCCCCAGAGCACGACTGCAAAAGGAGTACAGTGAACTCCTATGACTCAGGCTGAGATGGCTGTGTTTGTGTTGGTTTTAGAACACTAACTGCACACTTTACTCCTTCTAATCTGTATTCTCTCTTATGATATAAAAGGATTATGAATAATCTGAAGTCTCCACAGCTCACCAGAAGGTAGTCCCTGCTTGTGACTGTACGGATCAGTTGGGAGAAGCAGTCACACAGTTGTTGGCTGGCTAATAGATAAGCATCTGATTGAGGAATAGACTCCTGGCTTACCAGATTTCTCATGAACCACCTAGACAGGGTTTCCTGGTTTTCTGCTAATGTTGTACAATGCCTTTAACATGTCTAAGCGCTTTAAATGTGTCAGGTGCTGTTATTAAGTGTGTTTAGGGAATACAAAAGGTGTTCTATCTCAGTACTTTGAAGTCAGTGGCAAAACTCCCAAACATGAAAGCAGTGTCTGCTCACGTTAGCAATCCTGACAGACAGGGTGCACCCGCAGTCTTGGGTGATGATCTGCCTAGAAGAAAGTTTCTAGCACTGGGGGCAAAGCCCCTTAATTCTTGAGTTTGGGAAAGTAACAGAACTTGCTTCCGTAAGTTATACTAACTTTAGGAGAGTTTTTCTGTGTTGGAGAATGGGTCATCCAGCTGGAGGGCAGGAACGCACCTCGTTTTGTAATTGCTGCACAGTCTGGGAAACCAGTTTGAGAACTTCCAGTTCTTCTGTTTCCTGTCGAGTCTTCTGGAAGTAGCAAACCTCTATTCTTGCTGTCTCACATTCTTGCTACCCAGACACCATCATCCCACTGGAGGTCCCTGCTCTGGTGACTGAGGGAGAGAGGTGCTCTGCTCTAGGTGTGCTTCTTAGTGCCTGTGGTAAGGGTTGATCATCTTAGGCTCACAGTGTGGTTTGGGGTAGATTGTAAGCCTACACCATGAAATATTGCGCTTTGGGGGGAATTTCCATTTTTTTCTGACTTGATGGAAGGTGTCTTGAGATTACTGGTGTTGGATTGAGTGGCTGCTCCCCAGCATCTCGAGCAGAGCTCCCATGGACTGGAGAAGACTTGAAGGTTGTGATTTGATGTGGATGTGCTTGGCCCTTGCTCCCTGTTTGGGCTGGACTTCTGCTTTGGTTTGTTTGTTCTTGAGATTAATCCCTCCTAGGCTTGGCTCACTGCTAAGTTGAGCTTGTTGACATGGACAATGAGTGTAATGCAGCAAAAGAAGAGGAAGGTACAGAAAAAAGACAGCTAGACTTTGCCAGGCCATATTGTTGCCCATCTAGTCATGCATCTCACATAGATCCTTCCCTGGCTCCTTAGCTGAAAAGAATCAGAACAGGTTTTTTAATCTTTTGGTCCTTTTAGGCTGTATAATTTGTTTTTGTAATGAAAACATTGCCAAGTGTATTTGTTGGAGCCATTTGGAGCAGTGTTACTGAAGTAGAGAACAGGATGGGACTTGATGAGGCTCTTGGAGTATGAAGGGGGTAATGGAACTCTGTCTTGGATGGCATTTCAGCTGCTGGAAGTTGTGAAGTGGGGCAAACCTGCACCTGTGGTATGAAACATAAAATGTGGGGCTTCTCCACTCCCGAGGAAAGATCTTTACCCTTAAATGAAAGGGGGCACACTTGATCCAGTGCTTTTTGAGGTGGTTGTTAATGTGGTTTGTAGTTGCTCAAGGCTGAGAGATTTCTCAAGGTTAACTACTCCATGGTGACATCCCAGGTGCAATATCAACCCATTTACACGAATGAATTTGTTGGGGACAAATTGGAATGGCCTTTGTCGCCTGCTGGGTTTGGAGTGCTATTTCTGATGAGGCTAAACACAAGGAATTGTGCCTTTTCCTCCATCTGGCAAGTGTTTTGGTGTGAATGTCAGAGGAGGCCATGCCTGATCTATGTATCTCTGTTTCTGATTGACTTAAAATATAAATAGAAATTTGCATACTTTACACTTTGTGATGCTGTGTTGATTTGTGACTGCACAATGTGTGTGTACAGAACAATTACGGAAATTGGATTTATGGAGAAAAAGGGGCTCCCTCTAGCGGTTCCTCTTGGCGCCCTCCAATTCCTGTGCCCAGCAGAGCACGGCAGGGATCTGGGAGGCTTTGTGCTGAGATCTTGAGAGTTTTGTGGTGTTGACATTATTTTTCCGAGAATCTGCCTTTCTGCCACTGGGATATGGATGACTAAGCTCTCACCACATAATTATCCTTATCAGCTGTGTCTGACAAAACTATTTCAACAGCTTCTTTTGTTGGTGAAGCAAATGCCTGATACATCCTTTTCAAAAAAATTTGCATAGATGTATAGCTGGAGACACCCACCAGCACCACTGTGTGAAACTGCGGAGCACACCTCATCCCTCCTTTTCGTGTTCTTGCCCTGCAAGTGCCCTGTTTTGTTTAAGAACACATGTCAGTCAACTTCTGGATTCGCCGAATGGGTTTGATAGGAGGTGTGTGGGTTTTGGCAGCAACTGTGAAACAGTTGGTTTGATGTTCTATTGCTTTCAGCACAATTGTCTCACATTGAGGGGACTGGGTAGATACATCCCTCTGGGTGATTCAATAATTAAGTGTGCTTTGACTTAGCCAAAGGCGGGGAGGGAGCTGCTAACTTGGTTATCAAAAATGTGTATTTAAAGCCAGAGGTTTATTTACCTTATAGGTCACAACAACAATAACTGAAAACAGGGGCCCTGGAGCACCTGCCCATGAGCAGCAGCTGTGCACAGGCTCTCTGCTCTACCACCACTGCCCATCGGGCTGGGGATGGGGGTTGAGTATCACCTATCAAATTGCATTAGGCATAGTATGTAGGAGAAGGCCGGATAAAAGGATGGCCCCAGCCTCAGAGAGCTGTTGATCTGAGCAGTATCCTGACCCTGCTGCCTGCAGTATTCTGGGCACTGTATGGCTGGGCCAGTGCTGCAGTTTTGGTCTCCTGGCAGCAGCTTGTGTGTTCCTGGTGCTTATCTTGTGGGCCTGCAGAAGAGAGGAGCAGAGTAAGTGGAGGAGTGATTGACAGGTGTCACTGGCATAAAGAGAGATTTTGTATCTGCTTCCAGCATTCAGCTGGAAAAGCTGACTGGGAATTTTAGGGGAAGACGAGGGAAACAGACACCTCAATTCTGTGACATCCACAAGCTTCCTTGGGGAAAAGAGCTTTAGTTTCTGTTTGCTGCCCAGCCCCCTGCTGAACACTACATATTTCTATATATTGGTTTTCTTCCTTGGCCCCATGGGGTGCCTCTGTGCAGCAGGCAGGTAGCCTCCCAGAGGGGTAATGTCGAACAGCAGGCTGCTCTGGCACACAGTTGGCTCTGCCAAACTTGTCTAGCAGGGCATGCATTGACTCCAAATGAGGTTGATTGCTTTTCCCACATGCAGCTTCCAAGATGGTATGTGCAAGTGTTTCCCTCCTCAGCTTTAATCTGCCCCTTCTGAACTTGCTGCATAGAGTGAATCTTTCTGAAAATCCTAAATCACTCCTCCTTTCCACTTGTGCAAATTAGGCCAGAGCTGGGTCATCTTTTTTAATGCTTCTCCAATACTGACTTGCAGGCACAGCTGTGCGAAGGAAGGAGCGGTCCAGTAGGCAGCTTGTGGGGCAGACGCACACATGATGCCCTGGAGCAAGTCTGTCAGAGTCTCTTCATCTTTAAATTTCCCTGGAAAAAGGTCACATTCTTCCTTTGCTGTCTGTGAAAGGAGGATTGATGGTGTCTTACTGAAGGCTGTGAGGTGGCTCTGCCCCATAGTGGTTAGGAGAGACCTAGGGACAGGGAGATCCTAAAGCTTGCAGGAGCCATCATAGGAGTTGGTTGAAGACTATTCCGTCCCGTTTTGCAGTTTGTTTGCACAAAGTTGCTGTAGCTTCCATTGCTTTAGAATATTTCCCCTCAAAGTTACAGAAAGTTAATTAAGAATCAAAACTCAATGAAAGCACAAAATTTCCTTTATTCCCCATTGCCATGAAGGACAGATCACCCTCTTATCTGATGTCTATATACTCTGACACTTGGTTGCTCAGAACATGTTTTATCCATGACAGGTGAAACCTGTCTTTAAGTAACATTTGATTCCCAGGGAATCAGGTTACTTCTGTTGCCAGATTGTTCTGCAAAAAATAATGAAGCTTTAGACTGCAGATGCTTGAAATGCTTGTCTGAATGTGACAGAACTCTGAGCCTGGTCAGTCATACCCAGTAATGTCTTCCTGCTTTCCTTGGAATTCTTCAGAGATGGAAAACTTTTCTTTTTTAAAATTTGAATAAGCAGAGTGCTGTGACAGTTTTTCAACCCTCTTGCTCTGAGTTTTAGATAATAACATTGATCACAATTGTGTTGACCGTACACAGATTATAAAACTAATTTGATTTTTTTTGTGGCTTTTCATATAGTGCAGCATGAATCAGAAATACTGAATTGCCAACTGTTACAGACTCCTGTGCTAGCAGCATAAGGAAAACCAGTTTTTTCAATTGCCATGCATTCTTCTGAAGTATTAAACAGAAAGAAAAGAAACAACAACAAAAGAAGTTTTGCTGTGGTTTTCAGGGAGCAACATGATAGTACTTACGCAGACAGTCAATCTTTTATATGACTAAAATGCAAATACTCTATGACAAATAGTTTTGGCTTCCAAAAAATTGGTATTTTATGGGATTGTTAAAACTATATTGTATAATTTAGTTAGAATATTTCCACTAGTTTTACCCAAGTCTTTTGCTTTTTAGCTGGAGCAGACAGGTATATTTCTGAAAATACGAGTATTTTAGAAGTTTAGTGGCAAATTTTGTTCACAAATAAAAACGTAATAAAAGTACTGTCGGAAATTTGGATTAATTTTACATTTTTAAAGACAGATAGAAAGAGGCTACTTCAGTCTCTTCTGCTTTCAGTTCATGTTGTTGCATTAAAGTTTGCAGTGATTTGATTGTATAATTGATCCTGAAGGGAAGGCCAAGCACAGCATAAAGTGACTTGTGTGAAGGCTGCTATATTAGCATCTCTTGTCTAATTCTGCTGTCTCCCTGAATAATCTGCATGGTGGAAATTGGGTGCTGTAATTACCATGTGGATCTGGGAGGTCTGGTCCTAGTCCCCATCTGGATACCAATTTTCACCGTAAAGCTGGAAAAGCCACTTCATTTTTCTTTTTTTCCAGCAGTTTCCTCTGCCATAAACACTAAATTGGAATGAGAGAGCTTGAATAACTCATGGGAAGTTTGGTTTATTAAACTCTAGTCTCTAGATGTAGGAGAGCAGTGGTCTTGTCCCCCAGTGCAGTTGCTTGCTGTGCACAGCTGCGTGAGGTTAAAACAGTTTGGATTTTTACAAACATCTGTTTGGCTTTGTGACAGAATACCAAACAAGCACTGCAAAGAAACCCCTCTTGCTCCCCTTTCGTTTGTGGGAGGTCTCAGAGAGTCTTCCCTGTTGAGGGAGGAGGTTGGCATTTTTTACTAGAGAAGCTCTCTGAAGCTAAAGCATAGCTAAGGGACTCATCTGCTGTGAATTTGAGGAAGGGCTGCACAATACTGGGAACCTGTGGGTAGAAGCCCCATGGATTCAGCTGCAGGCTCCCTGGGGCCTGTGCTCCATCCTGTCTGGTGTCTGTGGGATGTAGCAATGCCCCAACTGATTCTGTGTTGAGGGATTGGTGTGGAGGAGACTTTGGGAAGTGCCTGGGGAGGTCGGAGGAGTGTTCCAGTTTGCCTGTTGCAAGTGGTGAGCTTGGCAGTGCTGGGTGAATGGTTGGACTCGATGATCCTAGAGGTCCTTTCCAACCTAAACAATTCTATGACTTGCAGTAGGCCTGTTTTGTAACCAAAATTCAAGCTTTTGCAGGCTCATGGTGGACTTTTGATGGGTGAGAGCATTATCTGGCCATGTGCCCCGTGCTCACAAACACACACCAACTGGGCAAGTCATCTATTGGGTGTGAGGTGATACCTGTACTTCAGTGTAGCTCTTGAAGTGCAAAAGGAATCACTGGTATGGCTTTAAATGTAACCACAAATGAAGGAATAACTTATCCCAAAGCCAAGGCTCCATTGCTTTGCTATCAGAGTTGGTATAAAAGTGCTATTGGCACCCAGAGCAATTTTGTGCTGGAAGGCGATGGAGCATATACAGCTGTGTGTTTCTGAAATGCTCTCTACTGCTCCTGTAAGAAATAATACCCCAAGACAGGTTATGGTTTATGGCCAAGAAACTGGAAGCTACTCATGGGTTTTATGTATTCATAAACATATACAGGAATTTTGCCAAGTTCTGGGAGATGTAGACTGGGCCATTACTGGCTTCAGGTAATGGAGGAGATGGGGCCTGTCCTGGGCCTGCTTTTATCCTGGTGCTGCTGGGGTGCCCCAGCTGTGAAGGGGCTGATCCCATGGCAGCTTGCTCATGCCCCTGTCCCAGTGTGCTGAGAGTCTCCCACCGGAGCTCAGATGTGCAGCAACCTCTCAGGATGGAGGTGAGCAGCTGCCTATGGAGCCATGCTTGCTTCTCACACCTGCCTAGTTTGTCCCTATGGACAACAGAGTGGAGGACAGCTTGTTTTGCCATGTCCACGTGTCCTGCACTGTTCAGTTGTGGGATCACTAAAGCCTCAAATATCTCCATGCCAAGCAGTTGCCTTCTGTATCTGGATGGCTGACTGGTGCTGAGTGGACTCATCATGCTGCTCCTTAGGACAATACTTTCAGGGGAAACCTAAAGTAAATGTTGATAGTACTTCTGCAGAACTAATTAAAATGAAGTTTTTTATTGGTAAATCTTCACAGGTGCCAGCAAATATAAGTAAGCAAAATTTTAGCTGTGACTTTGTTCTAGTTAAAATAAACAGAGAGCAAACGCCTTCTGACAGGGGCACATATCAGTTGTAAACCAGGAGAGAAAGCCACTGTGTTTAAATGCAGTATCACTTTTCCCATTATCCTTGGTCAGCTGTCTGGGGACTTGAGTTTTGTTTTAATTAGTAACACTGCTGCTACTGTTTGTGTGGCACTGAAGACATCCCCTGTCACAGTCATAAATATTTTTCACTGTTAGCAATGCACTGTATGATAGATTTTAGGACTGAAATTCCTAAATGCATCTGCTGATATATGTGTGACCAGCAACATGGTGTCTTATGTCATCCTGCTATCACTGATATATTTTGAGCCTGTTACATCACTCAGGCTGATCTGGCTATCCCTTTTTTTCAGCTAGAGAAAAAGCATCTGAAATGCCCCTTTCCAGTATTCTGTATGGGACAGTGGCTGCTCTCAGGGCCCAGTGTGCCTGCATGTGCTGATACCCCTGCAACAGCAAGTGGTGTGCCCAAAACATTGTTTTTGTGGTGTTTTGTGAACTGGAAACTGCGGGGTTTGTGTAGTTAAAATACATTAAAAAAATGAATTATTTCCATTCTTTATTTAAAAAAAAGTGTATGTGACTTACAGCCTTCTATTTGATGGCTGTGGGACTACATCTGGAGCATGATGTCCAGTTTCTGGCTGCTAAGGAAAGGTACAGCTATACCAGAGTGAGTCTGGCACAGGCCACCAAGCTGGCTGTAGAAAAACTTTTGGCTTAGTTATTCTGTGCAAAACGGAGGTGTTTGTGTAGGTAAAGAGCTTTCATTAATACAGGTCCTCTGAGGAGGGAGGGGTGAAAGGAAATCCTTCAGTAATGCCATGTAACATTTGCGTTTTTTGAGTTTGCTTATTAGTTTTTGAAATATGACATCTAGTGAAATCAAAGAGGAGCAGAAAAGTTCTCGTACATGAGTAAAAACTTGTGCTGGTACTCCAATGATCCGAGTTCAATTTTCTGCTCTGGCACACGTGTCTGGCGTGACCTTGGGCAAGTTGCTTAATCTGTCTGGGTCTTCAATCCCCATCTGTGCATTGCTGTCTTTAAATTGTAGTATCTTGTTTTTGTAATTTGTCTTTGAATTGTAAAGTCTTGGAGTACTGAGTCTCACTATTTCTCTGAATTTCACTTTACAGTACATGGGACAATGGGACCATAAATCTTCATCAGTCCCATGATACATGAATAATAAACAGTTACAGCATAATTTAGGGCCACATTCTGCCTCTGATCTCAAGATGCATAAAGACAGGGGGGTTTTGTTGATTAAAATGTGCTGTTCAGCCTAACAAAGATACATGGGCCTTACTGAACAGATTTTTACGAGCCTGTTGTTGACTCTTCTGGTTTGTTGGGGTTTTATTTTGTTTCATCATTACTCATTGATTGCAGGTATCTAAGCAATTTGCTTGACAGATCAGGAAATAATAAATTCCTTTAATCTATATCTCTTTCAGTTTAATTATTGTTAACTCATTACTTAGTGTTTAGTTCAATGGATAATGAACTCTGTCCTACAGAGTTGGGCTACAGAGACAGAACTGGCTTCTCCAGTTCTTTTGAAGATACAAACCAAAATTGCGGAGTGACTGAGTGTTTAACTCCAGGTTAGATTGAGGGCTACCAGCAGATGCCCCATGGTTGCCTTTGTGGGCTTGAATGTAGGTTAACATTGCTTTGGTTGTGATTCCATGTCTGGCTTTGCATTACATTTGTTGCTTTATTTTTAGACAGTTAAACTGGTAACCACAATGTAGGCAGCTATTTCTGTCCTGATTATAAGACAGTGTCTTATAAATCATATATAGTACAATTGTAATTACTGCAGACAGACTTTACATTTGTGACCATGGCAATACTGTGTTGGACTATTTCCTGCAGAGTTTAGTAGTGTGTTCAGACCTTTCTATTTTGGCTATAACTGGGGGAAATAAATCCTTCATTCACTCAGGGGTGCTGTGGTCTCTAGTGCTAGAGTGCTAGATGCTGCTGGGCATCTAGGTTCTGTTTGGACATTACCCATTTCTCTCATTTCTCCATCCTGTAATTTTCATCATCTTTTCATCACAGATGACTCTGTGAACCTGACATGGCAGGCACTGCCCATCTCTCCACATTGTGCCAGCAGCAGCTTCTGGGGCAGCTGTGTTGGTGCTGGGAGTCTGTCACTGACCCCAGAGAGCTCACATGTGTCAGGAGTCACACCCCCATTGCTTCACTTTCCCATCAGCAACTCAGTTTGGCCCCTGCAGCCAACACTCACTGTCCTGTCTAACACAAGCTGAAACACACCTGTGTGTTTTTTAACACTTTGGTTATGTGTCTTAAGATGTCTTCCTGAGGCTGAGGAAAGGTGGACACCAGGCATTAGGGGAGACTAATGCACCAGAGAGGGGGAGCAGGGCATGTGGAGTCTCTGTAAAAATGAACAGCAGGTTTTCTATCCATTGCTGCCTGCTCTAACACCCTAAGCAGGCTGGCTTCACTCATGCCTCCCTCTGTTCTGCAGCTATTCACATAGGAATTGGAAAGAGTAAAAATTCTACCAAGACTTTCCACTTACCACCATGACTTTGGAGCAGAGCATGAAGCCTACAAATACAGCTGCCCTTGGTAGAAATGTAACTTCCCTATCAGGGTATCACCAGCTCTTTTAGCTAAAGAGAGTAGGGGTTTTGGTGAGAAATCATGCTGGATGGCTTCTGAGGGTTTGGCAACATGTCACAGAAGGCTGGATTATGGCTATATTTCAAAGATCACTGTTGAAATGTTTATTTTGGGCTTGCTACTGTATTCTCAGTCATTAGGAGAAGACATTTCATAGCACCCATACTGTCTGACCTTTTTCAGCACAAATTTAATGTGATTTCTTGCAAAATAAACAAGGAGAGAGAACTTGGGTGCCCTGGAATACTAAACTGGTGTTCTGGAGATATTTTTCCACTCCTGGGGAAGGAGTTGTTCTTTGCACAGTGTCCTCCACAAAAGCCCTTTATACACAAATGACATTACCCAAATTTGCAGAAAGAGAAAATGGCACTTTCCAAACCTGCAAATCACAGTTGTGTTTCTGTCAGCTTTGGCAGTTACATGGCTTCTGGTAAAGCTAATGAAGGCAATCTGCTTTTAATTTAAAATCCTCCCCGAAGGAAAAAAAATAGCTGGCATTTGAGGGATTCAGCAGTGTCCTTGTGTGAAACTTCTTTCCTTATTTTCTATGGTTTGCTCTAGCTGAGGAGAAACTGTTAATTAAAAAATATTCCTAATGTAGCCAAATATGCAGGAATGTACTTATGCAACAACTACCTGTACCAGTTCTGCAGTAAATCACTTTATTGTTTTCATTTGATGAGCAATTCTAATTAACCAAATACTGCTTACCTTGCACTTAACTCAGCATGTTTGCTGCTGCTCAGATGATTGAGGGACCAAGGATGGCAGGATTTGTTTAGATGACTCCTGGATTCAGCAAGGCCGAGGTGGTCAAGCAGCACAAAGATAGGATAGTGCCTGAAGGAGGATTCTGCCTGGAGAGCAGTTCCTGCTGGTGGAGGAGACAGGGGACACAAAAAGCTGTCTGAAACTGTCTGAAAGTCTTGTCCCGGGTCTGTGCCTCCTGCGGGCACAGTGCAGGGAGACAGAGAAGGGAGGAAGACAGCATTGCCCAGACCACATTTCAGTGCAGTTTCTTGGAAGGTGTTTTTCTTGGTTCAGAAAGCACTGGACCAAATCATGGATCAGGTCAGCGTTCTTTGGTGCTTTGCACAACAGTAAATATAGTCTGTGCTTGGAGAAGAGTGTGAGGAGAGCGTGTGTCAGACATGTGCATGGCTGTCATGCAGATGTACACCATGCTGATGTGGCCCTGCAGCAGGATCATCTAAAAATGATCCAGGTGCCTGTGTGCGTTCCTTCAGCCCTTGGCCCTGCCCTGAAACCTTTGCAGCAGTTCAGAGGAGCTGCAGGTGGGACCTACACCGGAGTATTCTGCTGTACAGAGCTTAGGTCATTTCTGGAGGTGTTTAATTTGGGAATTGAGCAGGAGGTGTCAGAAGGCTTCCTAGCAAGTATAAAGTGATCAGACTGCCTGGTCAACAACTGTCCTGCTCTAAGTGCAGGTATTTTCACAGGTCCCATTTGACAGAGCGCTGTCAGCTGCTGCTAGTCTGACAGCATCTGGAGCAATAAAAATCTTTTTTTTATTATTTTTTAAAGCAGATAGATTTAGGAAAACCAAAGTAAAATCTACTGTAGAGTTGTCTTGAAGTCATCCATAACTAGGGTAAGCATTTACAGTGCCAAATGATGAAAGCTTTTTATGCTTTATTGGATTGTAGTAACTTCTTCAGCACCGCATTTTATGTGTGCAGGAAGGAGGGATTTGGCTTGTTTCACAAATATTTCACAATGATTCGAAACTTACTTGTTCCTTTTTCATCACAAATGAAAAATAGCCAAGGCTGCTGGACCTGTAGCTTTTTACCCCTTCACATTAACACTTATTTTGAGAGAGATGGGGAGCTAATGGAAGTTCTGATCCAGCTTGAGGTCGATAACTGCTTTAGCATAAGAAGTTACTGTAAGGCAATAGCTGCAGCAATATTTTTCTAACCAAAGTCTGGGCTCCCGGTGAGAGTCCTGACTGCTCTGTTGGTACTGGTGGAGCAGCAGCTGATACAGAGGGCTGCAGCTCCAGCAGGTATTCAGAGAGCTAGGAAGTTGAACACAGCCTTTCAGGGCTGCCTGAGCCGTGCAGTTTGCTCAGCAGCACTGACTCCCTGCTCCCATCTGCCTTAAAGTTGTAGCAGAGGGACAAAAATCTGGTCTCATTGCTTCTTCCAGGAGGGTTTATCTTGGAATTTTGAAACCTAATCTCCTGCTCCATCCCTAAATTTAAATCCATAGCTTCTGACTGAAGACAGAACCATATGTCAGCGGAGCACTGGGGCACAGCTATCCTCTGTATACTTATAATCTACTGTAGCATGAGAAATTTGCTGTAGAAACAGGGTCCAGAAGAAGACCCAGCATGCTAAGAGGCTTTGTATGGGGTGTGCACTTGGGCTGCCAGCGTCTTGCCCTTTTAGGTGGCATGCGATGAGCCTCCTTTGTCCTGGCAAATGAGCACTGGGAGAGGTGGAAAGATGCTTGATGTCTAATCCAAAAGTCACCTGAGGTAATCCAGAAGCACTGTGGAAGTGCCATGGACATGTTTCCAGAAGGAGCCGTGGTCTTTAAGCCTTGCTACGCAAAGGAAATCACTTAAACAGAAAGCTTACCGCCCCAGCAGAGCCTTCTGGAGACTGCAGGCCAGATGAATCTTCCTGGTGACCTTGTGGAGGGGGCAAATAATCTAACAGATGGAGAAAATATATTCTAGTGATTAGCGGGTGATGGGCTCCTCCTAAGCAGAGAAGGTCTGTTCTTTTAATTAATTAGCTGGTTAATATGTTTGTGCAGTGGCATGCCTAACTAATGTGCTGTTACTATGAATACACATACAAATGATAGTAATGGGTGCAGATGGCTGTAATTACCCATGTTGGTTTCTGCAACAATCACACATGCAACACGTCAAGTTGGCATAAAAGTTGGCATGTATTGAGTGATTTGTTTCCCTCCTCCACTGTGTGTGAATGTGCTCATGTGCCCATCCTCTGTACACCCTGGGCTTGCTGCTGGGCTGACCCACCAAGCTGAGACACGGCTTTAAAGCGTGCACAAAGAACTCCAACAAGGTGAAGATGGCTCTAACTTAGGTTTTCTCTGCAGTGTCCTACACCAAGTGCTTTGGCCTGCCTGTTTTGCCTGATGATGGTGCAGAAATAGGGCTCTAGGGTTGCTGAGGGCTTTGTATGCCCACGTGCAGTGTCTGCTTGGCCTCCGCAGGACAGCTGGTTCTCACTCTGACAGCCAGGCCTAGGGGTGGTGTGTCAGGGGCTTGGGTACCTTGCAATTGCCTGAAATAAATGTCTGAGTAAGTCACCCCATGGGCTGTCTCACCCTGCAAGCTGTGTCTGACAATGCTAGCAGAAGATGACATTTAAAAACAGAGTGTGGCTGTGCCGCCTTGCTGAAGTCTCTCACTTTGTACTCCCAAACACTCACAGCTTCTCCAGAGAGAATATCAGGGGTGCATCCCTGCCCAGTGCTTCACTGACCCGTTGTCCATTCATCTATCTAACCTCTCTGCAAACCTGCTGGATAAGGCCTGCTCCCCAAACTCCGGTGGCAGCAAGCTCTGTAAGTTCATCTCCTACTATATAAACAAACACTTTTGTCTGCATTAAACTGGTGAAGCCCTTCAACTTGTATGCCTGCTCTTCACTCAGATCATCTGGCCAGATAAATCCATAAAAAGGCTTTTATTAATAAGCCTAATACTAAGGAGGAGTTGTATTCAAAGGACAATTTAAGGTTTGGGGGAAGTGATTGCGCCTTCTTTTCCATGTAAGGAGACAGCATCAGATATTGTAGTGGTGCAGCTTTAGAAGGGAAATTGAGCTGCTTGGAGTGATTTGGGGACTCGGGAGAACCTGGTTGGCAACAGAGGTGGGTGCTGCCAAAACTGCTTTTTGCATCCACGCTGAGTAGTGCTTACTGGAATTGGATGATGGGCTCCCTTCAATCCGAGTGACTGAGGAGCTACTTATCCATAAGGCTGAGTTCTAGTTCAGGAAATGGCAAAGACAATTTAGGATAAGTGTGCGTCAGAAAGCATTTCTAAGATTGCTAAGCACTGCTCCAGGTATAAGCATGGAGTACCATCTGCTCTGGGATTGCTCAGCACGGAGGAGAAAAAGCTCTAGAAGCTGCTGCAGTGCAGATCCAGGGGGAAGCACCCACAAGGGAAAACTGCCAGCTGCTGCCCTTCACCCCAGAGGCAGCTCTGCTCCAGCAGTAGAGTGGGTGTCTGTACCTGCCGCACACTCTGCTCTGGGCAACAGGCTCTGTGAGAATGAAAGTCCTGTGGATAATTCATGTGCCTGCACTTCTTTGTGGAGTGGCATTAATCTTTGCATCAGGAGACCGCTACTTTGTCTCCCAGCGTTAAACCTTGAAGACTCATGATGGCAGTTAAAAAGCTGAGGGTACAAAGGGAAGTTTAAAGAAGCCTTGTAAGAGAAATTCATGTCAGGGAGCGAATAATCTGAGGGCTCTGTGCAGTGTAATGGAGAGCCAAGCTCAGGCTGAGGACTCTAATGTAGTCAGTGGTGCAGAAAAGAACTGTAAGTACTTCCAAATCCTATGGCCATTCTTTTTTTTTCTACAGCAAAAACATCTCTCTTGTGGTCAGGGTTTTTTTCCAACTTTTTTGTCTTTCTATAGCAGGTATGGTCCCTGTTAAATATTTACTTTTCAACTAACATTTTCCCTATCTGGTTCATTTGTTTTGGGAGCTATTTCTTGTTTTTTTGAAACTTGTTTTGTTAGGCTGTTGAGTAAAGCCTTCTTTTTTTTGACAGTCTTTTTACTCGTTCTTTAAAGCTGTTCTTTGATGTGAGCTCAGAAACAACAGATCTTACTCTTTTATCGCTTTCCCCTGTCAGTTTAAAACTAGTTATTGAGTACCACAGACTATTAAAAACAATCTAAGCTAACCTCTCAAGTGACAGGGCCTATTTCTTATTTTCATGCATCTGTACAGAGCAGACTTTAGTTTTGAGGAAATGAGGAAGGATGCTGCTTAATAAAGAAATGTGATTGCAGCAGCTCAAAAAACTGTTTTGTAAAAGTCATCTGGAAACAGGCAGAGCTGGGGAATGTCCTGCAGAGTTGTATATATTAAGAGACTAACTATCCATGCAGTCATGCCTATCCTCATCTTTTGTTTTCTGCTCTACTGTAGTTGATCCTTTGTTGATAATTGAGTTACTTCAATTCCTGAGTTCATTTCTTCATGAGGAAGGAACATCGGTCTGGCAGGTTAACATGGAGTTGGGAAGGTCAGCTGGGTCATGAAGACTAGTCCACTAACACCTAATGCAGCCTGGTGCATTAGGGTCTGAGGAACCACCTCCATGTGTTCCCAGGTATCACTGGCCGTGAAGTCCCACAAAGGCCAATAAAGAGGAGGCAGAGCAAAAGCATCATTGGGGTCCCTGCACATGTTAGAAAAGGAACTGTAGAGATAAGCTCCCCAAGCTTTTTGTTGTCCTCCATGAGACAGCAGCTTTAGGATTCTCTGAACAGCCCATCTGTGCCAACCCACAGGGCAGAACATTTGGTACAGACTAAGTGAGGTTTTATCACTTGTGCAGTAATGGTGCTGCTGCTGTTTCTTGCACATAATACCTGCCATCTTGGAGGCAGGTCTTCTCCTGGAATGCAGTGTGTGCTGTACACCTGATCATACACACACTGTGGGCAACATGGGCTGCCTTGGCGCAGCCACTGCTTCCACTCCAACCTTCAGCTCCTCATTATAATCCATCCAGGAAACTCGTGGGCACTCCCACTCAGGAGTCAGGACAGGTCATTTTCAGTGGATCCTCAGTGCTGTGGGAGTTGGGTGAGAGCAGGAGAATTAAAGGATTCTTGGCATCTATGAAACGTAACAAAATAAGTCATCTGTTTCCAGACTTTTGTCTGTCAGAAGTAGCAGTGTCTGCCAGGTGCTGAAGCTGACAAATTAGTAATGAGAACTGGTAGTAATATCTTGGAGAGGAGGACAAGAGGGCCAAGAATAGCACTGGCTAAAATGAAACCAGCTATTAAAACTGGTAGGAGGAAACCTGGATACCTCCTTAATAATTTTTCTCACTTCTGCAGCTAACTCTGGCATTGTAGTACAAGGCACTGGTGGGAGACAGAAAAAACAGAACCCACCATCACCTTCTACTAAGTAGATGAATTTAAAAATGCCTTCCTCTACTCTTTTCAGCACTGTCATAACTTAAATTTAAAAAGTGGTTTTTTCCAATATGTAATTATTTTCAAGTAAATAGGATTTTCTATTTTTAGCTAGTGGTGTACAATTATCTGGCATTGCTCAGAGGTCCCTGATGTGCTGAGAGAGCTGCATTTCTCTAATTTGCTTCTCAGAGGTGTTACTGTAGCTGTGAACAGCAGCAGCTGGGCTGAACTTGGCTGATTCAGGGCTCTGACAGGCCGAAATAGTGTCTTTTAACTCTATCAGATTGAGTTTCCCAGATCCCGACTCTCAGTAAGTGGGGTTTGCAGCTTTGCCCTCAGAAGATGTGCCAAGCTCTTTTGCTCCTGCCTTTTTGCTCTGAATTAACCATTTTCTTATGGGAAATTTTCTCATATTCCTTTTTCACAACTGCCTAACAGTCCTTCAGACATCTCTAAGAGCTGGAGTGTTTGTTTGCAGTGGTGTAAACATTCGAGTTACCCTTTATCCTTTTTACTGAAAGAGGGAATGCTCCATCTTTGAGCCTGTGTCATCCCCTAAAGGCAGATAATGTTTTCTGATGATTTGCCTGTGCTCCCTTCTTCCCATTTGGTTCCTGTGGCCAGATTTTGCAAAGCTCTTGGCACCCAGCAGCTCACAGGAGGAATGGGTCACTCCATCCTTGCTGGATGAGGCTCCAGAACTGGGAGTGACAGAGCTGGGCGACTGAAGTTTTCCCTGGTGGCCTGTGTTTCTCTCTCAGCTGTCGTTCTCAGCTGCTGGTGGACACAGACAGCTGCTGTTGTCTCAGCGTGGGTTTTGCTTTGTTTTGTTTTAATCTGTCCACTTGATTAGATAGAGTGCACTGTTTGAAGAGCTTGTTTAGAGCCTTATGGCAGTATCTTTGAAAGTGTGGCACTCAGCCTCCAAAATTTTTTTACTGTAAACTCTCACCAGATTGGGGCATGAGGTGTGTCTGCATGGGTTTTCTCCCTCCTCCCTTGTATTTAGGTGAGCATGAGAATGTCAAGCATTTGCTGTATCAGAGGCTTATCTGCAATTCATAAAGGACACCTCCCTACCTTGTTCGGCCTGTGGGTTAACAACAGCACCTTTTAAAAAGTGCTGCTGAGATGCAATCTGTCCTAGGTCCTAACCTCTCTTGAAGCTCTCTGTGCTTGTCTGTCACCACTGTAGCCTCTGTTTTCACTTTGTTTATGTATACACCAGCCTCTTGCAAAGGAATCAGAAGTCAAGGCAAATTGGAGCTGCTTTTTGCGTATCCAGATTGCAGGTTACAGGGCTTCCCAAGCCAGTCATCTGTTTGGGTTCCTCTCCTTTCAGCAGCATTTGATAAGGCCCCACAAGAGCTGCCCATGGAGTGCAAGGACAGTCTGTAAAGACCTTTCATCATGATTGACAAGGTGAAAATCTGACTTGTCACACACAGGGGTCAGGGTGCTGAGGCTTATTGAACTTAGTCATGAGGAAAGGATATGCACCAGTGGCTCCAAAGCCAGAAATCTCTGCAGCAGAAACACACAGCCAGGGGTTTACGACTTCCCTGAGCAGAGCACGACCTCAGTCTTCACATCCTCTGTCAGCCTGCAAGGCTCAGGCCAGGCAGGGGCTTCAGTGCTCAGGACAAATGGGGAAAAGCAACTGGACTGGAGCCTCTGGGCTTCTCAGCTGGCCAAGCAGCAGCTGCTGCTGGCACACAAAGGATTTTAAGAGAAGGATTTTCAAGCTTCCTTTAAGCTTCTCTTACAGCTACACCAAGTGCTTTTGCAATCCCAGTCCAGGTCCCATTCATTTGCACCTGACTTGTAGCCCACTCCTGATCTTGTTTTCTCATCCACTGCGCCCCCCTCCCCCCCCGAGTCCCTGTCGTCAGGACTGCTCTCAGTCCATTGCCCTTCTGGCCTCCTGCAGGTAGGAGGCCGTGGAAAGGGAAGGAGTGTGAAATCTTGACCAAACGAAAGCTTCTCTTCAGAAACCACCCTGCCGGGGACGGTGCCCTGTTGCACAGAGAAGAGGCAGCCTGTGAGTTTGGGTCTGTGCTGTGAGAGGCCGAGAAACACAGGCCAGAGGCTTTTGGCAGCCAAGGCCAGGTTATTATTAGGACTGATATCTCACCAGAGCAAACTGTCTGTGGTTGAGGTGGGTATGTGTATCTGGAGTGTGTTTCCTCTGCCCTGTTCAGTAACGGGGGGTGGGGAGGGGAAAGATGTCCCCATTTGGTACATATGTCTGCCAGTACAGGCCTCCATTTGATCAGGCCTTTGTGATTTGCAGCACTTGGCAGCTGCACAGCTGCTGCTCTCCTGGATGGGATGGAGCCACTGACAGGAATTTCTCTTGTCTTGAGAGAGCCACACTAGTGCTGATGGTCATTTCCTTTCTGTAAATTGGGTTACAGTTGGGCTTTGTGTACATTCATGTGCATTTGTGGAGACATTGGTGAGGGGAAAGGAGAGCTGAAGAGAAGGGATAACCCATCAAAGCAAATATCTGCATGGCTCAGCAGTCCTTGTTTCTGAGACACACCAAATGCAGATATTACAGGAAGAGAGAACGACCAAGGTGAGAATATTGTGATCATATGTCTCAGGATGCTCTCTCTTCCTTGAGGGGTCTGTGGCTTGAGGTATCTATGGGTTTAACAGCCTTTTTGGACTTTCTGTTTACGACTGAAAGGAAGAACAAGGGTATTAAGGGAGTTTCAAGCACTTTTTCTGCACTACATCAGGATGGAGAAACATAACACATGATTTCCTGCACAAATTCTCTCACCCTGTCACAGAGTAATGAGATGAAGGGGTCTGCCCATCTCAAATATCAAATCCCATTTTGTCAAACGAGGCACAGGAAATAGCAGTGTGGTTTGTGCACTCTTCTTCAATTTCAAGTCTCCTGAATTTCATTCCTTCTAAGAGATGAATTTGTTGCAGAAAAGCTCAGCTATTTCTGTGCGGCAAGTGCTGTGGGGTGAGTGCTGGCTGCCCACAGCCTGACAGGGCTGGGGCACTGCAGTTACACCTGGCAGAAGGAATCCTCAGGCTGAGCAGAGTCTGTGTTCATGGGTTTTAAGAGACCTCATCATGTGCCTTCTCACTTAAATAGAAAGTGTCAAATGGCCCTCTGCAGCCTAAAGGGGGAAATAAGGATAGTCTCCTCAGGGCACTTCTGCCACATGCTGACTGCCTGACTTCTTTGCAATTCACATTTCTTTCATTGAGGAAATAGTCTGTCATTTTGCCCTATTGCCTGTAATTGCGATTTCTTCGTTCACTTTCTGCTTCTGAGACTCTAGTTTCTTGGAATTATTCTTTGTCTAATGACTTCCATTGCTAATTTAGTTCTAAGTGATCCCCGGACAGCCACAACCATAAATGCATGTAGGTGGCTGGATGATTTGTCAGAGCTCTGCTCTAGAAGATGCTTAGTTTCAGTGCTTTTATGAAGTATTTTAAATAGTTATCATCTGTTTTATGTCTGCATTATAAAGCAATCCTGAAGTATTGCTTTTTTTCATTTTTAAGTCTAAACTTGTTGGTTTCTATTAGCAGTTTCAGTTCTGTGGCCTACCTAAGGCACTCCCATGTACTGAGCTCTGAGAGCAGAGGTGATTGTGCCTTGTGTGCCTTTCTGCCACATGGACATGCCTGTATGGATCTGAGTGAGAAGCATCCCTGTCCCTTGCTCTCCTGACTGGCACGGCCATGGTGGCAGGCTGGTGACTTGACCCTCCAGACAGCCCTGAGAAGCCTGGTAAAGACTTGCCCCTCCCTGATGCTCTTTTCACCTTCTGGCCTCAGGAGCCACCACATGCATAGCTTTCAAAATCTGTCATCATTATGCAGTTGAGTTGACTTAAATATTTCCTTGCTGGAGGTTTTGCATGAATCTGGGCTGCCTGTCTTTAATGGGTTAGCAAAACACGAAGAAACTCTCCTGGGAAGTAATTTCACAATTAAGCATTTAGGAGATGGGCACCATCCACGGCTAACAATTTTAGCTGGAGACATTTATGCAGTGTTTTTCAGTCATAATAGGACCTCTGTTCCCACAGGTCATAAAAAATACCTGCTTGTCTTCTGCCTTGATAAGGTATTTATTTCTTCCTATTCCTCCAAGTCCTAAAACAGAAAAGTGTGTTCCTAGTGACCATCAAGAAGGATGAACCATTCATAGCTGGGGAAATAAGATCTCTCCTCGCTTCCCTAGGCATGCTGTGGGATACAACTGCACCTGTGGAAGGAAGGAACTCATGTTATACTTTCAAAGTTACCATCGTGAGTTAAATGATATTCCTCCACTCTGTCATTGCCATTGCTTCTTTGCCATATTGGAAGCTCAGCACATAGGGGCATATGAATGTTTTATATATGCATATAATATATCTCCTCATCAACTTTTCCATCTGCGAAGCATATCCTAAGGGAATTCAGAATGGCCGCTCAAATAAAGTAACAGCACTGCATTTTCTATCCCGTGTTGTGGTTGGGGAAATCAAGTTGCTATGAAGTAGAATGATTTGCTCGAGGTTGCTTTGAGAACTTACTATTCAGAATTACATTTTCTGTTTTCCTTGATTTTCATTAATATGGTTTCACTCTTGACTGTATTCTCAAGGATAAGTGACACAGGATGGTCAGAGATAAGTGATTGATTCACCCAGGCTAGGAATAAAATGAAACTGTATTTGCTATATACACAAAAATGTGATTTCTGTCTCCTCTTCCTCTCCTCCTCCAGTGCAGCTTTAGGCTTGATTTTAATTTTGTTTTTCTGAGGCCAGCAGCATGATTCTTGCTGGTCCTGTCACCCTACACCAGAGAGGAAAGGTTTGCTGACTGAATCCAGCTGTTCCCAAGCTGGAGATCCAGGAAAGGCTGACTGGGCCAGCAGCATCAAAATGTTCAAGGGTGCTACAAAGAACATGAATGGATAAAACCCGAGCTATAAACTAACATGCCACGATGTTAAATAACAGACATTGTACAGTTATGGAGGTGCTAAGTAATGTTAGGTGAGAACCATCTCATGGTTTAGCATGAAATTTATTTTTTTTAGTCCCTAGTGCAGAGCATGAGTAGATACTGCCAGTAAAAAATCATTGTATCATCTGAACGTGGGCAGTTTCACCAGTTTCTTTGCATGGTTGGTGTGAAGTAGGAGGGAAGTCAGGGAAGGGAAGGCTGCAGGTAAAAGGTTGTGTTTCCCATTGACACTGTATAGTGTGGGGCACACATTAAAACTGTAGTCTGAAGTCTGGCTGCCAGCCTCCCAGTGACCCACAGCCTGAACGAAAAACTAATTATGTGTCTCTGCTGCTTCAGGAAAGGTGGCTCTGTACAAGCTTGTTGCTCTCCATCTGCAGTGAAGTGTTGGGAGCGCTGGTAAAAGTGGCACGTGCAGCCTGTAGAGAAAGGAGGGGGACTAAGGTCCTTGTCAGCCTCACATAATCCTCATTTCAGTTACCCTCAAACTCCAGACAAAGAGATAATACACCACATTTTCCTAGAGCGTGAGAAAAGCAGATCTTATATCAACACAAATGCTCAATTTGTCATGTATCTTAATGGGATATCCCCCTTGGAGTAGCCCAGTCACTGAGCTGGTTCCAGCTGTTGAGCCAGCATGTTATGAAATACCATTTTTTTTTAAACAAACAAACACAAAACTCAGTGTTTCTGTGCATTCTTATATTCACTATAATGTTTTTCGAATGGACCTCCAGGGCAGCACCTTGGTGGGAAAACATCTGCTTTTGCACATGGACCTCTCATGGTGTATAAAATACATGGGGTAGAAGGTCCTTCTCTTAACAGGGGAAGCTCTAAAGCCCAGAGGACACAAAACTGTTGGATGTTGCAGGGGAATGACTCGTGTGTGTCAATTGAGGCATCGTTATAACAACTCATAGATTTTAAGGCCAGAAAGATTGTCTCCATTTCAAACTGTGGGTTGTTTCCCCTTTGGGAGCTGAAAAAAGGCTCAAAGTACAGTGGGCGATGAATTCTTATTAATAACCTCACAAGATGGTTTGTTTTAAAAAAACATAACCCTTACCAATTATTAAGAAAGAAAACAAGATAAAAATAAAAATCAATAAAGTTAAGTGATTGCATACACTTTCTCTTTTTTACTGGAGTGCTGATTGTGAAATTTTGCCCATTGTTTCAGCCTTCAGCAGGTTTTGTGAAGACAGGCGAGCTATGAAGCAAATCAAGCTTTCAGAAGGTTTGATAAACTCTGCCTTTTTTAATCATCCTGTATAGCTCCGGGTGTAAAATTTACTCAGAATATAGTTTGTAAGTTCAGGAACTAAGTAATCATTTTTCCAGAGCTGTAGAGCAAGCCCAAGAGAGCTGTTGGGCATCCTAAAATAAATAAATATTGAGCCCAAGGGAGAGATGAGTATGTAATTACCTGGAGTCTGGCTTTTGTGCCCTCTTAGAAAGTTAATTTAAACTTCGGATAGCTGAAAGCTCTCTGCAAGGGGCAACACCAGAACATTACTGCTGCTTCTGAATTTGTTTGGTGTGGCGTTTTTATCTGCTTTCCAACTGAAATCCACGCAGACAAGGAAATCGTGTGGTTTGGAGGGAGGTGTTTGTGGGGTTTAGCTAATAGTTTGGACTGTGAATGACAGGAAGGAGAAGGAGAATAAAGGGCTAGTTCTGCATAGCTTTCAACAACTTCAGCATTTCTGTTTGCACAGCAGTTTTTGTTCAGTTGGTTGGTTGCTTCTTTGCTTGTTTTTGTTTGGTGCTGATTTACATCCTTATGTTTGGAAAAGATAAACATGTGATAGTTGAGGAGAGTCAGCCTTCAGACATGTTCAGTTAAACAAAGGCAAGTCAATGGCATGATGTGGGTACTGAGTCTAGAAACAAGAATTACTTGTTAGAGATGAGTTGTGAGGTCAGGCCCTGGGAGACTTGCTTTACCCAGTTACTCTTCATACTGTCTGGTATCACTGTGAACTCTCTTACCTTGGGAATCCCATGTCCTTCTCTGGAATTGCCCTCATATCAAATTCTGTAGCACATAGGGATATCATGAAGCCCACTGTATGTTTATTGTCAGTCTCTTTGTTTTTAAAGATCTGTTTTTAGATGTATTTGGCAACGTACAAACTGATTTATCAAAACTCATATTGAAGTCTTCTGACTGCAGAAGTCAACCCAGAGCTAAAGATCTGAGTAGAGAATTCAGTGTTGAATTTTCTTCTTCTTGCTGTGTTAACTCGTTCCACCTTCACTGTACCTGTGGATGGTCCTGGCATGTACAGGAACGAGGCCATGTTCTGTGGTTGCTCCCTCCACTTCCGCTCAGCTTTCCAATCTTTTTATATTTTGTCTACTCGAGGCAAGTAGCAGCTGTAGCTTTAGCCCAGTGTGGAGGAGGTGGCAGCTTCCGTATATTGGACGTATAAATACTTCTGATCACTTCCCTAAACATTGCAGCAAGCTGTGAGTAACTGATGTCATGACTCATTGCTGCTGTAGCTTTTGAAGCTGTGCCCAGGTCTCTGAATCACGTAACACAGCAGAGCTTGGCTGTAACAGGAGCCGCTGTGGCTCACGAGCGATGTCCTTGGGGCAGGGAGCCACGGCTGCCCTGTGTGCCTTTGGCATGCGTGCAGTGGCATTCGGGTTTATACTGGAGCTCCTAGATCTTAGTCCAGGACTAATAAACCAAATCTTTGTTGGCTATGCTCTACCTGCTCCCAGTCTGGAGGAGGGAGTTGCTCACACACACCCAGAGCCAAGGGATGCACAGACAGCCAGTGGGGTGGCTGTGAGGAAGAAGAGGATGTACCCCAAGGCCACCAAGAACTGTGTGTCTGGTGCTGTGGCTTAGGGAAACTGCAGGTTTTCTTGTGAGATTCAAGTGCAGTGCATGAGCATTGGGTCATCTTTCCAATGCACCATGTACAGATGCGTATGGAGGTTCACCAGGCCAATGCTATTTTGTTCCTCTTGCTAGTCTCGTTTATCTTTTGGATACCAGAGCCTGGCAATCCTTCACTACCTTTAGAATCCAAACATTCGGGAATATTGTGCAAGATACGCCCATTATTTTTTCTTTGAGCTTCTCAAGTTTGGAGATTTTCCAGAGGTGTTCTTATAGTTTTGAATGTGAATGTTCTGTATCAACAAAAGAGAAAAGGACAGTGAACCTACCTTTTTCTTTCTGCTACCAAAACAAGTGGCAGCAGTCCAGTACCTCAGCAATGATAATCAGAGGAGGATGTTATTTTTACCTTTTTGCATTTGCAGAATTGCCTTGGCTTTTGGAGGAGGTAGCTAAGTCATTGTAAATAAGGTGCTCAGATCCAAACTATGCTTCTTGTAACTATGGCCTGTGTTCTGGACTATGAGTTTTGTCTCTTTTAGTGCCTTTCATTGTTGATGGAACTACGTTAACATCAGCTATGGTGGATTTTAATCTTTGGCTTGAACACATCCTAAATTACAGAATATATAAAATATAAAATATAAAAAAAAAAAAAATATAAAAAAACCCCTTGGTAAGAAACCCGTATCTCAATGGGACTATGCAACAAAACTGTGGAGATCGTTCATTTTGCATTTTCATAATGCAGTAGATGATTTGAAGACAAAAACAGAAGAGGTATTTTTGCTGTAAAGATACTTCTCTTGCAGGTATTTGGTACAGCTGCTCACTCTTGTGCTTGAAGGCCTGCTGTGAACTTGGAAGAGTAGCTCCACAAAGGCACATGCTTTCACATGTTTCAACTGCATACTTTGAGTGGGATTTTGGCACCTGAGTTCCAAACATGCCTAAGAAAACTGGTCTTCAGAACATTAGTTATTAAATTAGCTGTTCTACTCCATATGTGAATGTTCAGAAGCTCAAGTGTGTCTTTTCCTGCACAGATGCTCTTGGCCCCAGTTGTTATGTAGCTGTTAGATCTCATCTGGATTTACAGATTTTTAGGATATTAATCCTGCAGCTTCATAATGCTCTTAGACCTCCCTGTGTATGTTCCTTGTTTTTTATAAGTAGGGATTTTGAAAGAGGTCTTAAATGGAGTTGCTAGTGCCTCTTTCACCTGAAAAACAGCACAAAATTAAATTCAGGTTGGCAGAACTAAGTTGTGTAAAGTCTTCCTTTTAAAATGCGCTTCTTCCACGAGGCCCTGAACTTTCAAACACTCTACACAGACATAGATACAAAATGTGAGAGGTTATAAGTCTAGAAATAATCACTGTACGTAACCATGTAGAAATAAGGGCAGCTCAAAATATGTTCCTCCACTGTATGTACTGTTTGTGACTGTTCAGTATTGTTTCTGCTTCAGTTGCAATGGAATCTCTCTAGGGGAGAGACAGGATCTTCTGTGTTTCCACTGCAGAAAGCACACCAATGTGGTCTATAAATAATAAGGGTTTATATAGTGTTTGCCTTTAACCTTTCCATTCCCTTGAAAATAAATAACTGTAATGCTGTCTTTCCAGTATTCTTTATATTAAGCATAGGGAGAAATAGCATTATTTAAAGAAAGGTAAATTGCAGCATAAGGATAGGATATATTTAGTGTGGAAGACCATTACAGTCATTTCTGTTTCTGGTTTCTAATGAAGGCAGACTAGATTTAGAACTAGTGATTGATGATTAGTAGAAAACTATTGCAGAAGTACTGTGGTTAAAGAATACAATTTGCATAGATCTCTCTGGACACTTTCCAGATTTTCATTTTAGAAGGCAGTATTACTTCTCCATAATTTATTTTTCCTGGCATACTACATTAGAACGTAACAAGGTGCTTTGCAGCAAATATCACTCAAGTTCTTGACCAGTACAGAAGCGTGCACCAAATACAGGACTTTGGCTCCAGAGGCTGGTGGTAACGGCACCAGGATGCTGATAAGGATACATGATGATGCACTGCATGGACTTCCTGCCATGCCTTCTCTTGTCACCATTGTTTGCATGGGGGCTCCCTTTGCATGGACTACTGCTTATATGGTGAATTCTAAGTCTTTGAGGCCTTCATGTCAAATATCTGTGATGAATATGAAAGCAAACGGATGAATGATTAACCTGTGTTTCCAGGTTTCTCCAGGGACTTGGGAATTGAAAAGGACTAGTAACTGATATACCTGTTGAGCTTTGGAAATTTTTAGAGATTAATGAAATGATGATGCACCCTGCATGGGGAATACTTGAAATGTTGAGAAAGTATTACCTCGCTTCCTTTTGCAATCATGATGGAGGTGGGTGGCCAAAATATGCTTTTGGATGCGATTTTTCTGCCTTATCAGAAGATAAAGCTGCAGGATGGTCTTGGCAGTCAGAGTGGGACTTTGGAAGGCTGATGTGGAGCTCATGGGACTTGGTGCAGTTCCTGCAGTACACTGCACAGAGAGGGATTCCCAAGACCAGCTTCAGGTGTTTTACACAGGCCAACCTGTGTTAGAATGCTCTTGCTTTGCAGGTTCAGATACATCTCCATCATTTATGTAAACCTTAAAATTTGTCAGGGTAGATATTATTGTAGGTAATGGTGCTGTATCTTCATCCTTTACTAAATGTGTAATTTTTTCACTTGGCCTGACTTTCTTACCTGTGAGAATGAGGAGTAACAAGGAAATCTGTTCTCATTAAGTTCCTGCATATGTTGTATGTTATGTGGCTGCGCAGTAATATAAATGTAAGTATAAATTTGGACTCCCAGGTATGTATTGGCTTTTAAAATCCTGAAACTGTTGCATCTCCAACCACGTAGAGCACTCTAAACCCCCTTGGTTTGCAGAAGGTTCCTTGAGGTTCCATAGTCTCCATATAGCAGCATATAGTAAGTTTTCTGGTTATTTACCTCCAGTTTGACCTCTAAAGAACCTTATTGTATCTTCCAGAAAGCAACTTACTCGCTGTAATAAAGAAGCACAGTTTTGATATCTAGTCCCAAATTGGTGAGGCTGCACATGGGACTCCTTTTGCTGAGTACTCTGGGGTAGCTTGAGCCACTGAACAGACTTGGAATTAAATGGACTGACTGTCTTGCTTTAAAATATATGTCCAAATGAACTCTTTCTTTTCAACCAGGAGCAATCTCTCCTCACTGGTTGTGGTTATATCCACTCGCATTAATGGCAGCTACACAAAGCAGTAGAGAGGTATTTTACTTTGAATTCTTGGAACAAATGTTGGGAATTAGTGCTTGTAGCTCATAAATAAAATAGCTTTATTTTATATGCAACTCTGTTCATTGGATCAAATGTCTAAAAAACATGTGAAAAAGATAACTGGTGGCACATACCCAGCTTTCTGGGGGAAATTTCCATTTAGATGAATGACCACATCAAAATTATAGAGGAGGAAAGAAACCAAGAGAGCTAAGAAGTGACAAGAGAGAGGTTTTTGAAGAAAGTTTGGAAGCAGTTGGAGGTTTGATGTGGCTGACAGATAAGAGGGCTGTTCCAGGTAGCAGAAGTAGGCAGTGGGGGATGCAATGTTATGAATAATGTTAAAATAATCTGAAGGGACAGCAAAGGGCATAGTGAGAGTTGAACTGGAAGAGTAAGAAACGTGCTTTGCATTGAAAACAATGACCCAACTTCCACTGAGCAAACAGAAGCTTCCTGCACATGTCCAGAAGCTGATTTGTCAGCTACCGCTGATGGCAGATCAGTGGGGGAGAAAACACCCAAAACACAGAATTCTCCTCTGTTACTTATGTTTCTCTGCATTGTCAAAACTGCATGGTGTGGATGGAGAAGAGCTGGTGGCCTTGCAAAGGATGTCTCTGTTTCAGGGTAATCTCACTGCTGGTTGCAGTTGACTGTGTGCAGCTGTGATAGTGGCACAAACACAACAGTATTAGAGGTCAAGTTCAAAGTCTGGCAAGGAGGATAAAGCAAACAGTTACTCTTTCTCTTCCATCCACATGTTGGGCAGCAATGAATAAGTAACCCCAGGTGTCAGGCACAAACCAAGTGAGTTGTGGGTTGTTTTTTCTTTCCTTGTGCGTGGCTAATTCCCAATTTGAAGTATCAAAATGCAATTTCTGGTACACAGAATGGTATTTTCTTGCTGCTATAAAACTTTTAGTGAACTATTAAACTGCAGCAGCATTTCATCCCTGAGCTGCGCACACAGCACTGTTGGGTGAAGTGACCTGGAAAGAGAATGTGTATTTTTTCTTGTTAAATTTATAAAACATCAGGAGGTTTTTTGAGAGCTGAAGTGCTACATAAGTGCAGGATCTGATTATTTTGGGAAAGATGCTGTAACAAGTGGTCATGATGTGTATCAGCTCACCTGTGGGCAAAGTGGACTTCTTAAGGGAAAAGAGTATATGCAGGAGACCTTGGAGTTGATGCTGTGGGCAAAGGTGATACTGTAAAACACCCGAAACGGTTGAACTGATGATTGTGCTGAAGTGCTAACTCTTGCTGATGCAGGTGCCCAGCTGCTCCTGGGGAAACAAGTTTACTCCCTGCAGAAGGCAACAGTACCTCATTTAGGTTTTTTTTCTTCTGAGACTCTCCCCTCCATCCAGTACTTCGCTGAATTGGAGTGACCAGCAGGTAAATGTGGTGTGTGTTTGTTATTTTTGTGTATCTTTTCCTCTCTTCCCTTCCTGGTTGTTTGCAGCTGGATGTAGCATATCAGTGAAATCCTGGGTCACCCTGCCTTCTGCCAGGTTTGTCAAGCTGGTTTAGCCATATTCATGCTTGTGTGGTAATACAACAGAGTGGCAGTTCTTGTGCTTTGCTTGAAATCAGGTTTTAGACAGACTCTTTTTCCTCAGTGGCACCTTGTATTCACTTCAGCATTCGGGGGTTTTTTATTAGGTCTTTCTTTTCACAGAGAATATTTTGGTTTTAAAGGTGTTGTGTAACTGGCAGGAACAGAAGGGCACCATCAGCTAGGAGATGAGAAAATAAACATTTTTTGGCTCAGTGAGTTGTACCTAGGACCTTTTAGGAAAATTGCACTGATTTCCTTCTAACACCAAAAGCAGTGCTCTTCATGCTGATACATAGCTTGAAACAGAGAGGAACACTACCAGATGTTGACTTTTATTATTAATTGTTTGTGTTACAACAGCACTTGGTGGCCTGGTTCAAAGTAAGTGATGCTGCATGTGGCTCAGCTGTACCAAAGGAGGCAGCCCAGGCTCACCTGCTGAGCACAGGAGGGGGCTGAGGATAACAAGGGACACAGAAATGTCAAGGTGTGATTTGCCCCACGTCATTGTCAGGAGTGGGAATAGAAATCGATTCTCATGAAACTCGACAGAAACAATAGGTAGGTGATAGAAGTTTTGGCACTTAATCCTAGTGTAGTGCACTGGTTTATAAGGTGACTGACCAATTTGATCCTCTTTAAAGGCTCGATATCTTTAATCTCAGTGTCTTTGAGTTTATGGGGAAAGCTGGAAATGGAACAGGAAAGTGACAGTCTCTCGAATTTGTCCTAATCCCACAGGTTACAGTAAATGAGTGCTGGAAACATATTGCCTATCACGGTGTCATGCATGACTGATCAGCTCTGTCCTTCAAATGCTATTAACTTCAGTCTGGTTAATCTATATTCCTGTATGTTGAACACAAAGCAGTGCTGGCTGAGGGATTAGGGGAGAATTAAGTATTTGTTCTCTAATCCTGAATGTTTATAAATCAGTATTAATTACTTAAGGTGCTTTTAGAGAGTTTACATCCCAGTTTTTATAATAATTTCATGATCCATCTGGCTAATAAAAATACTTAATTGCAAGAGAAGAAATAAAATCTGTTGCCGTGAAGTGTAAGCATGCAGATCCTTTTCATAATGGGGACTAATTGCTGTTATCATGGATTCTGATAAGTTAAAATTAATAGTGGGGGTAGCCACATCCCCCATCACTCTCTGTAAACATGCAGCATAGATTCAGCCTAGTTTGAAACAGAGGAGAAAGCTGAACCCAGGCCAGTGGAGCGTCCTTGTTTCTAAAAGTAAATTTGTGCTTTTGGTTCTTTTAAGGGTATATGGGGTTTTTGGGAGTGGCATTTGGGGCCAGTCTGGGTTTGGGGTTTTGGGGGGTGGGTAGTTGAGTGATAAGCTTAGGGATACCAATGAGAAATGAGCATCCTGCAGGGTTTGTGCCTGGGCTGGCAGTGGCATTACAGGCTGTAGCGCAGCAGTGCTGAGGAATGGGGGGTGTGTGGGGAAACAAAGACAGGCATCTTCAAAGGATCATCTTTCCACTGATAAGGACAATGGTCTCAAAGCAAAGAAAAGGGGGTTTGACTGGAGCAGGAAATCTTGCACTAAGCATTAGCAGGGCTATTGATTGCCCCAGATTCAGCATTTAATCCCTTCTTTAATCACAAATCAATTCCACTGTGTCTTTGAGGTTTTTCAACTTTTCATCCAAATGCTCCAGACTTCAGAAGAGCGATGTATCCTGTGCAGGGCTTTGGGGACCTGCAGCCCAACAGCACCCTGACATTGCTGCCACTGTGGGTTAAAAAAAATGTTTGGGGCAAGCGCATCTCTCAGGCCCTGCTGTGTTTGTATCTTTTTCTTTGGAGGAAGGAGGCCTTTCTAATACTTCGTCTCCTTAAAATCCTTTATCAACTTGGAATTTTTTCTAGAAAGAGAATTTATTTTTCCGTCCTTTGATCTGTGTTTAGCTCAGAGAATAGACTGGCTGCCGGGAGTTACACTCCTGCCTGTCTAACGTTCAGTATTATGTATTAGAAACAAGGACTCATTTAGGTTGGAAAAGACCTCTAAGATCATCGAGTGCAACCATTAACTCAGCACTGCCAAGCCCACTACTAAACCATGTCTCTAAGCAGCACATCACTGCTTGCATTTAGCCCCAGAGTTCAGCTTTTGGGCCTGCTGAGAAACAACAGGACTGGCAAATATCATGAATATGTGTGAATGAACATGGCATGCCACTGGGTTTCCATCAGCTCCATGTTTGATGCTGCCCCAGCTTTTCCTGGCATTAAGGTGCATCCATTGGAATTTACAGGGAAGTGGTATGGTGGAGCCTGCAGAGCATGAGCCTGGATCCCTCTGTGTGCCCATCCTGATGGCTGCACATCTGCTCCCAGCAGAACAGATAACAGGTTTTTAGAGAACAGTGTCTCAGCCTGATGGTAGCTGACTTTTCGTATCCTGTTTCCAATGCATTGCCTACCTGATAATATTCATTGCTCACTCACACTGAAATGGAAGGGACTCGGTTGTTCATATATATCACAGAAGTGCTTTTTAACAGCTAAATAATAATCTCCACAGGAAGGAGAAAACAAAAGAGTCTGAGAGTAAAAATTTTGAAAGCTTTAGTGCTTCTTGTTCTTAATTAAATGTGATGTTTTGGGGTATAAATCTGAGTGGAACAGCACTATGCAAGGAAAGAACTGAAGCTCCAGGCTTCTGAATTGGATTACCTTTTTTAATCTACAACAGTGCCTTAAATGTTAACACAGCACTCAAGGGGTCTCCCTGCCTTCCATCACTTTGTTGCACAAATGCTTTGTGTGATCGTTGTACTGTCGGTCTCATTTGTGGCATCATTCAGACCCACTTTTGTTTATTAGTTTCTCATGAAGAGTTTTTAACCACTCTTTTCCATGATGGTGAAATGCATCAGCCTATCTGCTGGAAGAGGGAGGGAGAAAGAGAGTGCAATGTGGGTGGTAAAAAGTGTTGTTTGGTTGAGGATTTATTGCCATGGCTGGCAATAGCACATTACTTGCAAATAGGATGGCCACTGCTGAGCTAGTTGTCCCATTGTAATAAAACCCTCAAAATATGACATTGCTTTGTGCCATCATATTGGTGTTTATACTTATCTGTTTGGTGAATTGTCACCTGCTTTTAATATCTCCCTCTATTCTCTGACACCACAGTGGAAGGTGTCTTGTTTACTGGGCAAACAGTGGTGTTCCTGGTAAAATTATGTTGGAGCGTAACACATAACAGGAGAGTTACAAAGGGGTTGGGAGGACTCTCCCAGGTGACTGTTTTAGCTGGTTGCGGAGCTGGACTGCTATCCCTCAGTTACAAAGCAAGATCCTAGCTGATGATCCACATTCCCTGATAATCAAAGGCCTTACTGGGACTGCAGTATTACTGTTGGTTTAACTATCTTTCTGGCTTAGTTTTAAAGATTAGCATCTCTGTCTTGCTTCAGGCTATGAAATGTCAGCCTTGACATCACTGAACATGTCCCAGCCTTTTCTCATTTTTCACTTTCTGACAGTTGTGTCTGGACTTGCCATATCACAGTGGCTGGCACAGGTGATACCTCGCAATAGTGCACCCAGGTTGGGAGTGAGTTCGATTGGGCATGGAGAGGTTGTTTTGTAGTTGGGGTGGGATATTTTTTCTATTTTGTTGCGGATTTTATATCCAGCAAATAGTTTTCTACATACTAATGCTCCCATTAACTGTTGCTTGCTCAAACCCTGAACCCCTGAGAAGGTGATTCTTTCAGTCTAACCCCAGTTCAGGCTCAGCAGGACTCTTGAGTTTGATACTGTCTAATCCTGAATGTTCCTGCCAGCACAGCTCACCTAACAAGGGTTATTTTAAGAAATACCAAATTGACCCAAAATATTCTCTTGTAGGTGAAGGCTTTCCACTCATTAATGATTTGTCCTCTTCCTCCTGAGAAAGGGGGCTCTGAGGACAGGCTATCCCTGACACAAAAATAAACGTGCAAGATGGAAAAGAAACCACCTTTAGCAATTAACAATAGAAAGAATGTAAAAGGTGATGAATGGTGCAAGGTCTAAAAGGCTGTTTTTCAGCTGCTGAATTACTCTGCTAGCTTGTGGCACTGTGAGAGAAGCAATGTGATACAGGAAAATAAAAGCATTGACTATCTGAGCTGGAGACTTCACTTCTGAAGCAGAAAGCTAAGGGTGCCAAATATCCTGTTAAATTTTAATGAGATTTTAGATACAACTCCTTGTATGTCACTGCTTGAAAAACAACACTTGAGACAGCAGAGAGCCTGTGAGTTAACACCTGCAGCCCAGCATGTGGCTTTCAGAGCTGAAATATCGGCCACTCTGGAAGGTACTTTGGTCAGGAGTGGTGGGAAGCAATTCCTTTGGCTGAACCATCAAAACTGCTGTGCAGTTGGTTTTGTCTTAAGTTTTGTGAGCTCACAGGACATGTGTGGCCTGCCTTCACAAGAGGGGAAGGACTGGCAGAGTTGCTGTCCTTCTCCAGCCACCTCTCTCTTCCAGCCCTATGTTTCCCAGATGCCTGGAGCAAGGTGAGAAGGAGACAAGGAACCCTAGGCATACGTAAACAAAAGTGAAACTTCGGGATGTTTTTACTACTGTAATCATAGCTTGGCCAATAGGTAATATTTCAGGCCTTGGTCTTGTTTATGGGAGGTGGAGAGGTGTGATCATACCTCCTTTTCCTTTTCGGGCATGTTTTCTTAACGGGATACTATTTTTGCACCAGGCCCACCTCTCTTTCTGGCGGTTGCAGGAAGTGAAGTGTTCCTCAAGTCTTCAGGTATAGCAAGTAGCATGATAAGAATTACATCATCATTCAAGTGGATGAGATTTGTGAAAACACCTCTATTTTTAATAGGTTTTGCAAGCAGGCTTTCATGAGGGCTGAGAGGAAGAAGGAGGATGAGAAAGCTAAACTATCTCAAAACATGACTTTAAAGGCTTTAAAGTGCCAATACTTATTAATTCCTTTGGCATGTATTAGAATAATTTGAATCCTGATAAACTAAATTGGTATTAGTTCAGATGTCGTAAGTACTTCTACAGGCATTCAGCTGTAATTTTGCATCAATTAACTAGGCCATTATTTAAAAGTGTTATTTTAATACATTACATTTCCCAGTGTGTCCTCAGGCAGTTGCTAGAGCTTCTGTGAGCTAATCTTGCCACTCTTCATTTTTGCTTCTAGCTGTGTCTCCTGCTGTCCTTTACTTGACAGTATGTGCTTCCCACAGCCAGAGAACTCCTCAGGGTGATTGGCAGGGCAGTCTTACTTTCTGCTTAACCTAATTTAGTTGCAGGAAGCTGCTGCAAGGGACAGTCTTGCCTCTTTCCCCAATCCCTCCTAGTATTGTTTCTCCTTTCACGTGGACAATCCAGAGGTAGGATTTTGAAACTTAGGAGAGCAACTTTTTGCCAATGTCGTGACCTTGAAGATATCCTCTGGACCGCAGAGTTGCTGATCAGTGCTGTGCCATGCTACAAGTTGTGTAGCCAGCCTCTGGGAGTGTGGGATTTGTTCCTGTCCCCACTTGGCACTGTGTGGAGATGCTCACTGGCATGCTGGCAGCTCTGTAGCCATGTGAGCACCCTGCTGGAAGGGACTATGTGGCCTTGTCACAGTGCTGTGACAAAACAGCTGCTTGTTCAGGAGCTGGCAGAGGAATGCCTGTGCCCCCAACTGCAAAACCCATTTAGTCATTACTCATTTTATCTTTCTGTTCTTCGGGAATGCCCTGAAAACATCTTCTGCCTCCAAAGATTGACTCTTACGATGTGGATGGAAAACGCCCAGTACAGCAAAGCGTTTCTGTACATTCCTATGGTACAAATCAATGCTAAGAGTCTGATACTGGAGAGTAGAACAACCTTTTCCTCCATGTAATGTGTAAAAACTAACTTGCTTGCTGCTGTGGAGTAGGAGTAGTCCGTGGAATCAAGGAGTTTGAAGGAAATGTTAGTAGGTATTTTCGTCTCAAGAAGAAATGCCTTGCTGATTCCCCACAGGGTGTTAAGGGCCCTCTCAGCTCCTGTGGGTGAGTGGGGGCTGGGATGTGCTGCAGAGGGCAGAGAGCCCTGCAGGCGCCTGTCCTGGCGCTTGGATCCGTTTTCATGGGGCTCCTGACGCTTCCTACGGAGCCCGATGAACAACTCCTGCCGCCCGTGGCAGCTCCCACCCAGTGAGCTCACAGGCAGCGTGTCAGGACAGGCAACACTACCTTTTGTAAAAAGTGCTGTTAACAAATGCTTTCTCTAACCTCTGTCTCAGGTTTGCTATTCCTGTTCACTCCCTCTGGAAGGCAAATCTGTGTGTGTCCCCTGCCAGTGACCTTAAGGGTCTACATTAAGCCTGCAGAAGGCAGGGAAATGGCTCTGTGGAAGCAGCAGCCTTTGGGTCTGGCTCTTTCCCATGGGGACAAACTTCTCTGCCTCACTTGTCTGTGGCCAAGTTTCTACTTGCATTGTTCTGTCATGATATAGAGACACTATTTTGGACTTGAACAGTTTTATAGTATTTCTTCCCCCAGCTTTATGATCTTTGCAGTCCTCTATGCCCTTTCTGGCCGTGCCAGCCAAAGACCATAAGCAGGGCTAGGCTGGCAGGAGGAGTTAATGCCTCCTGTTAAAACCAGCTGATAAATCATGACAATCTTGGTCCTAGTCCCTTCTTTGGATAGAAAGTGGGAGCTCC
Organism: Serilophus lunatus; assembly: GCA_013399895.1. Lineage (NCBI taxonomy): Eukaryota > Metazoa > Chordata > Aves > Passeriformes > Eurylaimidae > Serilophus > Serilophus lunatus. Next base: position 615,997 of record VXBA01003842.1, read on the forward strand.
TCCAGCACCCTCAGCGTTACTACAGTTGCTCCACTAAGCGGCTTTTTTTGCAAATCAACAAAGGCTCGAATGAGAGCAGACTGTGGCAAATGGGCAAGTCTAAAATTGGAGGATCACTACCAAAACCTCCTGACTTCAGTAGAACCACCAAAGTTGCTGAATTGAGACATATCCTGTGCTGAAGTGTATTTTAGTTTGCTAGATCCTTTTGAAAGACTCATGTGGATTCAAGAAAACAACTGAAGAACTGTGAAGTCACTTGTAGGGCATGGAAATGCCCGTTTACTAATGGGAGAACATTTATCACCAAACAGCCACACTATCTTACTCCAATCAGTAATAAACCTCGCAGAAGAGGAATGAAACAAATCTGTAAATAAAATTTATAACTCCACTAAATCTCTAATATTTAATTGCAGTAAAGATGATAGGGTTTATGTCACAAGAGGATTTTCCCCTCACACTCTTCAGTTTCCTCCTTCATCCTGGATACACAGGCAGTAATTGTGGGTCTTTGTCCTCCTCCTGTTGCAAAAGAACTTTTCTCTTAAACAAGATCAGGGTAAGTAGCACTTTTAATCGGTACTTAGCTTAATTTATGGTTTCAGTTTTAGACTTTAAGGAAGACCTGTGACCGTGAAGTTCATCATTTTCCATCAGTCTGACAATGACACCCCTCCCTATGGTATATTTGTGCAATGTTATGATTTTTATATACTGTATTTTTTCCCCTTTCAAGCAATCAGAAATCTTTAAAGTATTTTTCAAGTCTTTTTTGACAAAGTGGAGATGATTAGTGTGTCTTGGTATTTTTGTTCTCTTTTCCACCCTCTGTCTGTCCCTGTACGAGAACATCAGTTCTGTTGGACACTGGTTAACCTCAGGGCTGTTTGTCAAGCTGGGACTTTGATTTGCCATCTGGCTGATGCATTTGACTGTGCTTTCTGCACAGTGATGTGGCCTCAGATGCCTTAAAAATTAAGGCTTTTTGTGTTGTTTAGCATAGATAGCTAATCAGTCATTTAGTAATTAAACCCCTCTGTGCAATGCAATGTGTTTTCTTGATGCAGTTACCCTTGGCTTTCATGCAAGCTTCTGTAATGTGTTTGCTGAGGTATTTTGGGTTTCTTTTTGTAGCCCAGCAGTGTCCCCTGTCAGTAGTGTCATCCCTCCATCTCCCTGCCTCTGAGGTTCCTCCTCTTGAATTTGTGTAGCCAGACCAGGCTGACACCACGTTTTGTGAAGATTTCATCGCAGTGAGAACAATCATTGTTTTCCATCTTTTGTCTTTATGAACACCAAAGAGCTGCAAGTCCCAGCAAGTGAGGTCCCAGGGAATGAGGCTTGGTGCAAGGTTCTCGTAAACCCAAATTGGCAAGTCCAGTTAGTTTTCCTTTGCAAATTGTATCAGGAGTCTTCTTGGACATCCAACCTGAGCAGCCACTGTTGTTTGGCTGACTCCTTTTGACGCAGCTGCCTCTGTGTATCTTGCTGATGCCTGTAGGTGCTAAAGCAGGAGCTACCAGCATAACTCCTGCTTTCTGAGGGTAGAAAATTCATATAGTGAAGCCCTGAGGGCTGACATTAGTGCTGAGATCACCTGTGGCAGCCATTGCCCGGATTGTAACCATTGGTTATGGCTTTCAGAAATCCTGAAGTAGCTCAAGTGATCAAGAGGTCAAATCCTGGCATTTATGAGGGCAACATGTGTGAGAAAATCAGTGTCTTATATAAATATGTCACTACCTAAGGCATGGGGTGCAGAATTAAGGGATTTCCTAGTTTTATTGTTTGAAAGCAGAATTGATCCTTTATTCAATTTGTGATCCTGTGTAGTCAGTTGAGATGTTATTTATTTATTTTGATGTTGGGCACAGGCTATACTGTAATGCTCCCTAGAGATGTTCAGCTGTCTCTTTTGTCCTGCTCAGTTTTGGATATTGCTGTGGTTTCTGAGTACCTTCCAACCACGTGTTAAGCAATATGACTTAGCATATGTCTCATTTAATGTCTTCTGTCCTTTGGGATGAAACAGGTTTGGGATATATTTTGCTAGTTAGGCTGCTTTTTTTTTTAATTTCTCATTTTTAGTGAGCTACAGGTGTAGCCATTTAAGCCAGTAAAATTTCACCAGGTGCCTCAACAATGTCAATCCTTGCTGTGCATTTGGAGAACTGCTATTCCTAAGGGTTAATCCTAAGGCATGCTGAATGTCCACAACTCCTTAACTTAAAGAACAGGCAGTGATTGCTTGACAACACTCAGATTCAGTTCCCAAACTTTACACCACCTCAAGGCCAATTTGCCAAGATACTTCATTATGTAACATGCATGATATGTAAAAGTCATTGTTCTGAGGGTTTGTCACAGTTTGTTGAGATGAAACCAGCTGTGAATTTGTACCTTTGAAGGACTCATGAAGATACCTATTCTATTAATGAGATCTGTGGTGTTGTGCTTTCCTCATTGTGTAAATTGTGCTGTAACAAGGACTGCAGCTTGAAAATGTTTGGGAAGAGGAGCTGTGTTGTGGTCCTGTACATGTCTGAGTTCAGCTGTATGCTTATGTTGTCTTACTTGCAACAGCCCAACAGGTTTCAAAGTTCAGCTGTTAGAGCTTTTGCAAACAGAAACAGGCATAAACTCTGCCCAGAGAAAGAATGATGTTTTCCCTCAGCCTTTTGTAGTAGAGATTGCGGAGTTTGAAGTTATGTTTCAACTGCTTACTTCACAGTGTCAGGATAGATGGTATCAGGAGAAAACAGTCTCTTCCTGATAAAATTTGCTGCCTCATTGATACTCGAAATAGATGACTACAGGTCTCAACTTCATGTTTGAACATGCTTGTCTGCATTGAGGGAGAGATCTTGAGTGGGTGCAGGTCTGCTCCACCTCTTGTTGGCTATTGCAATATGGTAGGTTGGAACTTGTTAATTTAAGGTCACTGAGCTGTTGGCTCTCTGTGGTTGGTCTTGTGCCATCTGAGTATAATCCCTGTAGAGTCAACGTCACTGCCATGTTCTTCTCTGAGAACCCCTGGAATCATTTGTTCATCTGTTGTAACTGAGGAAATACGTGATGGTTTCCCCCAGCTCACCCCAGTCAGCCCCTGGGAATTGGCGGGTTCCTGCCAGCTGCAGGCAGGGTGGGCAGCTGGGAGGGGGGCTGTGGGAGTGGAGAGATGCCTGGGAGAACAGCACGGGTGTGCAAGGTGCTGGGATGAAATTGGGGATCATCAGGCCAAGGCTCTTAGACAAGGACTTGCTTGGTCTTGCTGAAGGAAGGAGAAGGGGATTTGATGAGAAACAAGCAGGGTAGGACAACACTAATGATAACAGCCAGATGCAGTGCAGTGATGAGGAGCCAGTTTATGTCTTGGTTATGATGCAAAATCACGAATGTTTTCTCTGGGCTACGTAGCTATGTAAACAGACTGCAAGGTTTCTCTAGAGGCAGCTTAGTTCCACTGTGTTTTTGGTGCTTGCTCACGGAGTGCTCCAGGAAGATGCTGAATTTCAATCAGCCACGGTGATTTTCCTTCTGGTTTGTTGACGAGATGGGGGTCATGATGACAGCTGATACTGGATCTATACCTGCTGGAGAACTTCTCTGAGCCCATCACCTGCTGATGCAGGATTTAACTGAAAACTGAGCTGTGTGGTAGAGGATTGCTCTTCATTTGCTCTACAGAAATGAAGTACAGACAAGGCTCTGTAGCGGAAGGTTTTATGATTAAATATCTAGGTCTTAGTTTCTACTGTCTTTATACAGACTAATTTATGTTTTGAAAATCTCAAATGACTTGCAGCTACTAGGTAGAGATCTCCTCCCTGGAGCTCTGACTTGTACTTTTCTGCGCTTAAGGTATCTCCTTAAATGCATCAGTAAATCAGCTAAACGGACACTACCTGTGGGACTGTCCAGCCACCGAGAACTCTGTGTTTTGTTCTCTCTAGAGGTCTAGGAGAGCTCACCAGCAAAGGAATTAAGGCAAAAATTCCTCTCTGCACATCCTGGAAATGCTTTTAGAAACACTTGCTGTTGAGAACAGAAGTGCAGGAGGGAGGAGAGTGACTAATTTATCATCTACGTGCCTGTGAGACCAGCACTGACACAAAACTGTCCCAGGTGTGGGAGAAACTTGCAGCACCTCCTTGGGGGACTGTTGGTACCAATTTTTCATGGTCCCATCAGTGCTGTTAGCTGTGTATGTGCTGGAGTGCTGCAGAAGTTGTGCATTTCACATTAAGTCATTCAGTCATGAGTATCCTGGATTGCTTTCTTTTCAGTGTGTTTTAATGGCTCAAACCCAGGCATGTTCTATTTGAGATATGCTTGGCTTTGCAAGGTGTATGTTGGAAGTTGGTTCAGTTTGGTATTGTTTGCTATGGGTATGCTGAAGGAGGCTGTATCTTTATTTTTTCAAAGTATATGTACTTATGTATTTCAACTAGTTTAATGGTTTATTGTTTTTTTTCTCCTCCCTTTTGGTTTGGAATTCTGGTTTACAGGATTTGAAAAGATACCACCTCAGATATAACTGGAACGTGTTTTGTTGTGGAGAGGTCATGAAGTGCTTTTTCCTAATATGGCAATACTGTTATTAGGCAAAATTCCTGCTGCAGGTGCCTTGTTAGGGAGGCCCTTCTCATCAGAGTAAAGAGCAGTCAGGAAAAGTCATTGAGCTTTACATAAAGTGGCAATTTCCACTTTCATGGAGGCTGTCAGAGCTCAAGGCACACAGAGCAGTCCAGACTGGCACGTGGGCTTCTCTGTGCAGCTGATAGCCTTGTCATAGCCATGCTGTGGCTGGGATCTGAGCGGGGATTTCTTGCACTCTGCTGCTGTACAGAGATCCCAGCACTGATAACTCATGAGGTTTCATTACAAGCCCGATGATAGGGAGCATTTGGTTGCCAAGAGTGGGGCTTTGTGAAAAGTTTGACTCCAATTAAAAAAACACAACCTCACATAATAGAAAACATAACCTCTTCATGATAAAGAGGAAGAGATAAAAGATACAACCCAAAGCATTAAACTCTGGAAGGCACATATGTAAGGCATGTATATAACCATACAATGTTTTGGTTGTTTGGGTTGTTTTTCAGTCTTTTTTTTTTAAATGTGGTTGGATAGTCTAGTTGTTTTCAGGATCTTGAAGTGGGGAGCTTTGTTTTTAGATTTGTGGTGGGCTTTTTTTCTTGGGATCAGTCTTTCTGAAATAGCTGACTATATAAAGACAGATCTCAGTGTTTTCCACTGGACTCATTCTCGTTACAGGAAAACAGCTGAGGAATGAACAGAGCTAAACAGAAGGACGGGGTTCAACCTGATGGATTCAGGCTTTTGTTCGGGTGCCCTTTGCCTCCTACCCCACTCAGGGATGTGGTTTAGTGGTGAACAGGGCAGTGCTGGGTTAACAGCTGGAGCTGATGACCTTAGTGGTCTTTTCCAACCCTAACAATTCTATGATTCTATGTCAAATGCTGATGCTGTTGTAGCATCATCTGAGAGGTGACAAATCAGTCAATGTGATGGTCATGCCATCCCTTCAAGCAGAAACATGTCACCCTGGCCATTGAACTATGCAGGCACGTGGTCACTGTCTTGCCAGCAGAGTGAGGGGCAGCTGGTCTGTGCTGTTTGTGCTTACTTCTGTTAATCTTGCCTGATTTCTCGGCAAGACCTAGTCTGAAACAGGGCGATTTGGTGTCCTTTTGAAAAATGAGTAAAAACATTCCCCTATGGCATCTCTTGTTGATTGTCTCTATTTACTAAATAGAGAAATTCTCACTATATTCCTTTGGTTTTGATCGCCGCAATCAAGTGAGGGTAATTTTAAAAAGAAAGAGCAGTATTATGCACTGCTGAACAAATAATGAGACTGCTACATGGGAATAATGGGTGATAGGAGAAAGAATTTTTTTTTTAAAAAAATTGATTCAGGAGCTAAGTAGATTTAATGAATGCTATCTCTCAGAACTCTGACGCAGCTTTAAATGGAAGTCTTCATCTGGCATATGAAGTAAGCAAGAATTTAATGTAAAAGCCTATATAGAAATTGAGTTGGACTTTCAGATTGTTTGCCTAGACATGACATGACATTCTTCCTTCATTTATCCAGACTTCCTCTTATTTCTCTGTGATCTTACTGTGAACACTGCTGAAGTGGAATCTGCCCACACAGCATATTGCAGCTTCAGTGCCGAAGGCAATATCAGCATCCATCCACTTTTCTATCTGAGTTTGGTTGGAGAGTGGGGGAATCCCTTCCCTTTCGGGTAGCAGATGTCAGTCTCCTACTCTCCCACAGCTCCCAGAAGTGAACTCTGCCTGGCTCATTTTGGAGTACAACACGAAGGAAAGGATCTCCCCTGTGAGCACAGAATGATAAATAAACGTTAAGACCTTAAACAAACTCCCTTGAACAGCATTAGCCAGATCTCTGCTCACTGGTTAACAAATGCCAGATCAGGTGTCTCTGTCTCCTCTCATGTTTTACACTTAGTTACAACACCTTTGAAATGAGTGCTTTGGTCAAGAGCAACCCACGCCTCTGTCTTCAGCTGAAGAGCAGGATTTGGCAGAGTGTACACAGGGCACAGATGACTGAGGCCAATGTTCTTACTGATAGAGAAGGTCAGGAGAGTGGGGGGAACAACTTTGAGCAGTTGGTAGTGCAGTGCTGGAGGGGCTGTGTAAGAGCCTGGAAGCTGGGAGAGGATGAGCAAGGATTATTGGTGCTGAACAGAGTCATGGTGGTGGCCTTTTTCAAGTGCTTTGCTTCAGATTGCCTCACACCCTGGGCACCTGGCATCCACAGGACACTACTGGGTTAGCACTGGTTTGCAACCACTGCTGGTTGCTGATGTGTATGTGTTCTTTTGGGAAGTGGGTTGTGCTTTGGGAAGGATGGCCTCCGTAAATGAGGAGAGAAAGCAGGCTGCAGGCCAGGATAAATTTTTGAGTGCTGGCCACCTGCCCACATCTGTCATCTTCCTCTGCAGCCTGACTTGGTCCCAGTGCTGGACCAGTGCCTCCCTCTTGACACAGGGGACTGCAGGTAGCTCCTGACACCAGCCCTAGAGCAAACATTCCAGGGCAAACTCTGCTCCCAGCAGTGGGTCTGTCCCAGAGATCACACTCCATGGGGTCCTTTGGGAAGGGAAGGGGTGATGAAAGTGAATGGGAGCAGATGTGCAGCCTGGGCAGGCAGCAGTGACAACCAGGGCGTGGGTGGAAGAACCCACACACAAGTAACAGAAATGTGCCCCAGCACTGGCTATGCTGTTACGTGGCCTTGAACTGTAATGGGTGGTACTCCCTGATGGGTCTTTTGGCAATCTGGGAATTGCTGGCTTGTTTGATAATCTCAGCCATCCCTCAGAGACGACTGTCTTTGGAAATGAGCTCAGACACTGAGTCAGTGGATGGCCCCACTGGCACGTGCAGCTCACTCACAGCAGGGCATTCAATTCGTGATGGGTGCTGACCTCCAACATGTAAAGAGAACAGAAACTTGTAACTTCAGGTGTTGCTGTCATGGCTTTGTTCAGAACGTTGTGCTTACAACCCCCCAAGCTTAATTTTGGTTTTTTTGCATTCATAAAGGGTTGCCACAGCCTGCATCTGGAATACAGCATGATCACGCTCACTGCTATTGTGGTGATTGTGGGTGGCAGCGGTGCTGGGATCTCCTCACTGACCCTCACCCAGCCCTGCCGGAGAGCTGGAATCCCCCTTGCCCTGTTCATGCCCTGGATTTGGCACTGGTGAGATTCCTGAAGCAGAACTGAGCTGAGACACTGCCTGGTTCTACCTCATGTACTCTGCCAGCTTCACTTCAGATGCCCTTGTGCTTCTCCCCAGAGCCAGCCTGCACTGTGCTTTCATTGTGCAGGTGTGCCAGGAAAAGTCTGTCTCTTTTCCTGAGGGGAAAGGGAGAAGAGGGGGTTTATGCTCTTTTGCTGGGTATACAAATGCAGCCTGATGAAAGAAGCCATGTCCCCGCTCCCTGGAGTCAGCCTGTGGGAGCCCTGCCCAGCACAGGTTGTGAGGGCTTCCAAGTCTCCTGTGCTTGCCCTCAGAAAAACCCTGCCATACCAGCACTTTGGGAGACTTATGAATGCTCCACCAGCCTTGCAACGATATATAAGCTATTTTGTGGGTGCAAAATTGCAGATAGTTGCATATTATTATCATAACTACACCAGGAGTGGTGAAGTGTTTTCTGGGATTGCCTTTGGCTCGTGTCGAATGGAAAGCCCTCAAAGTGCTGTGGGCTGTTTCAAAGAGACAGGGTTAAGTGTGTGGCAGACAGGCATCACTCCCCAGTGGGATCCTCATGCAGGGACCTCTCTGGCCCAGGCATCTTTGTCCCTTCCCTCCCTAGGGGCCAGCTGCATCTCAGAAGACAAACTGTTTGCCCTGCAAAATCAAAAGCAAAAGGCAGAATTCAAACCTGCAGGATTTGGAGGTGAGGTTGGGTTTCCCCCCGCCCTTGCAACAAATCATGCCCTGAAGTGGTGAGGTTCTGTGTCTGCTGGGCTAAAATTACCTGTGATCTTAATGACTTGAAGGTTTAAAAGTTAAATTCTAGCAGCAATTGATGTGGCAGATGTAGTTTCTTCAAATAAGAGAAGATGAAAAGTAAAGAAGGATGAATAGATTATTGCTTTTATTAAAGGTATTACAGAGGAATAAATTCTTCTCATGAACACGCTTTCTTTGCTTATTCCCATCCTCTCAATAAATCATCACCAGAATGTCAGTTAATACTGTTTGGGAATCTTGCTAGGGAATGTTTTAGGTTAGAAGAAAAAAATTCATACCACAGAACAAACTGTGTCTGCAATCACCATAAAGGTTACTGTAGTTTAGAGAAAGTAAAATATTTACCATCTGATTCACATAATAGGCAAGATAAAGATTGAATGCTGAGATGGGGAGAATAGCCCGAGGGCACAAGCCACTCCTACCAATACCAGCCAGGATTAATGAATGGCTTTCACTCCTACTCAGTTTTCTTTGCTTTGTACTTGAAAATCTCTGCTGCAGTAACTTCAGACTATAATTAGATTGACTAGAAAACTGAATTATGTGCAAAGAACTGCTCAGATCACAAATGAGGTGCATGAGCTTTATTTGTCCACCCTAAGTGTGTGTCACCTTCAACAAGCAGCAAAATAATTCCAGCATTTAATAAAAGAGGAACGTGTCTTAGGAAGTTGAGTATAAAGATATAGCAGTATTAGTCTAAAGAAGGACGGAGCGTTGTGGCTACTTCAGTGTGGAAATCTTAATAGCTTTGATAAGAGCGCTTAAGTGGCGTGATGATTCAAAGAATAATCTTTACCTACCTGAAGCTTGAGCTATGGGGATGAATAGACTTCATTGAACATTGTTCTTTGAACTTAATTAAGCACCAGAAATCCCACTTTCTAGGCTTGTAAGAACGGCAGTTTTGATGATCATCTCGGTTTCCTTTCAGAAGGTGTATTTTTTCATCTCACCTCTATATTTGATTAAATGCTCTCATAGTTTTGGTGCAGAGTGTGATAATGCTGGTAGATAATTGTGTAGGGTCTGAGCAGCCATGGCTCTGGCACTGTCAGTGAAGGCATCTGATGTTGCAGCAGCTCAGGAAGGTGGACCTGTAATGTGAGTATTTTGGAAACTTGGGACACACCTCTAGACACCAAACCGTAGTGCTGAACTCCCCCAGGCTCTGGGGAAAGGATGGAGTTTGAGGTAACTGAACTGAGTATCCAGAGCAGTCTGTCTTGCAAACCATGTTCCCTAGGGAAGCTTTGCCCACAACTAATCCAATTTCTGTTTGAAATGAGTTTGAGTCAGCTGCAGAGCTGTAGCCTGCCCTGGCTTTTCTCTGACAGCAAGCAGGATGGGGACCACCATCCTTTTAAGCTCACACTGCATGTTCCCTGTCCTCTCTGCCAGTACCACAACTGGTAGGAAGGAGTGAGAAATTATTTACTGAAAAAAAACCACCTTTTTTGTGGGGTGAGTTGTCAAAGGGGAAGCTGAAAAATAGATTTTATTCATTGGTTTCCTGTGTGGTGGGGTAAGCTGGAGGCAGGTTCTGGTGCTGATCCTCTGCAGTGTCTGTCTGTCTGCAGCCTCCTGTCGGCAGCAGTGCAATGCCACCACGACTGTGGACTTGGGCTGAGGCCTCTGACAAGGTCTGAAAAATAAGGGCAAGAATTTTACAACCCAGTAAAATGTGAAGTCCATAAATTTAACGGGGCTTGCATTTTGAATTACAATGGAATAAATTTTCCTCCTAAAAGGAGAAATTGTCTCACTTGTGACTTTCTCCAGTGTTTTACAAGGTTATGAAGGAAACTTCTGAGCATGTTTTGGCAGTTTGCATTCTGTGGTCTCTATTCAGAAGACATTTTTTAATTTCCCTCTACGTTTAAGTTTCTCTTGGGGCATCTCCCCTGGCTACCTCTTTGTCTTAAGCACCTAGAAAGTTGGCAGCATCCTTAAAACTTCAAATGCACTTGTAGCAGAGGCTCTTGTTGGGACTGATGAGTGTGATGAGATGTGAAACTGAGTTTGACTGACTTCTCTTGAGATCTGCTTACCTTCAGTTTTTAGTGAGACAAGTTGTCCTCTGAAGAATCCTTTGAAGAATTTTTTTGCACGTTCAGATGAAGTACCTGCAGGAGGAAGAATTAGTTTAGTGGCTGGAAGCCCAAGTTTAGCAGACATATCATATGTCACTGTGATTTTTTTTTTAATTTTTTTTTAATAAAATGGAGTTGGAATGCAGGGTCAAAACTACCTCATGTGCTTTAACTTTGAAGTTAATGCTTTTTTTTTTTTGGCTGCCATCACAAGTGCCCTTTTAATGATCTAACTGGAGGTGATACTGGCATGCACATGTTCCCCAGCCAAAGGCAGTGTTAGTGCTGTGTCCAAACTGGAGGCCATGGAACCCAAGGTATATGAACTGTGGCTCCCTAATGCAAACCTGCAGCCTCGCTTTTGAGGGAATGCTCTGTACGAATTGTGGATGTCTGTGTTGAAGAAGGTGGCAGTGATGGTTTGTTTTGTAGTTCAGTAAGCACTGTCCACTCCTGTCCTCCAGTGATGAGGAGCAGGACATTCATTGCCTGCAGAGTGAGTGCACTGTTTCAGGAGCTGCCGCCACTGGGGAGCCTCCCCACAGCACGGAGTTATGAATAACCTCATTCACTTGTGCTGCTCGTGGGCTCGGCATTTCCTATTCTCTTTTGGTCTGAGTTCAAATATCAAAGGTCAACATAAGTTCATGTTACTATTTTACCACAGAAGTGTTAGATGGTTATTGAAAAATAATAAGAAATACAGGGGAATAGGTTCTTTTTAATACCTGATTTCCTTCAAGGAGGCATCAGTTATTCTCAGAATGTCTCTGGTGAGTCTATGGCAATAGTCTTGGTCAGTATGCTCTTACCCACTTTCATAAATCTTCTAGTCACTATGCTCGCTCAGCTTTCCCACAGTGTTAGTTTTTAGGCTCTGCTTGATTTATTTTTGTTCCTTTTTTTATTTATTTTTTTCCATCTTGTTTGCATTCCCCCTATTTCTGTTTTAAAGCAGAAATGGTGAAATTCTCATACAGCTCTGGAAATAAAATTTTAGTTTCTTATGAACTGCAGGGAAGTTGAAGGAATTAAAATAAATGTGAAGAGCAAACACCTGTTCCTCAGAAGGCAATAGTAGTTTGCTTCTCCTTCCTGTTAAATCCAGTGCCATCGGGTGCCTATGGAAATATTGAACTATGTAATATGCTTAGTATTAAAGGCTGAAAGAGAGGGCAAACATCAATATCCATATGTTTCTGGCTTGCCTTCAGCCACAAGATCTGCTTCACTCAGACACTCCACCTCCTTCCCTGCCCAGCTGTGGTAGGCAGCCTCACTCCCTTGCCTAAACATGAGTGGCATTATGAGGCTTATTTTGAGACCACACTGCAAAGAGGAATAATTGTGCAGAGAAAGGCTAAGCTCAAGTAGTGAAGTGCTTGTAGAGGAATGGGCTGAGTGCTCCATCCTAGTACACCACCTGGCACTGTGGACCTGACCCGTGACTGGGATTTTCTAACAACAACTGAAGTAGTGTAGGAGGCCTGATGAAAACAGAAAGGAATAATAGTCAGTGGGGGAAAAAAGGCAAAGACCAAGAACAGAAAGGGGCACTAGAGGAGCACTGGGGAGAACAGGAAAGATGAGAAGAAGAGAAAATGAGAGCAGGATTAAAAGGAACAAAGAGGTGGGTAAAAGACAAAAGTAGGAAAGGAGAAAAAGGTGTGAGCAGGAAACTGTAAAACTATAGAAACAAAAGCAGAGAGATGGTCAGAGACCTTACTGCCCGTGTGCAGCGTACCCAATGTATGGTACCGTACAAGTAACATATCTAATAAGGTAAGCAGGCAAGTTTTGGTTTCCTGCACGTATGCGTTGCTTGACAGCAGTGCCCGTAGGTGAGACCCTCGAGGCTGCCTCACCAGTTAATGGACTCTGTAGGACACGAACAGCACACAAACCAAGTGTCTGTGCGGTGAGTGTTCTGAGGGCTTTTAGCACCAGCTGTTTTGACCTGTATCAAGATGCCTGCCAGCACTGGGTGCACTTTTAGGATGCTGCTATGTACATCTCTGTTTAGTCTCAGCTGAAAGGAGTCCCCTTCCTGTGTTGTTTGACTGCTATAACCTCGTCAGCCAAGGCACAGTAGGTGGGGAGTGGTGGGGAGATCACCTCTGAAAGCCTTTTTCTTTTAGTTCAGTTGGACTAAGCAAGTGGAATCAAGTCTGCAAGTGTCTGATTTAGCTTCATTTACATAACTCAGTAAATGTGGGACAGACTTTAGGACCTTGAGTGTGCTGAGCTGACATACTGTTTGGTACCTACAGCAGTGCAGGGTAGGTGGGGTTTCTCTCCATTTGGGAATGGATTGATGTACAGTTACCCCAAACATCTCCAGATGCATTGCCTAGTCTCCCACTCATCACTCTGATACAGGCTTATCTTAGGAAATAAATGTTTGAAAACAAACCAACAAATAACACTATTGTTTAAAAAATTTTCTGGAAAGGAGGTTTGTTTTTATTACTGTGGGTGTGGAGCTGAAGATCAGAGGCAATAATATTCCCTGTTGTTTAAGATTATTCATTTTGAGAATTTCCCTAGTTCAACTTGGTTTCTGGTCCTTAAGGGTCATGGTTGTTATTTTTCTGTGGGGTTCTTTTGCATTATATGAACAAGAAGCTAAGGTCCAGTATCATGTTGGGTTTGTCCAGGTCTCTGCCAAACTCATTTCCTGTTCTGGTCATGACTTTCTTTTTTTTTAAGCTTATTGCAAGTCAGGTCACACAGCTCTGTCTCATTTCTTTCTGATGGGCCAGAATAAATCTCTCCTAGACTGAGAGGTATAATGACTGCACCCAGCTCGCTCATCACCTCTGCCTGACTAGCTCTGCAATCATGTGGGACATCAGATCTCCAGGGAATATTGGATATTTGCTTCCTGGGTTCCCAGTGAGTTGATGGTAAGAGGCTGCGTTTAGAACTGCCCTCTCAGGCTTCATGTCCCATTTCCTGCCAAAGGGCCCATCTCCCAGGTTTATGAACCTCTGCTGGATGTGAGGTGTTTGCTTTGCCAGTGGCTTGAATCAGGTTTGGCTGTTTATGCCAAATACAGAGTGTCTGTCTGTGCATGTGTGTGTGTGGGAAAAGCACCTCCAGACTATTGATTGGCACTGCTCTCAGCCCTGCTGTGCTCTTACCAATGCTCTCCTGTGTTTGTGGAATGTCGTGGAAGGGAATTGGGGTCATCTCCAGGTGAGGGGATGTAAAGCGGTGGAAGAGCCACCTCACCTTGCACTAATTGGCCTTCACAGTGACTGACTTTATGGAAGGGTCATGGAGCAAAAGGACAAGGTGATGACATATTTCACAAGCTTCAGAGGCAGGAACGACATCCAAAGACCAGCAGGGCCATATTGATTTGGAGCAGGAGAGTGGTATATTTTTAACTCTGCTCCATCTCAGCTCTAACTAGCTGTCTGTTAGCATTGCTTTGGGGACTCTGTTGTGTTTCTAACATCTCAGCACTACACTGCCCTGATGCTCAGGCTAAATTTACTACTGCTGGTTGTTTTCATCATATTTTGCTTCCTTATAAGACCTACTATTCCTTCTGAGCTGTTCTTGCCTCTCCTGTGAGCCAGCCCAGCTTCCATCTGGGATGTGCTGTAAGAAAGCAGTTTGTGGGGTCTCGCCTGTATTTTATGGATCTCTCTTTCAACACTGGTTTGGTGAGTTGTGACATTGAAGTTGGAAACCTGACAAGAGGCTGCTCTGATTGGGTGGCATTATGGCACAAGGTGCCACAGTGAGCAGGGATGAACTAATGAAGGCACACTACCACTCTTGCTGCATTTCTGCCTTTAATTAATAGTATAGGGGCAGTTCACTGACAGCTGTTTTGTGCTGTGCTATGTAATTGACTGAAAACCACTCCTCTGGCCTCTGTCACCTATTATACAGGGCAAAGCAAACTGCTAAGAGTGCTCTTTGATTATTATGGTTCTGAAAATGCATGTGTGAGGGTGTGCTACACCCTGTAACTGCTGGCATTTAGGTACCACCATGTTTTTCTCATCAGACTCACTGGTAGGCATGGCTTTAGTCAAAGCCTTCCTGCCTTGACAGCTGTCTTCTGTATCCCTTGGAAAGGGAGTATTCTTTAGCCATCAGCACAATCCTGCTGCCGTCCTGAGGAGCAGCAAGCCTGCAACACAGCTGTGACTGCAAGAATTGTGCTTAGTTCCTGGCAAAATGCATCAAAAAGAGGGGAGACATTTATCCTTCTCTTTTCTGTGGTGTCTAAATATATATATGCTCAAAATACCAATGTAAGGGACTCTCTTCCCTAGGTAAAATCTACCCCATTTGGGTCTGCCATTGAAGTTGTTCATTGCATCACTTGAATATAAAAGTGCAGCCTGTGTTCAGGCATTCCAGTCTCTGGTTTGAATCAGAACCCAAGTGCTGGTGATCACAAGTTTTACAGTATAATGGCTATTCATCTGCACCCAGTATGTGCTCTGATTTACTGACCCCACTCCAGTTCCTAGCAGACAGCCTCCCACATCACAGAAATGCCCAGCTGGAGGTGTTATTAGGAGCCTCAGATAGGAAGTCTAGGATTGGGTGAATTTGGAGACTCAGAGGCTTCTGGGCATCAGAAACAGTCCCTTTGGATCAAGATTAAAGCAGAGTGTGGAGAGTTCTGATTTGACACTGCCTATGGCTTGTGTGTCCTAGGTACCAGTAACATGCTGATGTGCTGCCAGTACAGATTTAAGGGGAAGATATTTTTAAAAGCAGTGACTAACATGTTGAATCTCACTATTCAAAACCTTTATTGTATTCCTAATATCGTTCATCTCTCCTGCAGTTTTCTTGAGCTGGGCTCGTGCCAGCCTTCAGTAACCTGAGTCAGGCTCCCATCTGGAGGTCCTTCCTACGCCCAACCCTGGGGAGGGGAGATCCTGTTTTATGTTCCCCCTTTGGCTGGACACTGGAGGCTCTGCAGCAGTTCTGAGTGCCAGTTCATTCCAGGAGAGGGGCTGATGAAGCTAAATTTATTTGATCAATCTCTCAGTGGTGGACTATTTCACGGTCAAAAATGAGTTGTTTGGACTTTGTCTCCTTCTGTAAATTCTTCTATGGTTAGCGTTTCCGTGTTGGGTAGCTAGTCTTATTTTCCAAACATGTGTACAACAAATGGCCCTGCCCTGTGTAATTACAGAGCTGAGGCATCTCCTAAGGAGCTGGGGCTTGGTGCTCCCAGCATTTCTTGCAGTAGGGACTTGGAATCACAGGGACAGTCTTTTAGTGGAGTGAGATTTAGTACAGGAAGTATCCATAAGATATCCAAGTATCCACACAGAAAGTGGAGGAAAAGCAGCCCAGCCCTTTCCACTTCATCTTTTCATTGTCGGCAAAACTAATTCCAGACCCCTGATAGAGAAGTCTCAACCCTTTGTTCATCCTTCCCTTTTATTATTTTTTTAAGCAAATCTTAAGAAACATGCAGGCACCCACACACATGCACAGAGTTAGATTTCAAGTCCTAACAGGAAATGTGTAATCTGCTTGAAGATTAAAGTGCCAAGAGCTTCTCTTAAGATTGAGAACCTGACACGGATGTGATTATGAATTAGAGATTGCTTTGTGGTATCAGTGGGAAAAAAAATGAATGTGAAATTAGAAGTGTACAGACTTGTTGAGTTCTGCAACCATCTTCAAGTAGATATGGGGAGCCTGGAGGTTTTGGATTTTAGGGGATATGTTAAGCCAGAGTATTACAAGAACATTTTTTTCACTTTGTTAAGCTCTTGTGAGGAGAAAAAAATACTAATTTTTGGCAAAATGTAGGTGTCTGAAAATAAGTCCTCAACATTGAAGGTTAAAATTTTGCTATATTAGTTTTCAGAGAGAAATTCCTTACTGCTTTGTCTTGGTGGGAAAAATGAACCCTTCCTGCTCTCAGAGCAGAGGTAGTAGCAGGAGAAGAAACTTGCATCCTACTGCAGGCAGAACTGCTGCTTTTTGAGGAACAGAGTGCAGTGCCTGCCAGATCATTCCAAGTTTACTCCTACTGCCAGAAGAAATTAAAAATAAACCCTATCAAAAAGCACTCCAGCAGAGTAGAAGTTTTGTACCTGGCTTACAAAACTGGAAGCAAAGAATCAAAGAGGAGAGACAGCAGATTAAGGTGCTCTCCCTGGTGACAGCTCCACTCATCACTCCTGGATACTGATCCCCAAAGCTGGATGTTTGCCGGGCTGCCAGTACAGCTGGAGCTCATGTTCTACCACTGAATGTGGCTTTCCAGAATGAGCTCTCTGAGCTTACTGGGGCTGTTTCCTAACTCTACCCTTAGTTTATGAAGTATACAAATATCTTAAGACTAACCCCTTTAACTTTTCTCTCTTCCTCTTACTCAGCAAAAACATGCTTAAATTTACACTTCAGAAAAAACAAAGTAATCATGGGCTTTCCTGAGACCAAAGCTAACTTTGGCATGCAGAGTGATTTCCCTACTTTTCTTGTTGTAGCTCTGCCTTGACAGCTGGACTGCCTTGCTGTGTAAATGTGCCATCAGTGCTCACCTGAAGCGCATCACCTTTCCCAGGCCACTCTTTAGCCTGTGATGTATATTAATAATTTCACAGAATCCTTGAATGGCTGAAGTTGGAAGGAATCTCTGTAGGTATCTTGTCTAACCCTACTTCTCAAGCAGAAACTCTTAGAGCGTTCAGACAACGCCTCCTGTGTTTGGATTTGTGTCTGTTGCATCTTGTCCTGTCCTGGGTGCCACTGAAAAATGCCTGGCTCTGTCTTCTTTGCACCCTCCCCTCAGGTGTTTGCACACACTGGCCAGATCCCCCCAAGCCTCCTCTCCTCCAGCAGTGATGCTGAGAGACTGACTGCATCCTCCTTCCTGCCATGAAAGCAGGCTTGAATGTGCTTGTTCTTACTAATATCTGGATAAACTCAACCAAAACCTGATGTGGTGACTAGTTCTGTCACGTGGGAGAAGGGCCACAAAAAAGGGACACAGAAGTCTTCCTTTGTTTTTAGTATGGATTCAGGTCTGATCAAGACTGTCCATGGCTGAAAGGTCTGAGAGAAGCATTGAGAAGCCAGAGGGTTTTACCCCCTCGTAATCAGCTGTAGGGCTCTGGAGTAGTGCTATTCCTTTTAACTAAAATGTGTTTAGGTTCACAGAAGCCCTTTTCTGCTGATCTCTGGCCCTCCTTGCAACACTTGCCCATCTACACCTGGCTGTTTGGGCACACAGTTGATGGAGGTGCATGCCTGACACGTGCACACATATGTGTTTGTGTGTGAGCAGGCACCAAAGGTACATGCTGACCCTCCACACCCTGGCTTATCACAGCCTCTGGCATTTTATCTCGTGATACGTGTGTCGTGTGTGCGTTATCTTAATGGGATTCTGTTTCTCTGAAGTGCTGTCAGGCAGTTCTGTATACAAAGGGTAACAGGTTGTGCTCTTCCTGCTCAGCTGTGTTGGACATTGCAGCACCAACGTGTTCAGACAGGAGCAAGGGTTTTGTCCAGGCTGCTCCAAGGAGGAGCAGCAGCAGTGAGGGGAAACTGCTGCGTTCCTTGCCAGGCACTGCCTGCTGGTAAAGAAGAGCTGGTCTGTTCCCTGGCCCTGAGGTACCTTGGAGAAAAAAAAACGTTGTTACCCTAAGCATAAGAGGTATTTTGTCTCCTCTCTTCCATAATCCATAGAGTCTGATCTTTGCACTCCCTAGTGCACTCTTAGACGAGGAGTTTCTAGGTCTACCCATATTAAAGGGGGTGAAAATAGATAAACAGTCAGTGGGTGAGGTGTAAGGGCATATAGAGTGGCAGTAATGCAGAAGAGCATCTATGAAGTTAATTTAGAAAATAATTTCCAAATAGCTAAAAAGTTAGAATACTTCATATACTGCCTGGCTCAGGGACAGTGAGGCACCATCACCACAACCTCGCTGGATACCAGAGGAGGTCTGTCTCTGTCCGCTCCTCGTGCTTCCTTTTAGCATCACAATTGGGAAAAGCCAACTTTCTCACTTGCTGAGAAGAGGCTTTAAATTGGTGACTGATGTGTATATTATTGCAGCAGCTCTCTTCTCCTGGGATGTTCCACTATTTATTCTTATATGGGCAGGATGAACCCAGTCAGCCCCAATAATAGAAATGTCAGAGGCTGCAGAGGATTTGCTGAGATAAATGCTTATTGGAATTTTAACATGGCAGGAAGCATCAATTTTGATAGTAATTTCCTTTGTGGAAGAGCTTCCTTGATTTCTTCTTATTCGGGTGTGATTTTTGTACCATCTAGGCTTCTTTGTATCAAGAATTTTTATATCCAAAATGTAGAATTTTTAAAAATTGATAAAATTTTTTAATATATTATTATAGCATGCCAATATGAGTTGCTGAAGCTGAGCTCCAAAGCAGTTCCAGAGCTGCTAGCATGACTGTTATATTTCTATTTCTTTTTAATTTGTGAGAACATATATGTCCAAAAGCAGCAGCATAAATAATTACTGGGATTTGCAGAAAATATTTAAGGAAAACAAGAAATGTGTCACACTTCAGGCTTTTCTACCTTGATTATATATGAGAGAGAAATGTTGTATTAAAATTATTTCTACTGTTGTAAACTTGAAGCGTTTGTTCTTCCCTCAGATACCCATTACAAAAGCACCTGGTGGCAAGGGAGGTGACATCTGGGTGGGATTCCTTTTTTTTTTTTTTTTTGCTTGTGATTTGGTTTGGTTGGTTTGGATTTTTTTTAGAGTCAAAATCTGTTTGGAAATATAAACCCTAATATCACAGCTCCCTTGTGGCAAAGTCAAGTCATACCAGCAGTTGTTATTTTATCAGCTTACATGGTTGGAAAGTGAGTACACAAAGTTTTGATGGTAATTTGTGATATTGGAGCAACTGGAGAAGCAGACAAGGAGACAGAATATCTGCCAGGGCAGAAAAAAGCCGATAAAGATGAAAGAAAACTGATCTCCCTCGACTGGTATGTACTAGTGAGCTCGGCTTAAGGCCAAAGTTGGTATCAAAGTATCACACTTCAGGACTAAACCCACGAGAGAGATTTTTAGGATAGCTCTATCAGCTTTCACTGGGTTATTTTTAGGGACCTTCTGTCCTGATACAGAGGGCTCAGGAGTTCCTTCTGTAAGTGAATGTGCCATACAAGGCCAACTGGGCTCTTGCGTTTCATTGTCTTCTCAAAGGACAACTTTAGGGGTTTTTTTATTTAGTCAGGCTGCTTTGTGGGGAACTTTACTGTACAGGAACAGCCTTGCCCCTTGGCAGAAGATTTCTAGGGAAATCCTTGAAATTTTTTTGTTTCTGTGACTTTTTAATTTTGATTTTTTTTTATTTTTTTTTAAGAATTTGGACACAGCTGTGGAAATGATGATGTTAAACAGCTGAGGCACAGACTTACAGCGTATGCTGTGTAATGCTGTGTGTGCAACCAGCCAGCTGCAGAGCTTTTGTGGAAACTTCTCGATCTCTGCAAGCTCTGACAAAAAACAGGATCAGTTTTGACTCTCTCTGCTATATTATAAATCTCATGCTGCAGTTTGCTGTTATTGCATGGTTTCAGTCAGGGTCTGTGGTGTCTCTGATGTGTGGGGAGTCGATGGTGACAACATCTTTGTATTCCCTTGCTTGTCTTTGCAATGAATCCCGGGGAGGTGATCAGCCATCCACATCCAGTGATCACAAGAATTTCAGTGTCATCCTTCTTTCACTGAGATAATGGTCTCATTCCCCCTCCTGGGATGATTCTCTGCTGATGCTCTGGCATTGATTTTCAGCTGCCATGGGATATACATCCTCCCCCAGGCTTGTGGTGTGCTGATG
Organism: Serilophus lunatus; assembly: GCA_013399895.1. NCBI lineage: Eukaryota > Metazoa > Chordata > Aves > Passeriformes > Eurylaimidae > Serilophus > Serilophus lunatus. The sequence goes on from VXBA01003842.1 coordinate 636,480, forward strand.
CACCTGTCAATGGAAGGAGGACTTGGAAGGTGTTGCAATGTTCGCAGAGGTCACTGCCTGCCCTGGCTTTGCCTGTGGAAGGACAGTGAGCCTTCAGGAGCTTGCTGCTGCTTTCCAAAGCAGCTGTGGGACTGCCTGCATCAAAACTCCAGCTTGATGTGCTGCTGCTGGTGTTCTCAAGGTTTCCATGTCTGTAGGCCTGATCCTTGTCCCCATTCCCTCTTTCCCAATTGAGCAGAGCATGCCCACAGAGAGCATCTCAGTGTTTGTGCCACAGCCCTCCAAGCTAAAGGAGGCTGATTTGTTTTGTTCTTTGCCACCCAACTTGGGTGCTTGCTTGGGTATGAAGGTTAAATTGCATTACCAAAGGATTGATTTCTCGTAGGCTTACCAGGGAGACATGCTAATCGTTCAATTGGGATTTTCCTGCACCTCTCTCCACACAAGCACACCTTAATCAAGTACTCACTTGAACATAAGAAGTGCCTTCGTTAAGAGGGTTGGCATTTCAGAGATGCCCTTTGCTTTATTCCCATTGCTTGCTTAATTAGACATTTGAGAGTGCTGCTAATTGATTGATGAACAATTAAAGCAGCTCCAGGTTCTCTCCTGACTAAGATGCATTCAGCAACTAACGCTTCTTGTCTTCCCCTTTGGGAATTTGCTCTGCTTTGGTTAGCTGTTACCTTGCCTGTTTTGGTCTGTAGCTCTAGAAACACAACACGAGCACATTAGAGTTGTTTCTAAATAAACACACGTTAATGTTCTGGGCTTGTCATGCACTCAGAGCCACAGTTACACCCTGGGAAAAGAAAGCTGGAATTGGAAAAAAATAAAAGCTGCAAAAGCCAGGAACTTCTTCCCTCAGATCTTGCATTTGCAGTTCCACATTATATTTTATAATTAGTCTGAGGGCCATGGGGCATTGTGACAGTCATGCCAACTATAAATTGCCCTTTATCAAAACAGGAGAAAAAATCGGAGTGAGCATGTATTAATTAACTCTGGCTCAGGCTATCCGTGACCGTCAGCCTCACCCCAGTTTCTGTTGCTGGGCCTGTTGTAATAACCTTTTTCATTTAATATCTAGAATCCCTGAGGGATTCTTTGGCAATTTGGAGACATTTAACAGATGAAGAGGTGGCATTAAAGAGAAAGTCTAGGAGGGCAGTGTGCACACTGTGTGTGTAATGCCCGGTCTCTGCCCTGCCTCAGGAGCTGCCCGAGCGTGTGGTGTTGGGCACAGGGGCCAGCGATGGCCGTGGCAGGTGCCGGCGTGTGCAAGCAGGTTGTGGCTGGATACCCCCGGGAGGAGCACGTGCAGAGGGATCTAAGTACCCCAGGCAACACAAGAAAAAAACCTCAATTAAAATTAAGATTAGATAATAGAGAGAGCAGCTGCTCTGAAGTGTGCTCTTCACAGCAGCCTTGGGGGCATTTATTCCTTCCTTCTCCCACACATCTTTGTAACAGAGCCCTTTGCTGTGAAACAAACCCAGCTGGAAGGCTCATGGTGTTTTTCTGAAGGAAGCAGTGGGCTCCTTGCCAAGCTGCAAGGATCCTCTCTGCTTCTTTGGGTCCTTTGCGCTCAGACTTTGAACTCCGACCTGGAGCCTCCGTATTCCTGCCTACAAAGGATTGAAGTGGACATGCCTGATGTCTGAAGTGTAACACTGGTGGGGCTCTTGCATGAGCAATGGGAGATGCTATGTCCTGCAGGCGGACATGGCGCATTTGGCTGTGACTGGTCAGGAGAAGCCACATCGCTCCTTTTGCCTTACTTGTCCTCGGCACACCTTGGTGGTGCATCTTACTTTCAAGGCTAAGCATGCTTTATCAAGTGAGCTGGGGATGTGGTGTATATACTCCCTCGTTGCCTTCACTGTGCACAGGCCTCTAGTTGGCAGAAGGTTCTGCTGTTGTGATTTAAGGCCAAATAACAGATGTCTTTTGTGTGTTTGCTACTGCTGTGCCATGATATGGAGGGGAGCACTGACTCGGGTAGAGATGGATCCAAGTCAAACAAAAACACATATTTCTTGGAGAAAGCTCAGTAGCTGAAAAGTAGTGAACACAGCTGAGGGCTGGACTGGTGTTGGGAGAATAGGCAGTTTTCTTCCTTGTAGCTCTGCATACTTTTATCACTGTGTTTCATATGGGAACAGCATTTGCAATTTTCTGCAAAGCCTTGCTTCTCAATCGGCCCCAGCATGCCTCTAGCTCTGCTCACCAGCAGATAAGAGGTCCTTCCATCTTTGACAGTAGTGTGAGACCAAGTGAACTGTTTGTTCTCTTTTTTCTCAGCAGTGAAAACAGTCAGCCACTGTTTGTGTTACTGCCTTTAACTTGGTTTTTGCACAGATTGAATGTGCTTTCCTACTGCAGAATATGTCACATGAAGCAGTTGTCAGTTTGGGAATAGCTGTTAGGTTCGGACAGAGCTTGTTAGTGGTAAGAAAACCATCACCTCTGCCTTATGCTACGACCCCATGGATTCAGGGGGTGTTCCTGTTCTCTAGAACCTATTCGATTTTGGTTTAATGGCCTTTTTTTCAACAGTGTTTTTAGCAGTTTGTTAAATCTGCCTATGTGATGCTAAAAGGCAAAATAGCTGGTAGAAGACTTGATTAAAATATTGAGCAAGATCAGTATACCTTTTAATGAATGCCCTTGTTCTGCCAGATGTGATTCAAGTTGCCTTTACGTGAAAAATAAATACATTTGCCATGCTGGAGGAAAAAATCTCTCAAACATCCCAATGTTCTTGTTAAAGAAGAGCATGCTCTCAGTGGTCAGAGGTGTGATGTTACAGTCTGAGCTTGTCTCTGTATAATGTAAGAAGAGCTGTGGCATTTAGAGGTGTTAAGTGAAAAGCACAACAGAAGATAAGTAAATAAAGCTACTGTCTCTCCACCTTTTGGCTACTGGGAGCTGACAGGCACAGAGCACTGCACACACACTGGCTAATGGTGCTTAGTTCTCTGCTTTGAGTGCCTTCCTGGATGCTTTGATTGCCCTCCTGGCAGTCTCCAGGAGGTGAAGCTTTTCACCACAGGCTGTGCTCAGCAGTGTGCTGCAAGGTTAGTTACGCTGGGTGTATTACGTGCCCTGCCATACAGGAGGAGGGAGAAATCAGGTGGATGGGGAGCTACCTGTTTGTCAGTGAGTATGGCTCATCCTTAAGGTTCATTAAATCGTTAATTTTTAGGGAAGTTTCAGAAAGTCCAAAGTTGGACTTGAAACCTGGTTTTAATGAAGAATAATTTACACTTTTTTCTACCGGGTAACTCTAACGCAGACACAGCCATAGCATCATTGCCTGATTTCCTTTCCTGTTCCAGGTGTTGTCAGACCATCTTCCAGGCTGAAGGTGTACTGGTTTATGGGGGAGTTGAAGTGTACTGAACATGGAAGTGATGCTGTCTGTGGCTGATGTGATGTTGGGCCTGATGAACATTCTCCAAAAGGACACATGGATATTTGTATAATTCAAAATATCCTGCCAGAATTCCCTTCTCATAGTACTGATATTGTTATAAAGTACTTAAAACATTTCAGCTTTATATGAAGCCTTGAAGGTCAAGTGCTCAAGTACTGTTTTCAGATATCTCCAGTGTTTGTTTTCCTAGAGGGATGACCAAGAGTATCACCATTGCTCCTGGCAGTAGCACAGTGAGGCCAGGGTTTGAGTTTGAGAGATGAGCAAAGTCAGAAGTTCAGAATCCTATTGCTGTTCAACTTGGATCCTTTCTCACTGCACTGGTAGAGCTTGCAGTAGCCTTGACATAATGAGTGTATATGTACAGTTCTTCAAACAGATGAACCTAAACATGGCTCATTCAACTCAGATTTAGGGATTTTTCTCAGAAGGGCAGGCTGCTCAACAGGTTCCAAAAATCTCTATACCCCTTGGTATGACTATGATTTTAGCATTTTGTGCTTAAAAATCTTCATCGTTCATTTCTGAAGCTCTGAGGACTATGCAGAGGACTGCATTTGGGGAATTAACTTTGTGTTAACCACTGGGAATCTTTTATTTGCTATTCCATGTGTACAATTGATGCTGGAACCCCATTTCAGTGCCTAGATTTCCAGAATCTCCTGAGACAGAGAGAGCTTTCTATCCATGCAAAACTGCTATGGGAACAGCCCTTCCTGTGACCCTTGAGTACAGTTCCCTGAAACATGCTCAGCAATGTGAATGGCTTTAATGTTTAATTCATGCTGTTGAAGTAAATCTCCTTGTTTGGATGAACAGTGCTGGAATCAGTTTTGAAGGAACTCGGGTGTTTCCTAGACAGACAGATTTCCCCCTACATTCTGTTTTGCAGGTGGAGTACTTGGTAAAGTATTGAGTGAGCAGGTGTGCTGGTGAAGGGGTAGTAACTTGCTCCTAGGATGAGATTTTCTTTCGTTGCAAACAGAGTGGATGTTGATCTGGTACCACCTTACTCTGTTAACACATAGTCTTCAGTGCTGTCTTGGTTTGAAGTCAATTATGCAGTTTAAACCTCAAAGCAAAAAATGGCACAAAAAGTACAGGAAAAGGGAAACAGCTCTTTTGTTACATATATATATCTATATGTAATAGATAATAGAACACAGAACAATGATAGTGAAAAAAAAAACAAAGAAAACCTCCCTGTTTTTAGTCCCACGGCCACAAGAAGATGGCTGCCGTGACCAAGACAGCGGCCACGATCCTTGCCGAGATGCAGCCCAGGCAGAGCTGCGGGCGGGTGTGCTCTTACCAGCGCTCCAGTTAAACCAAAGGGAAGAACAGGAAAATCTCTGTGACAAAGTCTCCCTCCCAGGGGTTCGAACTGGGCTCATGTGAGCTACATCAATTCTGCAGAGGGGGTATGGCAGGAGCTCCAGCTACACAGGTCTGCACCGTGCTGTGCCAAGTCACAGGGAGACCACGCCGTGACTCAGCACACACTAGTTCTGTTTCTGCCTGCTCCATCAGCCCCTGCGCCCTACAACTGCCCCCAGCATCCAGTGCAGTCGCTGGGCACCCTTGCACCCCTGGATGCAGCCACCACAGGGCTGGGGGCCAGCCTTGGCAGTGCCAGTTGCAGGGCAGGCCCTGTGGGCATAAACAGCCATGGCTGGGGGGGATACCTCCAACACAGCACAGCACTGCCACACACACCGTGCCACCTCTCCTGTGGCTGTTGCTGGGGGTGTCACAGTCCCACACCACAGCCACCATCTCTGTGGCAACACTGCATTGAACAGCCACACCTGGGTCCACGAGGAGCTGCTGGGGTCCACACCTTGTTACACCCACCTGACTGCAGAGAAAGGGAAAATAAATTTTAAAAAAAAACAACAAAAATTAAGCTAGACCCATAAGAAATGCCTATTTAGGGAGATCACAAATGTCGTAGTCGATATAATTTTGATCTAATTATATGATGCCACTTTGTGCCATGGTGGATAGCTCAGTTGTTCGCTTACTACAAACTCAAACTGCAGCACATACTGCAGCAGTGATAGTGCTAACAGGGTCAGCAAGGGCTACTTTGGAACAGTTTCATTTATTTGGGTTTATAAAGTGGTTTATGCAAAAGTAAGGAACAGTTTTACAAAGCAGTTGTCATAGACTAAATACCAGATTCCCCAAACATCTGTTGCAAAGGCCCTGTTAAATTCTCTTTCCATTCCATGGGGAAAGACAAAAAAAAAAAAACAAAAAAAAAAACAGGCAGACCTTTCAAAATAAGCTAAAGGAAATTATTTGCAGACTAAGAAGGAAGGGAGTTGAGGTTCCCAGGAATATGTCCTATTATTTTTGCTACAGTGAGCTGTTAGCTGGAAAATTCCAGCTACCACAGATACGAATGGACAGAAAACAAGTCTATTAAGCATATGCATCTTCCAAATCGTTTAACTAACCTTTATGTAGATAGGCAGTGCCTAATTTATTGAGACAGAAACCTGCCCTCACATATTCCAGGTGAAACAAGGTGCGTGGTTGTGCACAGGTGTGAGTATTGGTGGAGAGGCTGTGGAAAGGTGTTTGGGATGCTCGGGCTAGAGCTCAGCCCTGTGCATGACTGCTTTGTGCAGGTGTGTGCCCTTCACTTGCAATTTAGCTGCACAGTTGAATCAACAGTCCTCATTCAGCCCTTTAGTGGTTGTACTTGTTCTTTCATTCCTTAATTTTCTGAGAATGTAGCAATAAAATCAACTATTATTTAACCTCAAATGGACACATGGTCTGTACAGTGCATGCCAAGCACAGGCTGGGTGCTGCATCCTAGCCAACTGCTGTAGAGGTGTAGTGCATCTAAATGTTCTAAAATGTTCTAAATGTTCTCCTTTTTGTAACCCCTATGTCCTAGAATATTTTTTGGAATTTAATAAATAGCATTAGCCTAGTAAACTGGTCCAGATAGTTCCTTTCTCCAGCTTCCAGCTTTTAATCATAGTCTGTTTTCACATTAATAAAAGAGCAACTTATGTAAGTAATTTCACTAATATTAGCCCCAGGCTTCTCACTGCTGAGAGTTTTGTGGTACTGAATTATTCTCTGAATCCCAAAGCTATGTGTAATTGTATGGTACACAATTCAGCTCACCATATGCACTTCGTATAATTGAGAAAATTTACTTAATTTTATCTACTATTAAACTCAGCTTTAAATGAAAAATGAAACTAATTAATACAATAGACAATTCCCTCTGAATCTAATAAACTCTGTTTATATTTCTGGTATCAGACAGGGTTTATTTTTATTATGGAACAATAAATATGTCTGAGCATCCAGTCATTTCTCAGTGTAATCAAGGGCAGCTGTAATTAAAAGGTAGAGTTGACTGACCAGATAAAGTTTAGAAAACAAACAAACACACATTCATATGTTCTTAGAGATCTCTAGTAGGTGTCAAGTCATGCCCCACTTCTTTTGATGGAAGGGAGAGGTTGGATAGTTCCATAGCAGCTGGTGCATGGCAGGAGGGAGCAGTGCCAGGAGCCCCGGCACCTGCTCTTGCTTTGGGAGGGCGTGCTGAGCAGTGGTGCAGGGGCATGAACCCACTGCAGCCTTCCTAGAGCTGCTGTTTGGGGCTTTACCTCACTGGCACAACAGGCTCCTGCTTTAAACTGCTGAGGGTGTGGGTTTGGCATTGTAGATGAGCTGTCGCTTCCCGAGTCAGTTACGTTTTATCTGTTTTACATGTCAGTGTTGATCTGCAATGCCATTTCTGACTGCTGGGGTGAACAGTGTGCAGTCACTTTTCCAGTGACAGTAAGCAAATAAAAAAGGTGGTTGTTTATGGTCTGAAAAGTTTTTCCCAATAAATTAATTTCCTGCACTTCATTAACTCGGACCGGTTACCAAAGGGGCACCAGAAACCACCCCTGTAGAATATATTTTAATTTTATACTCCTATTCATGGTAGGCAAATTTACCTCTCGTTAGGAACTGAGGTAACAAGGTAGTGGAAATAATATCTGTGTCTGAAGTATGTTCAGAACAGGTTCACTGTTAAGAAGACCCTCAAATAGTTCCTTGCTTGTTATTAAAGCAGTAAGAAGCTTAAACAAGATTTTGAATCTATATTTGACCTTTAATTTACCTCAGCAAGGCAGAGCTGAATTAGCATCATGCATCTAAACAGAAATTTTGATTTCCAGAATGATGTGTGAGATTTGAAATTCATTCTCCAGTTTCATAAGCAATATTGTAGAAATGAGAAATGTGATTTTTTTTTTTCCAATCTGCCTGTTTGTGGAGTAAATGTTAATGACACATTTCCAACTCTTTCACGGGCTTTTATTTGTGCATGCTAAATCTGATCCCATGCTCCATGACTGTATTCGTTTGGCATATAAATTAGGATTTATAACAAGAGTTTAACTCTTCCAAATGGTTGTGGGGTCACAGGTGACTGTTGCTTTATGATACGATCTCAAGCACAGAATGTGATGTTTTAGTCCTGGTAGTAGGGTTGATGGTATGAGCTTCCTGGTGGTATGAGCACAGTTTTTAGGAGGAAAATAATTTTGTGCATCCTGATGGCTCTAAACAAGAAAAAGGTCTTTACATTTTTTTGTATGTGTGTGACTGGCTTAAATCTTTGGTACCCCAATAAGGCTTTTAAAATGCATGACGTCCGGAGCAATGGTGCATGCCATGGAGAGAGTTGTCCGTGCAGGATTGCCACTTCATTTGCTCTTCAAAGGTGATCTGAGTGGGTCCAAGAGGAACTGCAATAAGGTGAAGAACAATCTCTTTCTTCTTTATTCATCAGAGCAGCCTGGTGTTATTACAGGCACAAGGCATACATAAGTAAGTGGAATACAGCTCTGTGTCAGCACTGTGGTGTACAGCTCCAGGAAATCATAAGAGAGGGTTCTGTAGGTTGGATTTTCTCTGCTGCAGGAAAACATAGCTTGTTTCCACAGGTCTAAAGTGCATAAGACAGGTGGGTCTCAGGTTATGTGATCCATATGTTTCCTGAAATACTTACGCAAGCCAGAAGGGTGAGTGAAAACTCCTGTACGTTTTTCTTCTTTTTCTCCAACTTTTTTCTGTTGTTTAATGGGAGAAGGGAGGGCTTTGTTATGCTTCTGAAGCCAACTTGTCACACAATCACACCCAAAGAAAACATTTACACTTTCTAACTCAAACACGTGTGATCGCTCTTTGTTCACTTGCAGGCAGTTCTTTAGGTAGGAAGCCTCCAAAAAGGTTTCTGGACATAACAGGAGGTTCTTGCCAGACTAAGGGAACAGGAGTGGATTCACTCTAATACATAACTGGAAAAGTCACAGTACTGCAAGGTACTGAATGCAGGGTCTTTGTGCTGTTCTGAGCTGGGATTCCCAAAGCAGTTAGAGGTGTGAGTGATGTGCCTCTTGGTGTCCGTTAGCTGGACAGCTGACTCCTTCCAGTGCCTCTGCAGTACACTCACTGTGGAATATTTTGGGCATATTTCAGTCCCATCCTTCTGCCTTTTCCTCTGCTTTGGCTTTCTTGTTCCTCTGTCATCTCCTTCTGTTCTTGTTCCTCATCCACTCTTACCCATTGGTTTATCCAGGATTTTTTGTGGCACTCTAAACCTGGCTGAGTTGGAGCAATTCTTCTCCCCATGGTGGTCTTCAAACCATGCCTTGATAGTTCTGCAAGTGAGGAAAGAAATGTAATGCTGCTTGGCTTGGTGCATGCATCAACACACTTATTTTGCTGAGCTGATTGGTGATAATTTTCTTTTGACCAGGGATAAGAGAACTGATGGAATGGAGCTAGAGATGGCCTTTGCAGAGGATTTATCATCAGAATTTAAGTGCAATGATAAGAGTCCTCTCTTCATAATTCTTCAGTTTACTTTGCCATCCTTGTGGATTGACTGAGCTTGTGTTTAAGAACTCAGGAGGATGTGAATGTTTATGTAGCCAAGCGTAGAAAGGTTTTAAAAATGACTTTGCCAAGAAAATCCCTTAAATATCAGGAGCAGCAAACCCCACAAGGAAGATCAGTTTTTTATGATTACTGCAGCTTATTTGGGTCAATGAAGAATGTCTGCTTTTATTCAGAGAAACTGTGACTGGGGCATAAAAAAACATTATGGGGACTGTTAAGGGATTTTGAAGTTCCTTGTGATATGTGAGGAACACCCAGGAGGCTCTAAGAACTTTTTTTATTATTCTAGAGTTGTTTTATGTTGTGCTTGGTCTTTATATGGAACACCAGAACTGTCAATGCTTCAAGCTCTAATTGAGTCGAAGGCAGTTACTGGGCTCAGCAGGGGAAATAGTACTTTACAGGTGGTCACATTAAATGATCCAGCAGCCCCCTTCTGGTCATAAAAATGTAGGCTTTTTTTCCCATTATCCTCAAATGTAAAATATGCACTGAGCTCTTTGTTAGCCTTTAAATCAAACTACAGAAGGTGCTGAAAGCAGACTCAGAGTTTTATACTAGATTATGAGAAGTACGAAGAGAATGAAAACAGGAAACAAAGCATGTCTAAAATAAGCCAGTGTCCAGCCCAGGAGAGCTAAATCAGTGTGATATAGTGTCAGAATATAATACAAAGCATAGGAAACTGTTCTATGCATGGCAGGACCTTGTGCTTGCTGTTTTGCTCTGGTGTTCTGCGTGACACCCTCAGGAAGGGTCTGTACAAGGTGCCATCAGAGCCTGCTAAACCCGGGACATCAGGAGACCTTCTCCGCTGCTGGGATGGCTCATTACCTCAGCTGTTCGCCTCTTGCACAGTGTCACCAGCAAAACGCTCTCTGTGCACAATGTGTTATGTGGCCAGGAGAGCAGGACCTGCCCTGCAGCTCATGGGGCTTCCCAGGGTCCCCAGGGTCGCATGTGCCATGGCACCCTGTCTCAGAACTGCCATCATGAGCAGTTGCTGCTGGTGGGGACTGCAGCAAAGGGTTCTGAGGGTTGGGGATTTTGTCAAAAGCACTTAGAGCAGGAGGACTCCCTTTAGCTTTTATTTGATACAAGGGAATGCAGAGAGAGTGGGAGTCAGCAAGGTTGGGTTATTGCACCACAGGGAGGTTGTCCCTGTGGTTCATCTGCTTGTTCGGCCCACTGACACTCCTTAAGTAAGAGAGAGACTTTGGTTTATGGGGCTGGCCATATAAAGCCTTTTCCAAGGCACAGAACTACATTAGTTTAAAGATCAGCTGTGTTTTATAGGTAATACTTGGTAAAGTGTGGCCATAGTGGTGTGCATGTGAGGACTGCAGCTCTGTGAGCCCGAACAATGAACATCAGTGACAGACAGAGAGGTCATTGAGGTATTTTAAGCCAGATACGATTTAGCAACAACAACAACAACAAAAAGATGCGAAACTGCATGCACTAGATTGTTGTTAGCTCCCAGCTATAGTAAGGACTGATCCCATACATTTCCCACTGCCCTTGAACAGACAGAGCGCTGTCCTTGGTCACTCACTTAAGTTTCATGGCTTTTTTTCCTCCATGAATCTTTTGGAAAGCTTGTTTTCTGTTCTGTGCAGCTTATAGGCTGAGTAAGAAAATGTAATCTTTTCTTATTGCACGATTATTTTGTTGGAAGCTATGAAGTACATCCAGACATGTATGTAATGAGCCAAGCACTGTGATCACACTGTTGAGTGTCTCTGGAGGGCCTTTAGTTCTCAGTGGCACAGAGTGGTTTTCCTCTGGACTGGCTTCCTGTCACAAGTGACGCAGCTGGTATTTCTGCTGGTACTGGGAGGTCAAAGGCTTTTGAAGTAGCCACTGCAGTATTGCTGAGTGCAATCCAAGGTGTGAGGAGAATGAGACTTCACTGGTGGTTTGGGCTGTGGACAATGGGGACAGGTCACAGAAGGTCAGCCTCTTGCAATTGCTGTGGTGGGTAATAATTTTGTTTTCTCCTCCTTTAGTAATCTCTCCACTCAAGAGAGGTTCAAAAAACTGAAAGGCGTGTTTAATCTGCTGTTAAAAACTCTTTGCAAGCATTAGGTCTGTCTCTCTGTTGGGGTGTTTTGGCAAAGGCTTCACTTTAGATGTAATGGCATTACCTCCAAGGCTCTGCACTGCCCTGATACAAGACAGCATATAGATATTTCAGGCAGCTTTTAGAATCTGGGAGGGGATGCAGGAGGAGAAAATGCTGCACAATTGTTTGATGTGCTGATCAAAAGATAAACTAGAATCAAATTAAACCCCAAGGGTTTGCACGACCTTGCTTATGTTTTATGCAAACCCTCCTGTACCAAAGGAAATAAAACACCATTGCCTTTCAAGGTAGATGGAGTGCAAATGATGAGCAATTTTTTCCCTGTTTTATTCCTCTACTTATGTTGTTGTTTTACAATTTCTCCTTACCTGTACCACTTCATTTCTGATCATTAGGAATATGGTACTTGCTATTCGTTCTACCACTTTAAGTCAGGAACACACTCTTTGGGTCATTTAAATTGGCATAGTGGTGGATCTCTGCGCTGATTTACAACACATGAAGGTCTGGCTTGTGGTATTGCCTTACGTTGTGTTTGTTCTCTAGTGAAGTGTTTATCTGTGGAAGTGAAATGAAGAAATTGGCCTGTGCCAGGAAAGCCGTACTGAGTTTGCAGGATGGTTAATGTTTCAAGAACTAGACTTCCAGTGAGTTTGCTTGACTCATGTTTTCAAATAGCAGGAGTCAGTGTTTTCCTTGGACAAAGGACAATGTCAGTCACTGCTTCAAATTTTTGGTTCTTATCATAAAGGAATGTAAGATGGTTTTAAGAAGGTGCCTATTGCCATAACTACTATGATCATGTTATTACTTGGCTGTATTCCTGGTCTTTCATATTTCAGGAGCTGGCTAAGGAAATACTGAAAAAGCTCCTCATGGCCAAATCCACAAAATGATAAGGCAGTGGATACGCAGGCAGAGATGAGGCACCATCTCATTTTTCATGATCCCATGTTTATCTCCTCTCTCCTGAAGCCAGAATAGCCTGCACTGGAGAACACGTCTGTGCTTGCCCCGAGTACTGTACCCACCCAGGGTAACCCCACCCTGGCAGGGAAGTGCAGTGATGCCCTCTGACACTTGGGTATTGTGGGTCTCTTGAAGCTGCTGTGGCTGGGTGGGTGTGGTGTACGTGGAGCGTTAGACACAACAGTGGTTTGTAACACAGTGCAGCAACACAGGATGCAGGAGACAGCCTTCCCCCTGGGCCATCAGTGCCGTGTGTCCCTGGGCTGCGATGCCTTGAGGACACCCCAGGAGTACATCCTTTGGTACAGCACTTCCCTTCCGAGCATCTGAGTTTGAGTGTATTTAAAAGAAAACATTAGATGAATAAAAACTGATGAAGGATGCAAGGCACTGAAACTACTCAAGACTGTCAAACTTTAAACCGTTTTTTATCTTTAAATTACTTTTTTTTTTAATCTTTTAAATTCTCACTGCCGTGGCAATCTGTGTACAGATGGTGATAATATGGAAATGCTGACATTCACAGAACCTTTTTCTATCACAAAACTTCTGTATAAAGATGGAATTTTGAGATTCTGGAGCTGGATATACTGCATTTTCCTGGCCTGTGCAGATGGCCCTTCCTGCTACATGTTTGTCAGTCAGAGCACAGGTACAGACAAAGAACAGCCTGGTGGTTTAAGGGCAATTAAGAGATGCAGAAGTTGTAGTTACAGTTTGTGGCTCTGTTGTAGACTTGCTGCATAAACTCGAGCACGTCAGTGCTGTTCCTGTGCTGAGTTTCCTTTGCCTGCCCTTTTCCTGCAGTGTCCAGTGAGGCTGTAAATTCTTTGCTATATGGAAAGACCTTTTCCAGAGCTAAGATAAGCATCTCTGTACATCCATACGAGCATACAGCCAGAACCCATATTAAGTTGATGGCTGCTGGCAGTAATTGCTAATGAAGAGAGAGCACTTCCCCATCTGCCTTCCCTCCCAGGATCTGCCCCTAGCAAGTATCTTGGAGCAAGTCTTGCGAGGACCAAGCGGTAGCCCAGCTCCTTCCAAACTATCTCACGTCTATCCCTTGTCTCTCCAATATATGCAAGGAGATGAAAAGCTCTTCTTTGGCATGGAGGAGGTTTGCTTTGGATGAGCCCTTTAGTGGAAGTCTGTGACAGCAAAACATGAAGCAGTGCAGTCCCTGTGAGCAGCCTTTACACATACTCCTCTGCAATAAGGATAATTAATGAATGCCAGCTATTAGCAAATGAGGGCCGGTTCAACTGCTCTGCAGCCAGTTCACTGGATCAGAACTATATCGATTAATCATAGGCTGTTGCTTTTGTCTTACTGTAATTGAAGGTTGGATTCAGGCCTGATATCCAGCTCAACTCACCTGACTATCGTTGGTGATCACCATTATTAAAAAAAAAAGTAATAAAAGCTTATCAATCCAAGCATTGATTGAAGCAAGTACAGGAATTAATTTTTAAAGTGACAACAAACACATACAGCTGATGGGGCCAGACTTCCCATTCCCGATGACTCTCTGCTGGCCTTGCTTCTCAACTGAGACACACATAAGGTGTCCAGTAGGTCAGCCTGCTTATTCTGTGGAACAGGCAGGATGTTGATATGTACAAGAACTGTGCTCCTGTAGCCTTCAATAATCTGTCAACTCATAGGATTGGAGCAGACAGGCGTAGGACAGGGAAGGCATGATGGAAACCAGGGCTTGGGAGTCTGCTCACCTGTAATGAATAGAAGACCACAGGGAGTCCATGGCAGAGCTCAGGCTTCTTGAGAGGAAGCTGGGGGTTTGCCCTAGTGTAAGTGGTGTGCCAGCTGCCAATCTGCTGCTTCTGGGTGGAAGGTGCAAAGGAACTGAGTCTTGCTGGAAGAGCAGTGTATCCTTCATGTAGGAGGAATAGGGCACAGAAGCTGCCATAGGCAGGAAGACACCATAATCTTTCCTTTTGGTTGGCAGACTGTTCTGTTTCAATTGATGGTAACCAGTAGTTTTGGGAATTAAAAAGTCTGCCTCTCAAATGGTGCTTTCCAAATGGTAAGGCACATGGTGGCATCAGTAAAGTCATGGTCAGGAGTAATCACAATTATCTACTAGCTGTTGTCCTCTTGAGAGGGGTAAATACAGAGCACAGGACCTGCAGTGTAGCAGGGTTGTGTGTCCTGTCCAAACTGCAATGAGATACTAAGATGCTGGTAGCCTGCAGTCCATCAGAATGGCATTGGCTGTATTGAAAAATAAATGCTTAATTTCCAAGGAAAAGCAATGTAACAAGAATTCAGCTCTGCCATCGGCGTTTGTGGACTATAGGATAGTTGCCGATTTCAAGCTGGGCTGTCAGGCTTGCTGGTTGCAAAAAGCAGCAGGATGTGGTGCTCATACAGCTGGATTTAGGTTGGAAACATTTAGCCTTCTATGTCCAAGCCGGTGCTACTCGGCTGCCTGCTGCGTCTTTTCTGCTGTTGGGTTGTAATGGAGTTTGACAAGGATTTTTCCCTCTGGAAAACTCAGAAGAACCAGGCTTCCTTGCACATTCATGGAGATCATTTAGTGACACCGGTACTGGGGCCCTGGTGGAGTTGAAACACCGAGTTGAGTAACAGCCCATAAGTAACTTCGTCAGCACGGCCTTTGCAGAGAACTCTTCTGTGATTTATTTTAAACAAAAATAATTTGTAAGTTCTGGTTCGTTGAAACAGCCGATCCTGAAGAACCATTCTGTTCTGAAAAATTACCGTGCTCAGTAGATGTGCAGGTGGGCTGTGTTAAGAATCTGTTTTACAAAGTTACAGCCAAAAGAAGCAAGTGTTGCTGTTGATGCAGGGTGTGTGTTGACCCCTCTGCAGGGGTCTCTGTATGAGGTGGTTTCGTTGCTCTTTCTTCCATCCTCAACAAAAGTTTCACCCAGTTCCAGTCAAGGAAAGGTGCAATTGCATTAAGCCTGCTGAGCCTTTCATTTAATAATTAGTATTTATTGGAGCATAAGGCTGGAAATGGCAGGTAAAACAGCTGGTAAGGAGGGCAATGGCAGAGGTGTACTCAGCACAGATGAGCCCTGTTCAGCACTTTGAAATTGGGGAATGCAAATAACAGCTTTCACAGTGCTGGGAGAGCAGTTGGAGACTGGGAACTCAGCAGTCAGGGAATTCTCACTCCTTGCTACTTGACTGGTTTGAATGAAACTTGAAGACACACAGGCTTGGCTTAACGGCCATTTCAGCTGATAGGGGCTGTGAAATCAGTGTAGTTGTGGTCAGCAGGGTGACATGGAGAGGCTGAAAGCAGGGAGGAGGAGGATGAAGCATTGGGTCTTGAACTTCCTTGGTTGCCATTGCAATGAATTGAAAAGGTGTTTTGTAAAGGTTCCTAACAGGTGTTCTTGGGCGTGGCTGCATGTGCTACTGGATGGGAACTGCCAGGCAGATCAGCAGAGCAGAATTTATTCTCCTCACTAACACAGTGGAAAGAGATGGAGAGGGGAGGCAGTGTTTTCGGAAATGTGTTTGATCTGCAGTGTCTGTCCTGGACTGAATTCACAGGGTTGGGTCTGATCTTGCAAGTCCTGTCCACACCTTGGATATGAGGTGGAAAAGGAATTCCAGATATTGTTGGTGCATACCAAGGAGTCTTGGGAGAAAAACTAGACCAAAAAAATTGAGTCAAAAGATTGCATTTTAGGTTCTGTGGCTTCTGCAGAGGGGTGGTACGAAAGGCAGCGTACACTGCAGTCTGAAGTGCCTTAGATGGTTTAGACAGGGCTTTTCAGGCACTTCTTCACTCTTGCTCTTGGGTTGTTGAAGGTGCAACTATATTACGAGTCCAATTATCGACTTAAATGCTCTCTTTACATATGAAGTGAATTCCTTACTTTATATACAAAGTAAAGAACCCCTGTCCAGTGAGTATCTGCTCCCAGAGCAAGAGAAACCTAAACAGCAAATGGCAAACTATCCTTTCTGCATCCTATTGTGTGTTTTCTCAAAAGGTAATTTAGAAAAAACCTTGAGTATCTTTTACTGCAAATGGTAGATATCTTAAAAACAATCTGGGTTCAGGAGACAGCCTGCTGCTGTAATGTCAAGACTACTGGGTTTACAAGTACTTAAACCAAGCTTGTTCTAGCTGTGCACCATTGGTACTGTTCTGTGCACTGTCTCTGCAACGTGTTGTAATACCTGCTGTAGCTTGTGGTATATTAAAATACTAAACAGTAGTGTGAAATTAATACCCTGCATATCTAGACTCCTCATCCTTCCCTCCCATGCCATTCACACTCAATTAAGACCTTATGAAAAATTCTAGAGGAGAATGTATGAGAAATGCTTCTAAAATCAGAAAACCCATTTCAACTAAATTAAGGGAGTCAGGTAAAAGATGTCAAAGTCAGGGATAGGTGTTGCCCTTGATCCTCTGGGTATGACTCTTTGCTCCTTCAGGACATGTGTCCTGCCTTGTGAGCTGCCCTCGGATCACTGGAGCCATTTCCACAGGTGCTCCCAAGCTCTGCATGCAGCTGGTACCTGTGAGCAGATGGATTTTGTTCCACACAGTAGAGCCCAGAGAGCTGAGAGATTTTTATACCTCAAGGAATAGAGAGAATCTTGTTTGAAGGAGGGCCAGTGTGTGCAACTTAAATGCTGGGGAGCAGCAATCTCTCTGCTGGGGGATCACCAGCCAGGTTTGCACCGGAAGACATTTACTGAGCTCTGTGGCTTTGCTGCAGGGCAGGGACTGGCCCTGGTCTGAGGCGGGTGGTAGGATGGATACCTGGGAGAGCCAGCAGTACTGTTTTCTCTGGAGCTGTGCTCTCCTTGCCCAGGCTAGCACTGCCACATGATTCTCAAACACTGCCCTCTGGCTCTGCTGGAGAGGCTCTTCTCCCTATGTTCTCTTCCTTTCTGCCTCACATACCACTGGTAGCATGGCAGACAAAGGCAGGAGCATCAGCTGTTCCATCTCAGGGGAAGACCAAACCCTACTCTGTTACCGGGAGGTGCCACCGCTTACAGAGCATCACTTGCTTATGTCCCACATGCTGTCAGCTGCCAAGCAGATAAGAGGATGGGGAGATGTACTGCAGAGACCTAGCAGTTGTTCGAGGAAATTTTCAGACTTGTCCAAGAGATGCAGAAAAGCCACCAGGGGCTTGCAGCATCCACCCAGGGTGCAAAGGGGAGGGTGAGGAGGGAAACATGCTTTGGCTGGGTTTGTCTCTGTGTGGTGGAGTGATGGCTTCCTTGGATCCCGCAGCTTGGCATTCTGTCCCTCTGAGCAACTCTGGCTGCTTGGCTCACTGCCATGTGATTTGGGCACAGCAGCATCCTTATAAACCTACTGCTGTCCTTAAAGATACTACTTAGCTCCCTGATGTTTTCAAAAAGGCTTCACGTGGTGATTTCACTCCCATCTCAGAGCAACGTCTGCCATTCTGAATAAATAAAAAACAAAGCCCTTGCTCACCGTGGTATGTGCAGCACCCTTGGGAGGCAGAGGTGTGCAGCTCCCAGCTGGATCTGTCCCCTCTCTGGTACAGACTGCTCTGGTTTGTCCTGGCCTGCAGGCACAGTTTGAAGCACATTGCAGCTGCCTTTATGCTCAATGAAGGTACATTTTTACCTCATCAATGGGACCCAAATTCTGGTCTCTCGGCCTGGCCACTCGCTGCTGTGCTCTGACAGGAAGTTCCCCTGCAAGGGGCTCACATCCTTGCAGGTTTTGAAGAGGCACGACAGAGTCCCTTGCTGTGGAGGGCTGGAAGCTGGAGCCCCAGGTAGGCTGTAGCTGTGGCACAGCTTTATTCTGCCACAGGGCCTCCTGGTGTCATGGGCTTCTGTCACCCAGCCAGCGTTGTTGGAAGCAGACTTACAGAAGCCCCATGATGGCCTGCTGAGCCCTCTCCCCAGAGATGTCCCCCTTTGTTTCAGCTCCATTGTGCACTGCTCTCAGCCTCCCACCTCTGCTCTGGCACCAAAGGGGGAGGCAGCTGCCCAGGAAGGGGCTCTCCATGGGCAGAGAGGCTTCACCTGCTGCTGTACCATGCCAGGAACCCGAGACGTGAGTTGATGAGACCAAGAGCTGTGCTCTGCTGCAGGGCCTGCAGCTGGTATGAGGAGTGATTTAGGTATTCAGCATTTTCTTCCCCTGTGGCTACCTCATTATATTCAACAAAAAGAGAATTTCAAGAGAAATCCATCTGGATTCAAAACACTGGAAACATGGAAAAAAGGTTCCAAAAAATGGCTGTTCCTGAGTAGCACATGTTCTCCATTTGCTACCAGATTTTAATAGTTACTTCCTTTGCTTTAACTTGTTCAGTGTGCTGCAACAAAAGAGACTCTAAATTTTGGAATGCAAGTTTCAGTGCTTTTTTGAGAACTAGACTTCCTTAAGATGCCTGGAGTTAGTCTCTCAAAATAACAAAACATTCCTGAAAATATTAATCAAATTATTTCAATAGTTCAACACCCTGGACAGTAATGTCTGGAGTGAACAGGAAGATATCCAGACTGAGGGTTTCCCTTATGAGTCACCTGCTCTAACTTCAACAGCCATGTTTAAGGGCTGCCATATTTCAGGGCCACTCTTCTGCTGGTTCGTAGCAATAACTACACAGTGTCCTGAATCCCAAACAGCACCAGGTCCAAATTCATAGTCTTGAGTGTGCTCTGGAAGTGGAAGAACAGCAGCTGTTGCTGCTCCCACATCCCTCTCTCAGGAGAGGCAAGAAACTTTGGGCAAAGTGAAGAGGAGCTCAGATGGGCCTCTCTGCAGTGTGTTCCCCACCTGGGGCTCTCTGGTAGCCAGGTCCCATCATGTGAATGTGAGCAAAGGTTTGTCTGGGTCCAGCTTTCACCCAGTGATCCCACTTCAGGTAGCACTGAACCAAATTTGCCATGACTGAAAAACACAAGGGATAAGCACATGAGCTGAAAAGGCTGAGTGTTAATCAGGCCCTGGGGGAGAAAATATCAGTGACCAGTAGGAGATATAAACACCAGATACTGCTTAATTTACTGGCACAGAGATTCATGGGCTGGGAGCTGAACCAAGAGCAAAACTGTAGCTGTGCTGTTGGGAAAGACAAGAGTTATAAGCTCTTGTAAGAGCCTCCCACAATCTTATTTTCATCAGTTAGGATAAAGAAAATATACAGCCTAGCTGACAGCAACTCTTTACTGCTCAGGGAAACAAATAGCGCTTGCAAGTGGGAATGACAGACAGACCAGAAATGTGCTTTCCAGGACTGAATAGAGCTGTTAAGCAGCATCTGAAGGGCTTGAGCAGAGGTGATTAAAGAAGATGCTATCTCCGAACCCTAGCAGACTACAAAAGGTGTATTTTCAGTGGCTAAATCCTGAAACAATTATGGCCTAGAGTGTAGTTCAGGTTATTTCTTATCTTTCTGATGGCCTGCCGGCAAAATCTGTTTTCTTAAGTAAGGTTTGTAATGTCTGATACTTCCAAGGAAAGATAGCATTGCTGCTGCAATGTGTGTGGTAGTGAGGATCAAAATAAACATAGCAAGCATTGCTAAAACTGCATATGCTTATAATTATTATCCCGTTCCTCAGGGAAGTGATATTTTCATTTCTGTAGTGGAAGGACTTGTTGCTTGCTACAGGAGTGCTGGGGTTTTGCCTGCTCCATGTTCCCCATGTGCTTCCTCAGCACAGGCAGATTTGACATTTGCATCTGAATTGCTGGGCTTGTTCCTGCTGAGTTCTCCAGACCTGCTCCTCTGGAGGAGAAGTCCCTGCCCAAGGCTGTGGAGAAGTTGCCTGTGTTTGTGCAGGAATATGGTATGTGTGGTGCTGACACCCAACCCAAGGCAGTGGTAGGTTTCTATGGATGAGCTGTTTCTGGGAACATGGTGGAGGTTTTTTCTCGTCCTTGTCCTTGACTATCTGCCAGCCATTTTGCTGTGCATGTCCCAGATGGACAGAGTGCCAAAATCCTTTACCGAAATCATTCGTCTCACCTGAGAAGATGGTGACCAGGTGCCAGAAGGCAGCAATATGCTTCAGGAGCTGCCCTGAGCCTGCCCGTGCCTGAGAGCGCATAACATTGCTGAGCCTTGGGTCTCCAGCTCAATGAGAGATGAACAGTGCCTTTGCTTTGGTGGTTCTGTGGACATAAGCACAAATTATTATTGTGATAAAACACTTGATTGTTAGTCTTGGTGCAACACATACTTTTAGTAAGGCTGCTCTGTTAAATGTTTCTTTTCCTAAGATCCTGAGTGCTTTCTGATGAGGAGTTTGTTTTCTTTTGAAAAGAAACATGACCTATTCTGCCTTGCAGAGGCAATGAATCCATGGCATTGCAGCTGATGGATACTAAACAAGCAACCTCATCACTGCATTCAGGTACTTAAGATTCCTATTATGCCTTTGTTAGACTGCTAATATATGAGGTGGGGAAAAAGGACAGATGATGGCAAAGAAGTGTAAATGGATGAAGCTAAGGAAGAGAGAATAACAGTTTAGGTGTTAAACCACAAGGGACTGTGATCTTCTGCAGAGCCCTCCTGCACAACCTGTACCATAGGATGACTATGCAATCTTACATTTATAGGACATCTGTCAGCTGATCTCAGCAGGGAGAGGACTGACCCGCTCCCATGAGCTGGCTCAGGGGCTGCTGAGAGGGAGATAAGGAAGTGTATGGAAAGGGGAGCCATGCCTGGGTTCAGTGCTGGGTCACAGAGATCCATTAGGAAAGTGGAGCTGGTCCTGTGTTCAGGAGCTTCCTGGCCAAGTACCTCCTGATACCTGGGAGTTTAGAGAACATGTGTCTCCATTTCCTTCCGCCTCTCCATTTGGTCAGATGACTATATGAAGATAGTCGAGTTTTCCAAAGACAGCAGAGATACATCAGAACTGGAATAGTGTCTAGGGTTCTTTGGGGTTTGGTTTTTTTAGGGTTTTTTATGAAGCGTCCAGGGAAGGAGTAGCATATTCCAAAATGATAACTGTCCTGAAAAGTACAGTACTTCTGCTGCATTGCAGGCTGTTCCGTTTGGCTTCTCTGAATACAAATCATCAGTGAAAGTGGAATTTGCTTGGAATAGAAGTAGATAATATGAATAAAAGACACATTGAAAGTTGCCCATGTTAGAGTGTGATGAGGCATTCAGATAATTTTCCTGTCTGAAACTGTTTTACTGTTCTTGTTTACGTGCAAAATCTTGAGAACTGCCTCAGGAAGCATACACTGACTGGGACTTGTGACCCTTGGACCTCTTTATTGAAATACTGTGTGTCAGGCTGGGAAAAAACCCTAAAATCCATCTACAAGTCCACATCATCTGGCAGGCAAGAGCATGAAATTGGAATACCTTCAGGACTTGTGAAGGAAGCTCATCTCTGCCAATATCTTTAATTACAGAGTCTAAAGGTCATAGCTAGAAACTAGTTGGTCATTTGGCACAGAGAGTATGGCCTTGGAGGAACTGTTGGTTCAGTCCAGTAGTGTCTGTAAAGCATCTGACTTGCAGCACACTTCACTTCTGAAAAGCAGCACTTGAGTCAAGCTCCTGACACCAGGGCAGTTGCTGTATAGTGATTGTGATTAAAGTAATTGACCCTGTGTTTGGACAAACTTCTCTGCTGCTCAGAAGAGAGTTGATGGATATGAAAGCTCTTCCCAGTTTGGCTAAGCTGTGCTAAGCACACAGGTGGATTACAAGAGTTGAAAGCACTGGGGGTCCAGTCCCTCTGCTTTTGAAGCCAGTGGGAGTTTTGACATCAGCTTCAATGGGAGCAGTTTTGGCCTCAGGTGGGCAACAACACGAAATTACAGCAAGTGCTTTGCTCGTTGAAAAACAGATGGATTTCTAACAGCAGCTTCTCTGGAGCAAGAAGATCTGATTCGTTCCCATTTGTTCTCCCTGTCAGATGCTGCCTCAGAAATCAGTAGTTCAATGTGTCTGCTGGCTTAAGGCACTTGCTGATCAAAGTGTAGGTTTTGTTATTTGTGTGCCCTAATAAATATCTTAAGGCCAGTGCAGAGCATTGTAAGCAGAGTGGGGAGCTGGTTGTCAGTGGAAGGTCATGCAGGGATAGAATCGGGGATGCTTCCTGCATGTCCTCAATAAGCCAGGTGATAGCAATGTGCTGCAAGAAAAATGGGGAGTTTGAGGAAATCCAAGATTTTGGCTCACAGGAGCTGTGGAGTTTGGAGCATGGCTGCTGCACTGCCACTCCAGCACTGCTTGCTTACTCGACACAAAAGTGGGGAACCACAGGATTTGGAGTGAAAGGGGTCAAAGAAGAGGAAGAAGAAGGAGTGAGTGGGTAAGCTGTGTCAGTGAGAACAGCCTGGGAAGGAACAAGAAGAGATGACACTCGAGCTGCCAGTTTGCCACATGGTCTTATTTCTGCAGTAGTGCATTATGGTCCACAGCTGATGAGCCCCGTGTGTGTGAGGACATGTAAAATTAAACATTCATTATCTGTTGGTTACAAAAGACCTGTCACGTACCTTTCTTAAACAGGGGAGACTCGTGATCGGTTTTTGGAGGTGGAGCCTGAAAGATATGTGGAAGACAGTGAGTTTGTTTTATTTAAAGGGTTAACGTCTGTATGCTAAGGGAAGGAGGGCTGAGAATACTGGATGAGCCAGTCTTCTTACTCAGAAAGGAGGGTGCATTTCATTCAGGGGAGAGGTATCCACAGCTGTCTTCCTGCTCGAGTGAGGCCGAGTGATGGGCATCACAAATCCCAGGGGGCTCTCAGCAGGAACAGGACAAACATCCACTCCTGATGGCTGGAATCTGAAGTAGATCAAAAACAAAATGTGCGAAGTGTATTAATTAAGGGGGTTTCAGCTGTCACAGGGAATGAGGATGCAATTAAAGGTGCAAGTCTTGTTACACCTTATTTCTAATGCTGGGTAAGTACAGTTGCCTGTCATTCTCACACACTGTTGGATGTGTTGTCCTGATTTCCGGATGAGGTGCAAGAACCTCATCTATGGTCTATACCATTGCCTGACACCCCAGCCAGGGAGATGGACAGGTCATAACATCCTGGGAAATGGGGGATGAAAAAGTGCTCTGAGACCATGTGTCTCAGCAGATACCGCAAATAAGAGTTGCTCAGTGAAGTCTATTTAGAGCTGTTTGCCCAGCCTGTTTCTAAGCCTCCCCAGTGAAAACACCTGTTCCCATGAGATTTCCACTTGGATTTTCTCCAGTGCAGGTGCACAGAGGCTCACTATGACTGGCATTCAAGCTGTGTGAGCACATATGGTAAGAGAGCAGCAGTCCCTCAGCAGTACCCTGTGTAAGCCTGAAGGCTGGAACATGACTTGCTTATAAACAGCAAAACTAAGAAAATTGCAGAGTTTATTTCTATTTCCTCAGAGGTGCAAATGCTCTCCACTTCCCTACCAAACTGGTCAGTAAAGGCTACATAGTTAGCTGGTGGGAGGCAAGCAACCTGTGCACAAGTGTGATTGCTCTGCAGAACAGTCTTCTGCCCTGGAAGACTGCTTCTCTGTGGGTACTCGGTTTTGTGTCAGTAGCTCAGAAACAATCCAAAAGGTGGGCAGGGCCAGGGGGAAACACACTGCAAGGCATTGCTGAAAATCCTACTGATCATGGTGGTAGTCAGTACCACTTACTTACTGGTTGGACTGCTATTAATTTTTTCCAAATAGCTTTGCAAAAAGAGAATGTGCTTTTGAGTTACATTCACAACTCAGGTGAATAGTGGCAAGACTGATGAATGTGTGGAGGTAGTCTTATCACCTCTTTAAGAGTGCCAAGAACATTTCCCACTGGCTTAATTGAATGTGGAAGTCAAGTTGACTTCCAGACATGATAAAACATCCTGGGGATGATCCCTTCTTTCTTGCAAAGACTTGAAAGAAAAATTTGGTGACAGTGCTATTGTGCCGTGATGCACAAACAGCGTGATTATTCCAGAGCAAAAGCGTCTCAGTGAGCTGAGAGAACAGAGAAATCAAAAGGAGAACTTGCTGCTTTGACTGAGGCCCTGGATTTAGACTGAGTTTAGTACCTGGGACCTGATGTATGAGATGCACTTTGAAGCAGTATGGATTTTTCCAGATGGGAGTAGCATACTTGGATAAATAGTATTGAGAGAACGAAATTCAGATTTTAAAAGTTGTATCTTTCAGTGGCTGGCCCATGATGTCTTTTAAAGGTGGGTGCAGAAGACTGAATGCTTACATTCAGGGGAAAAGTGAAGGAAAAAACTGTGCTGTTTGCATTTATTATGAATCTGCCACTTCTTAGTAACACTCAAGCAAAAAAGACCCAATAACCAAAATGTTAAGAACAGACCTTTTTCAAGTTATAAATTCTTGAAATTGCAGGGCTTTTTCCTCATCCATCTTTATGCATTTAGCTGAGTGCTTAATGAATGACAGTTTCTCTAAGGTATTCCCTAATCATAACTGTCTTCTGTGGAGACCAGTTACAGCATCGTTATCATCTCTTACTCTATGAGCATGTTATGTCAGGTTAATAATGGTTGCAGTGGGAAACTGTGATACAGCCCTCTGAAGCCCAGATCTTGCTAACAGTCCTGTAAATGATTGAAGGTACATGAGTAATCTTACTGAGTTCATTTGCCTCTTCATTTCTAACTACCACCTTAAAAAGCGGATTCAAGCAGTATATGTAGAAATTCCACTTTATACTGTTCTTAAGACATTGCAGGAATTCGAATCATCCTCCTTGCAACGTAAATACTTTGCTTGCCACAATTTGTAGCAGAGATAAGTACTTTTACTCTAAAAGGAGAATTTATCTTTTATGGTTTTCACAAATCATAGAGGTCAAGGTGGTGGAGGATCTGGTTTCCTCCCCTTAGAAGAGGTGGTGTGCTGTTGTAGCCCTCTGAAGAGTGCATTGGGATTGCAGGGAGGTTGGAGGCAGCTGCCCTCAGGAATTTGAGTGGTATCTTGCAAGCACTCTTATCCTTGTCAACTCTGCCAAGCTGTCCGAGGGGAAGCTCATTAGTGCTGAGGTGAGGAGCTTCAAGAAGGACATGAACATTGCAAGGTGTTAGAAGCTCAGAGGTGGCCTAGTTTCCCATATGCCAAGATCAAGGTCCAGGAAAGAGGGTTTGAAGCATGGTGATGGCATCTGTTTCACTAGAAAATCAAATTGCCTGAATAAACTAGTCTGTTCTTTAGAAACTGTGAACCAAAGATATTGGTATGAACACTCGGGTTATTCACAGTCATCCAGTTCCAGACTGAGACTATTAAGTCTTCAAGCTCACAGTTTTATGTTGTTTTTTTCAAGCTGTGTAGCTGTTGCCCCTCTGTGAGCTGGGACTGCACTTAGAGCAGTTCCCTCTGACTGCTTGTGGCATGCAGTGACAACCAGCATAGTGCCCAGAGACTGCTATGCCGTGCTAGAGAGAGTGCAAATCTCATTCATACCCAGGGATGCTGAACCGCCAGGATGCTTCAGTGCATGGTAGTTGGAAAAGAGCAGATGCATCCTCTGATGTTCTTACAAATGTAAACAGCAACTCGTTTCTCCTGAGTAACTGAAAATGTTGTGAAAGGCTCTATTTAATATTTTCTGGGATTAAAATATCCCACTGAGATATTTCTCCTGTCCCTTTCTGTTCCTCATGATCCCTCTTAGTGGTCCCCACCATGCCTTTGTGTGTGTCCAAGTGTGAGCCCTGATGGAAGTTTCAGGTAGGCAGGGAGGGAACAGGCAGGCAAACGTAGGGTTTAGGGGTGAGGCCAGCAGAAAGTAATCTCTTATAATCCCTGGAAAATGTTATTTCAAAGCAAACACGTATAAAGAAATGGAACAGCTCTATCCCATGAAACGTAAACCCATCTTCAGCCTTAGATAGATATGCAGGGTTTACTCAGAATGTGAAGGCTCCTTAATGCACAGCAGTCAACATTGTAGATACTAGTGCTCATAAATGCATCCAAAAGAAAGTTGAGTTGTAATTGTTGTGGGAATCACAACTTCGGTTTTTTAAGGCTTCTGTTAATTGATAGGTTTGGACCCATTAACCACATGGAGACATACACAGAAACCAAACATCAAAAAGCACACAGAAGTAGGTTTTGTTTCTTTTAAAAGTGCTACTGCAGATTCAGAAGTAAGAGAGTAATTGAAAGTAGGGGAAGAAAAAAGTTCTTTAAATGGTTTTAAAAAAAAAATCCTTGCTCTAAAAAGTCTACTGCCAAATTTCGTCACAGACTAATTCCTTGCAGCTGAGCTGCAAACCTCTATGAAAATAGAGGTTTACAGTGGAAACATTGGCTAGCTATAGCTGTACAGTCCCATCAATAATGACACTCTAATTATGCCTTATGATTTACCAAGACCTGCTTTCTCTATATCTCATGAGCTTTTGCTGGTTTCTGGTTTGGGGGAACAAGGTCTTTTTTTTTTTTTTCTTGACTGTGGTTTGCTTCTCTTTGTTCATATTGTGTTGGCACATCGTTTTTAAAAAGCTTTTCTCTGAAGGGAGCTGGGCAGACAGCTATGATTAAGTATGAAATGATTGGTTGAGCTGTTTGTCAAAGATATAAATAGGATACCACACAAACCCAACACTAATCTCACTGAAAGACAGATACTGGCAACATTTCTTAGTCATCTGTTCCTGACGCTCAGGGGAGAACAGCTATACTTCCATTAAGTTTTCAAACAGAAGTTGCCTAAAATAAGTTCCTCTGGTAAAATTTTGGGCATATGTGCTATGAACCACACTGAGATCCAGCAGGGCATTGGAGTTTTAAATGTTCATCCCAGTTTAAACCTGGTCCTCTGGATCACCCCTCTGTGTGAGGGTGAAAGGTGATGGTTTGATGTTGTGGAAGCAACATGATTTGGTTTCATGAATCGGTTGTGGCAGGACCAGACCGGTGTCCGCTTCTGCTCATATCCCTGGATTCATTTTAAGGTCAGAAGAGGTCCCTATGGATATCTTTTGCATCTTTAGGTTTACAGGGAGCTTTCTCTAATCTGCTTTTGGAAGATTACATGAACGCATAAAAACGCAAAAAAGGAGGAGCAATGGTGCAGGTTTCACCTACATGCTTCTGCAACCGGGAGGGAAAAGCGGCATATTGAATTCCTGCTGCTGCAGATCTCTTGCACACAGCAGCCAGAGGCTTCAGCCTGGATACTGAAGTTCTGCACCAGCTGCATCTATTTTGTCAAACTGGAAGTCTGCAATTTCATGTTCCCACAGGATGATGACCCCATACATGCCATTTGCTTTCATAGTGCCTCAAATTGTAGGAAAGGGCTCCACAGTTCAGCACTTCTGCTGCCGGCCAAAACACGCATGAGACAAATAAAGCAAAACAATAGCTGAAGAAGAACCAAGCATTTCTGGGGCTGAAAAATCTTCAAGTTGCAAAGTGAAAAAGCCCACAGCAATCAGAACTTGCCCCTCCAATCCTGCACCTTCCCACATCCCTGCCAACACATACAGCAGAGTTTTAGAGGAGGTATAAGCACTCCCAGTTTATGGTTCAAGTCAACAACTCTGCATAGGTGAAGTCTCTTATCTTTTTACAAAAAAGATTTGAATTTGGGGGTTCAGACAATCTGATACATGCATATTTTCATTTTTAATTTTAGTAAGTGTCTGCACATTTATGGAATATAAATTAATGAGTGTCATTAAACCTAACTTTTAGACATTTAGGAGTATGCATTTTCTTTTTGCAAATGTTCAGAATCAGATTTAGATTCAAAAACTTACTTTGCTTAATAAGTATTTAATAACTATTTAAAGATGATGTTTTGCAAGCTCAGGAGTCATTTTCATTTTTACCAGCAGATGAGAGTGGTTGATTTTTTTTTTTTAATTTATTTTTTTTTTAGTTTTCCTTTTTTTCTAGAGTGCAAGATCCTTCTTGGATGCACACAGCCTCCTGCAGGAAGGGAATGAGCCACCCCCACGGTCCCGGTGCTCCTAGCAGTGTCTGTAGCTGTGCTCAGCAGGAGGAGGCGGCTCACAGTCCTCACCTGGATGAGCTGGCAACCAGGAGTGCAGCTCATGAAGGTGGGCAGTGGTGGCAGCCCCCGTGTACACCATTCCCAGCCTTCTCTGGTGTGATATGTCCTGCTTGTCCCAACAACCCACAAGGGTGGCAGAGGGATAAGAAATAGGAGGTCCCCCACAGGAGACCTGGGTTGAGCATGTGGATGAAACCCAGAAAGATGATTTTCATGGTTTTCACCCCAGTGTCTACTGCTTGAGCAGCTTTGCTGGGGTTGAAAGGGAAGGTTCTCTAATTGCTGACCTGTCCATCACAGGTTAATCCAGGTTTGCTCTTTGCACTGAGATGGTTGAGACCAGCCACAAGCACACCCCATTCTTGACCAATAGTTTTACAAGCTTACTGAAGCTCTTTGCTCTCTTTATCCCAAACTAGCCCCACGTGTAGTACCACCATTTTCCTTGCAGAGCTTCAGCAGAAAACTGGAAAAGCCTCTTGGTTCTGTCCAAACCCTTCCTCACATTCCTGACATGGATTGCCCCAACACTTTTTTTTTTTTTAAACCAAAAGCCTGCACCTCTTTAAACTTCATAGTGTGAACTGCATCTTTAATCCTCGGTTTACTACCCAAATTCCTTTTCCAGTCTGATCCTCCTGGCAGCAAGCTGCCAGCGCACAAGGAAGAGCTGACAGTTTCTCCAGTAGATATTTTCCTGAGAAGCTGGGGGAAAAAAAAGATTCTGCTTAATTAATTGCTTTGCCTCTTATGCAATAATGCATTTATGTTGTTATGAAGCCTGCAATGAAGCTGCATCTGATAAGAGTGATAGGTTTCCAGTTTGATCTCATTTTAGATTGCAGCAAACCAAGGATAAAAAGATTCTTTGTTCCAAGAAGAAAAAACAGAACCAAACATCTGGTGAGAAGCTGATGTGCTCTGAAAGAGGTTGATAGTGATGGATTACGACACACAACTTCAATACATCCTCACAAGTGTTATGTGAAGAGACAAGCTAATTCTTCCCTTGTCTAAGATTCATTTTAAGAGTTTTCTATTTTTCAGAGAAGGGGAGAGGAAAGATTGTAACAGCAAACTCCTTGTGTGTATCTCCATCATTCTTGCAACTGGTCTAGTCTGAACTGAAGGCTTCTTTCAAGACTGATTTATTTGGAGAGTGTTAATTGTTCACCGTGTCCTGGCTCTCTATTGAAGCCTTTCATAACGGATCACTCTTTTCCTGGAGCAGACCTGCCCAGGGGCTCCCCTGTGGGTGGTCCAATGCCCACAAGAGGATCTGAGGAGTGTTGCACTCGGGCTGTTCAGTCAGTTCTGTTAGATGGAGGTCCTGTATTGCTTGTGGTACATGTGGATTTGGCCCTTCTTCTTTCATTCCTCTCTTAACCACTGAAAAAGATCTTTTCTACTGCAAATTATAAAGTGTTTCCTATTTTGTCCTTAAACACATGCTTGGGTCATTGCAGCCTGTGCTGATTTCTGCTGTGTGTGCACAGCTTGGAGTCAGAGGCAGAGTCAGGCCTGTGTAGCTAAAGCCAGATCCAGGTCCTGAAAGAAACTGAGGGAGCAGAGTGATGGAAAGGGGTGCTCTGTTTCATTCAGAAAGACGTTCCCAAACCCAAAGGAGCAATGCGTGGGTGAAGTGCTTTCATGCAGAGCTTTTCAGTAAGAATCAAGTCTGTTGTCAGCACTTGTGACATTTTCTCTGTTCCCTTCCTCTGGGCAGTTTGCCACTGTAACATACACAGATGACATTAGGATTTTCAGACTGTCATTTCTGAAGGCACTCTTATCTACTCTCTACTTAGTATTTTTCCAGGACATGGAAGTGGCTCTTTCTCCTCTGTTAATTAACTTTTTTTGCTCGTGTTTGCCTGCCTTATAAATTCCTCTGACATCAGGGTCTAGGATTAAACAAATTGATACCACACTTCCAGTGTCTGCGCTTGACACTGAGCTGACAGCCTCAGAGCCTGAAGTATTTTGGCACATGAACAGAGCAAATACAGAGGAAATTGCTGTTCAGCCTCCTCCACACCCTCCCACCTGATTCCCTGGGAGTCAGGCTCCCAACTTGAGCAGCCTGTGTTGGGAAACAGGACAGTCACAAAGCCCTCCCACCCATCAGTGGGTTTTTGCTATGAGGATGCCATTTGTGGCATTTCTCAGAAGCACCTGTACTTATTCACTGTGTCAGGTTTTCACTGTAATGCAATTACAGAACAGTGCTAACCTGGTAGGGAGCCAACTCCATGCAGTAGCCAGATTAAGTTGTCTTATTTGGTTAACAGTATTTTGATAGTTTATTAAATCCTGTAGGACTAGAAAGATAAGGAGTAGAAAGAACAAATCTTACGGATTATCTGTTCTTGGTTGTTCACTTCTGTTGGTGTAATCCTGATCTGAATGATGAGCTGTGGGAACAAGCATTTGATATTTTGCTATTGTCTCATCTTACACACATTGCTTTAACAGAATAAGCATATTCTCTAGCTATCTTTTTCCCCTTTGCTGTTTTTATTACTGATGTGGAACGTAGTGCTTGTTTTCTTTATCTGGAACAAAAACATTAGTTCATCTCAGCACACACTATTTGATCAAGCCTTCAGATGGTAAGGCATTATAAAAGCTGCTGACATGGGACAAATTCAAACCTGTGGTGTGCGGCTTGAAAAGCCTTCATGCCCTTGTTATCAGTCCCCTGAAATACACAGCTACCCTCTCAGCAGCAGCAAAGAGAGATAGGAGCTGATTGTGCTAAAGCCAAATAAATTCCTGTTGCCTTTCTGAGGCTGGGAGGCATCAGGGATGTGTGTGGGGTCACTGGTGTGGATGCAGTAGGTGAGAGAGAACCTGCCTTTTTCCTGCAGTCTTTTATGTGTATGAGCTGTGACACTGCTCTGTGCTGGCCTTGGGCAGGCTGAGATTAACCTGGATTTTGCCACATGGCACTGAGGTCCATGAGTTGTTCCTGAAGGGTGTAGGTGAAGCAGACAGCTTCTCTCTGGTTCTTTCCTCTCCCCCTTGCTGCTTTAGATCCCAATCCAGCTCATTGTAATGGGTTAACCTTGGCTGGCCGCCAGGTGCCCACAGTCTCTTTAACCCCTTTTTCCCCCTGAAAGGCAGGCAGGGGGAAAAGAATACGATGGCAAACGGTGGGTTGAGATAAGGCAGTTTACTACAGCAAAAAATTAAAGCAAAGCAAAGCGAAGCCCGCGCAAAAGCGAAATACCAATCTAATCTCTCCTTCCCATCCGCGGCGATGACCGGCCACATCCAAAGAAGTGGGGCTTCAACGCGTGTAGTGGCTCTCTTGGTAAGCCACCATGGGAGACTGTGCATGCCCCCCCCTCTTCCTCCTTCTCCCCAGCTTTATACCTGAGCTGACGTCATATGGTCTGGAATATTCCTTTGGTCAGTTTGGGTCAGCTGGCCCACTTGTGTCCCCTCCCAAAATCCCGCCGTCAGTCGGGGAAGGGACACTACAGTCCCAGTGCTGTGCTCAGCAGGAGCCAAAACACTGGCGTGTTATCAGCACCACGCCAGCCACCAATGCACAGCACAGCACTGTGAGAGCTGCTGTATGGGAAATGGGCTCCATCTCAGACAGACCCGATACACTCATCTAAGATGCCCCCCCGAAGTCCATAGGCAGGGCTGGTTTCCAGCTGCATCCTGCCACCTCTGCTTCTCATCCTCAGAGTGCTTCTTCCTATGGGAGTGCAGGAAAATCTGGACTTCACAGCTCTTCCTCATGACTCTATTCTGCCCCTGGTTTCTGTGCCAACCCACAGCCCTGCCCCAACAACAGATCCTCAACCCATGGTATTGCTGAGACCAGGGAGAGCACAGTTCAGTGCATTTGGATCACAATGTGAAGGTTTGCTGTACAATACTTGATGTTCAGGCCTGTTATGACTCCCCTGACATTGTGTGGAAACCTAAACCAAAAATGACAATGCTCTCAATACATGATCAGAAAATAGAAAATACCATATTTTGCTGACAGCTGACGGCAAATCAAAGAAACAGGCTGCACAGCTAACAAGTGCTTTTGCAATATGGGAAAATATCTGATTTGCACTCTCCTTAATAGAGCAGTCTGCCTGTTGCTTCAGTCTGATGTTAGCAGCTCCTATGGGAGACCAGCTGCATGCCCGGACACCTTATTTTGGGTATTATGGGGTGTAGGTGTTTGGAAGCAGCTTGCCAGCTGATGTTTCTCAGTGCATCTAGAATGAAAAGGGCATGAAGAGCTCTTCCTAGGATGGTCAGTCAGGACTGTCTCTTAGTCTGAGTATTTTTTGGATGTGCCTGTTTCTTCTTAGGAGTTACCTGACTGGGATTCAGCATCATGGTACTAGTGCTGGCTGTGTGCCCTCAGATACTTATCAGCACATGCTAAATCATCTTCTCTTGAAAGATACGTATTTCAAAAGAGATGGGGACAGGAACACCTGAAGCAGGAAAAGCTGGGACGCATAAGGAAGGGAATTTACTTCCATTGCGCTACCTCTTAGCAAGGTATTCTTATCATCTATACCACCTCCTGACTCATTTCACATCAGCTGCAGAGACTATGACATGGTTTAAAAAAAAAAAAAAAGAAGAAAAAAGAAAACCTATGGTCTAAATTATCCTGGTTTGTCCTCAGTTCCTGGCTCTTAATGCTCATTAGCCTGGATGAGATTTAGGTGTGAAGAGGGAGAGGCCAACAGACGGTAGTGCCTGCCAGGGACTGTAGGAGAGGACTGGAGCTCCTCAGCTGCCAGGTGCTCTCAAGTTTACTGGCTGCACCTGACCAGGGGCTGTGTCCCTGGTGTCCCTGCCATGCCTGACAAGGGAGTCTCATCAATGTGGCACTTCAGCAAGCCCGATTGTCTAAGGCATGTCCACCCAGAAACTCTCGAAGAGGAAGGGAGTTTGGGCTGGAGCTGTCCTGGGTGGGGCATTTGATCTGAGGCTAGGAGCATGAGATGAATTGTTGGAACAGCTTGGAGAGTGAGTGGGAGGAGGGTTACATGTATGAGGGAAGAATTATGACAGATTTATCACAGCCTGAAATAAATTAACCTCTGGGAGGAATGATTTTATAATAATTTGCATTTAAATACTCTGACACATCCAAATAACCCCAAACCTTCTGCAAATGTTGTAATTAATTCAATCTCCAACATCCTGTGAGAGGGATAGAAATAGCACTGTAAACGTGGTTAAAGGAGGCAAGGAATCTTCTCTCAGTATTGCATTTTACACCCCTGGGACTGCCCTTTGGTCTTGTTTTAGTTACTACAGAACCTCATGGTGGGGTGAACTGCAGGAGCAGTGAACAGCTGAAGGGCTTTTCTGGACACAGTTAGCTGAGATCCTGCTCCTCCGGTGTGTTACATCACACAGCCCATGGCAGGCAGGCCCAGGGGAGCCCATGTGGGCCAGGGCAGTGAGACTGGGAGCATACAGGGGGAGGAGTAGAGAGCTGAGCCCTGTCTCATCAGCTCATGTGAGTGGTGGCTGTGGGCTGGGCTATTCCCCCTTCAGGGACCCAGCCATAAAGCGGCCTGGCTCCATCTCCAAGTGGGAAGTGGTCAAATGATTTAATGTTCAGCATTCTGTAGTGCAATAATGAATTTGATAGCCAAAATGATCTGCTAACCCAGCCAGCTGAGAGGGTATTTGAAGGACAATCCAAGCCTGTAGCCAGGCAGGGTGATATATTCTTGTCATCAGTCTCTGGCCTATTCTTTCCACTCCAGAGCAGTTAGTCATAAATGAGATATTTGTTTGATGCTGTTTTCATGCATGCTCTACCCTGTTTCCATTTCCAAGAGACTGTGAAGTGGGTGGGTTACACCCTACCCCAGCTTCAGCAGCCTTTGTAGGAGAGCTAGCTTTTCCAGGGAGACTCATATTGAACCACACATTCTAACTGTCGAGGGCTTAGGGAGGCTGATTGTGTTCAGAAGGGAAATTGAGCATCATAAAGTGCATGTTCTCTTACTTACATATGTATCTTAAATCCAGAGTGCTTAGGTCAACATGGAGCTGATGTTAGGTGAGCCGTCAAGTGCACCCTGGGCACCTCTGTGCTTCACAGCCAGAACTGCTCAGCTGTGAGGTTGCAAGTCAGGGGCTGGAGAGAGACAGCTGAGTTTCAGTTAGGGATGGTGTTTCAGTTTCATGGGACGGTGTAAATCTCTTTGGGCCTGACAGAGTTAGCCTGAGCCATTTGGAACGTATATGTTATCTTAGAGGAGATTTGAGCGGCCCTCTATTTGCTGGCAGTTTGGCTTCTGCCATGCCCACTTGCTTTCTGTGAAGCTCTTCCAGGGGCTGGGAGCATGTGCTCTCCAGCAAGCACTCACTGATCAACAGGTCAGCTGTATACAGCGAGAATTTCTGTGACGCAGCAGCGGAGAGAGAACACACGCTGTGTATTATGGAGATTTACTCCTCATAAAACACCTCTGATTCTCCATAGGTATCAGCAGATAGTCTCCTGCCAAGGGAACGCAGATTTATTTATAGTGCAGCTTCAGCAATGGTATAATGGCAAGTTAGCAAACAAAAGGATTTGGAAATATAAGGAGAACAAAAATACGGTCTGAAGTGCATTTATTTTGGAGTCAATAGAAAAATATTAAATAATGTTTCCAGGGCGGGTCAGGTTAAAAAGCAAAGAAAGCAAAGCATGGTCACAGTGCTGTAGGAGACTGTTCTGTGTGCACTGAGTTTGAATTACAGAGACAAATAATAAAAATTTTGCTTCCCACTGATATACAGTGTGGTGGTGCCGAGTACCTTACAAACACCTACAAAAAGCTAGGATAAATGCTACTTCAAAAGGGATTGAAACTGCTTTGAGTTAAAGTATTTTAAAAATTCTTTATTCAATTCATAAAGTACTCTAAAATTAAACAATTTTAGCTATGGGTGTGACTTTTCCCTTGATTTCGGACTTTTTTCCCTGTCCCGTTCCCCTAAGTCCTGTGGTGCCAGCTGGCTGGCGGTGACTCGAGGCCCTGCTCCCACAGTGAGCTGTTGTGCTGGTGCCATCCTGCTGAAACCCGCTCTGCCTCGCTGGGGGTGGGAGCGCAGAGGGTTTCATCTGGACATGTCACATTTTCATTAATGCCTCACACCGCTGCTGCTGCTCCTCAGTGTCCATCTGGGAGCTCAGGGGCCGTGTGTGGCTCTTCCTCTCTGTCTTCTCCTCCTGGGGCCAATCCTCACACTTTGCCCCTTCCTTGGTTTCTAAGGCCTGTGCAGGGAACCCGCCTTCTGGAGAGCTTTGATGGACACATCAGTGTCTCCATTGTGGGGATGTCCATGTTTGCTCTCCCATTTTCAGGCTGGCCTCCTGCCCAAATCCCACTGGCAGCAGCCCAGGAGATGGGAGATCCCAGCATTTCCCTCTGCTTTGCCTCAGTTTCCCGAAAGAGAGCATTTGTGACAGGCTGTCTGAGTCTTGGACTGACCCTTCCAGCTCCAGTGGGTAATGGTGCACAGAGACTTGGCGGGAGTGCTCACACCCTTGGGCGTTGAGAGGGCTCCGAAGAGGACCAGGACCTCACCAGCAAAATTTACCAGTGACTGAGGTGGTAAAGGCACTTTTGTGAATTGTGGTCCCCTGGGATCCATCTCCTTATTGATCAGCTTTTCAGAGAGGCCGGGCACTGAAAAGGCCTTGCTTTGTCCTGAGGGCACTGAGGGCCTCATGGAGGGGGGCGTCCCACAGTAAAACTGCTGTCCACAAAGCTTCTGTCCTCGCCAGAAATCCTGTGGCAGCAGAAATTGGATGGAAAAGGCTGGAGAAGAGGAAAGTTTTTAATTTGCCATGACAGGAATCAAAGGCTTGGCTTGTCAAAAAATTACAGCTCCCTTTTCCTGTCTGTCACACGTCAGCAGCCCTCACACTGTAGAGATAAATGCAGCTTTACAGAAGGGAGCTCAGGGAGTGATTCAGAACAATCTAGTTCGTGAGGGAAGGAGAGGCTTAGGCAAGCACTGGAACTGATCTTGCATTTGGTATGGCAGGCGTTGAGCCTCATGATGTTTATATTTGACTGAGTTTTTACATTGAAACAAGTTGCTCTGGTGGTATGGCACAGTGGTGCCTGGGTACTTGTGGGGACAGGGAGATGGCAGCTCATGGGACACACAGCCCTCACTGACACTCCTCTCAGCTGGGAGCACAATGCAAGTCTGGTGATGGAAGTTATTCTCCCATCACATAAGCAGGAAGAGTGCTCTGGCAGTGCAGATGCCCACGATAGCCTGTTTTCTGAGGGCAGACTCACCCCATGCCTCGCAGAGGTTGCTCCGGGGCCGTCTGTGAGCAGAGATCCATGGGCCAGCTAAATGGAAACTCATCCTGAGTGGCTTCTGCCTAAAATACATCAACTACAGAGCTTTCCTGTCAGAATTGCTCTTAGGCTGCTGATGACATGGGTTTCATATGAGTAGGACACACACCCGATTTCAGAGCCCCTTTACCAAGCATTTGCTCTTGGCTTTGCACTGGAAATGCCTAAGGACTTTAATGGGAAACTCAGAAGACCGTGCAGGTTCAGGATTTGAAGCTGTTGAGACACATAAGATAAAACATGATTTTAAAAATTCTTAGGCTCAGCTATGACGTTAAGACAGCAGTCCTGTAAAAGTGCCAGCAAAATCATTGGCAGTCTCAAACAAATTATGTTAAGCATAGTAACTACTTGGTAATTGGGTTATCTCAGTGCATGCTTGGAGCAAGGGGCATTTTTATTCTTTAAAACAATAAATGCTTGATTATTTTTCATTCAAATGAATTATTGTTGCTGGATAAGGAGAAATGTAGGGTGTGTTTGCAGGTGGATGTGTCTTTATAAGGACTCCTAAGAACTTTAGCAATTATTTTTACAATGTTGCTGACTCTGCCCCTGCCGCGGCTTGCTTCTCCACAGTGAAGAAATTGCAGAGGCCAGAAGGAGCTCCATACTGGGGAATTTTTCAATTTGACTGCCGAGTCCTCTCATCTTTTCTGTCCTTCCCTATAGCAAAGAGTATATTCACTCAGTGATTGTCATGGCAACCTTTTTTTGGGGTGGTCTCATGTCTTCCTGGGAGATAAATTTTTCATTGAAAATTTCAATTTCTGTGGAGGGGAATTAGTCACTCAAATTCCTGGCATTCAGCACGTCTGTGTCTTTTGAAAATTTCTCATTAGTCTCACCTCTCTGGTTATGGAAATGCTGTCTCAGGATAGATTTGGGAGGGCAGGGAGCACTTTGGAATTGTTTTTTTTTTTTCTTGACAAAGCAGTTTCAAGCAGCTTTTCTAATATACATGTTAAGTCTGTGGGGACAGCTAGTATGTAATTTAATCAGACTTGCATGTCTTCTGGGATTCTAGGGAAAGCTGGATTTTAGGGCGGACTTTGAGCAGGAGACACTTGTATTTCCCTTCTCCTTGCCCCATATATGAATTTTCTCTGCTTCGCTTTTCCTTTCCTCACAGCCAGCAGTAAGAAAATTTGTGCCTGCACTGACACCAACCACTGTATTAAAGCATGATAACTCAAACTAGAGGGTAAATTTGTCAGAAAAACCTGATGTAGATCCAGGTTACCAGGCAGCTGGGATATTTTTAAGCTGAGATTATCTGGGGTGAAATCCTTCCTTTTCCAGAGTTGGCCATTAACCTACATTTCCTCTAATTTTAGGGGAGCACCTGCGAATCTGCCCACAAGGCTATACCTGCTGCACCAGTGAGATGGAGGAGAACTTTGCAAACAAAAGCCGAAGTGAATTTGAAGCCATGATGAAAGAGGCTGGTCGCTCTGTGCAGGCAACACTGACAGCACAGCACAGGAGCTTTGACGGTAAGTAAAACCTCCTCAGTCTCCTCTGCTCAGGATCCAATCACTGATTAGTTTTCCAAGCAGTGTTAGAGTCAGGAGTTTGTGTTTTACATGCTTTTCTTTGCACCTTGCTCAACAATTTGCGTGAAGTGTTGACTTTCAATGGGAATTGTACCTCTTGGCAGTGGTTTTGTAAGACCAAGCCATTTTGAGAACTCAGTTTCAGAGCAGCCACTGAGGGAGGCTGGCAGGCAAAGGTGTACCTTGGCACCAACACAGCTTTTACAAGCGTGGTGTAATCAGGTCTTACCACAGCAGTGTAACATTTGAGGCAGTGATGTAAAACCTGGCACTGTGCCCTGAGCTGTAAGTTGGACACTGTGGTAAAAGTGACTGGACATAGCCCTCGGTAGGTGGGGAGAGTGTAAGGAGACATGGATTTTTCCTGTCCTTTAATGCAGCTTGCAAACGAAAAGGAGGTTAGTTCGCATTAGGTGCTTACAGCTGTCAGCTTCATGCAAACATCAGGAGATGTTGTAGAGCAGGGAAGGTCTTAGAGACCATGGTGCATAAGGTATTGTGGACAAAAAATCTCTCCAAAGTACAATATCCCTCCTAACATGCTAAACAAAGGCTAAGGGTGTCACTTTTATTGTGTCCTGGAGAATCTGTTTTGCAGTGCACAGTAAGCCTTGAGGTCTGAAGGCCGACGGAAATAAATGGTTTACTGGCGAAGTTGAGATGACCTATGATTCAGAAACTGTGTTCATTATCAGATTTTGAAGAAGGTCAGACATTTAGAATCATGGTCCTCTAACTTTATCAGCAGTCATCATATGGAATTATTGTGAAAAGAATAGGAGTTGAGGAAAGAAGCTCTAATAGTCAGAAAGGTGGAACTGGAAATTCAAGCAGTAAATAATAGCTCAAAAGAAATAAGCCTGACCTTCAGGGAGCTGATAACCAAGATGAAGTGCTTTTACACTAAACAGAAAGAAAAGGCAGTGCATCTCTGCAAAAAGCATTGTGACTGTGTGGCCAAGGTTGACCATAGCAAAGGCTTTCCTTTATAAGCTCAAAATTAATTGATTTTCACCTTCCTTAAAAGGCGATAATCAGGATTTTCAAAAGAGCCTTACAATGCTGACTGCTCAAACTGATGCCTGAATGGGACCTGATGTAGCTGCTGCTGAGCTCACTCACTGACCTCTGAAATGCAGCCCCTTTCAGGGGTTATTGCAGAACATCCCCAGCTGTGGTACCCTGTCCCTCCACCGCCCATTGCAGCACTGGCTGGTATATCTGCTCTTGATTTTTGCCACAGACACTCAAAAGAACATAGTTCTACATCTGTCACGTAAGAGAGCAAAACCTGATGGAAGCTTTGAGGATTACATGGATGAATAGAAATTGCCTAGTGAAGAGCTGGTCTAGTTTGAGTGAGATGTTTTGATGAATAAACCAAAGCAAAACCAAGCATATGAAACGGGGACACTTGTGTTCAGCTGCCAATTGCAGCTGTAAGGCCATTCCTTTGCTTTTATTCCTCAGCATTTTACAAAAATAGAGCTTTATTTCTGTTGTACATACCCAAGTTCTTTTAAGTATCAAACAAAGTGTTCAATAAGCCAAGTATTACTTTAACAGACCATAATACACAGATTATTGGTGTTTTGCAGTGGGAATAACCTCACTTGAGCCCACAATGCCAGGAAGATGTCTCCTGCTCCCATTATACCTTTTTCAGTTTGCTTAACTACCCTTACAATCAATACAGAGTTTATCATTTATGCAAGACATGATTAAAAAAAATCATGATGTTGTATCTCAGTTTCAAGCATGACTTTGATTATAAGTAGTAGCAATAGTATTTTTTCTTTAGTTATTGTATAAATGGCTTAAAATGGAGGGAATTCTGGTGATGGGACAATGGGATCACCTCAGGTCCTGAAACAATGCCATAAAAAACCATCCTAACTTTCAGAAAATGTTATTAATCACACCATTAACAAGACTTTTTACAGGTAGTGATGTTTAGAGCGGTTCAATAAAGGAGTTTTTAATGTCAGATTGATGATTTCTAGTCTTGCTGGCTCCAGATGCCTGGGTTTGCTGAATTCCTTCACAGCAGCCTAGAGTGCAGGATATGGGATTGCAGAGGTATTGATGCACAGCTTGTCTTCAAATCAGCAATTTCATTTGGCTTTAGGAGGATGTAGTGGAAGAGGCTCCACTGTTTGGGGATGTCCAACCCTTTTTCATGGTATTTGCAGATTAGAGATCAGATTATTCATATATTCTCTGCTAGCAGGTGTGGCACATTGAACTTTAGGTCTGGAGCTGTCTTATTTTTGGATTCATCAAGCTCTGTAAAGCCCTGAATTGTCAGAGTGCCTCTGCTCTGTGCTACAGCTTTGTCCCGTTGCAAGGAATTATATTCTATTGTATCGATCTCACTGGATGTTTCTGGGGCAAACACTCTGTGGCCAAGAGAGGAGTGTCCCTGTCTCATACAAAGTATTTTTAGTGACAATACATGTGTGAAATACAGGTGACATGTGATAGTAGCCATATATTCAAAGTAAGATATGTGAAACAAGATCCTATCTATGGTCTGAATTCTTTCTCTGCGTAGCAGAGGACATGTACCTTCTGGGATGCCATTCCTCCAGGATCTGCCAAGGCTAAATTTAAACTTTTACAGGCTACAGTATTGCTTAGATGTTTACTAGGGCATTTGTTGTTTTGCTTTATATTACTGTACTTAGCAGGATTTGGTGACATCGGTTTCAGGCCACACATGTGGTCATAGGCTTGCTGTTAACCTCTTAAATGAAAAGGTAGAATTTTGCTCTACAACCAACTGGTTTTAATTTAAAAAAGAAAAAAAAAACCCAGAAGCACAGGCTGTGAGTGATGGGAGCATATGCTTTTGATAAGTCAGTGCTAGGGAGGACACTGAGGTCGCAGTAGTGGTACTTCATTAGCAGGATTATGGGCACAAATTCTTTGTTAATTCTGATGTTCCAGGGCTCTTGCTTAAGCAGGTGCAGGGTGTAGTTACCTGGGAGCACAGCCTGTAGCAGAGACCTGCTGGAGGCTTTAGGTTGGTTTTGGTCAGTGTTCATTTGACTGATAAATTGAACATACCTCATGTTTTAGAAGAAAAATGTGAATAATAAAAATGAAAACTAGATTGGGAGTCTCAAAGGGAGCTGAGAAACAGTCTCTGTTGAGACTGGTGCTAAATATTGTTCTAAAGATGCTTCAAATATTATTTGCAGAATGTGCTCCCTTTCAAACTACTATCATATCAGTGGATGGGAAATTTTTGGTATCTGTTATTGTAAAGTTAAATGCTTTGACAAAGAGCTTTGTCCAAGCAGTTTTTCAGGACACCAGTGCAAACTGCCTGTGCCCCCTCTGCCGGCTGCAGAACAGGCTCCAGCCAGAACAGGGCTTTGGCTCTTAAACCTGCTGAGAGCAACTTACAAACATTGAGGAGGTTTGGGGGAGATACCTTGGGAAAATTAGTTTTTGGGTTTTGCATCTAACACAGCTGCATGTCAGTGTTGCACAGAGGCAGGGGACTGTGTTGTTCCTGTCGTTCCCCTTGAAATGTGTACCTCCAGAATCTGTTGCAGAGATGAGCCTGGAAAAAACTTCTGGACCACGTGGGAAAGGCTGGAGAAGTGATTTGTGATCCCTGGTCAGATCAGTCCTGTTCCAAGGCGGTGCTGCCTGGGTTGGCAGCAGGTGTTGGGGCTGCATGGCTGGGAGAGAGAAATGGTGCTTGGAGTGGCAGTGAGGGACTGCAAGCAGCAAGGAACAAGGTTGTTTTTCTAATCTTGGTGAAAGCTCACTTGTTGAGTGTCTAATCCTTGTCTGTCTCTCTCTTTTCTCCCTTTTTCTTCACTTAAATAATTTTTTAATAATACTGCAATGTTGTGCCAATCTTTCCTTTTGGTGCACTTAGCAAACAGTCCCTGTGTGACTGCTGACCTTTCGCTGGGAGCCAGGAAATCTGTCCTTTCAGAATTGTTTCATGTTTTCAGGAAATATTAACAAGCCAATCCAAAAATCTTGGCTTTTAGTCCACACTGTACAGTCTAAAGATGATTTGTAGCTCTCGTAAATTCTGATTTTTAAGCTGTGACAATCAAATGCAGATTAAAAATTATGTGTTTTATAGGTGGCTGCTGATTGGAACGCTGATGTCATGTAATAGCTTTCATAATGTCCCATATTGTCTGGAAACTGCATATGCTGAAACACAGACCATGCAGATAATTAACAGTGTTTGAAAGTTAGTTTCAGACAGTTACATATTTCTTATGAAGATGAATCATTGTTTTAAATGTTACAAGGTAGAGAACATCCCAGAAGCTGTTAAAATTTTAGAGATATCTGAAGGTCCCTTGTTTAAAGTTCAACCAAATGCGTCTTTGTCAGAGGACTGACTTATTTAACCCCCAGTACCTAGGGTTGCAGCCCCTAAAGGACTGTTGAAGGAATGTTTTTATTTGCATCCACATATACAGTGGATGCTTAAGGAAGCTGATCAGGAGGCTGTGGAGTAAGCCCAGGAGGTAGAGCTCGGTGTTACTCTCATTACTTTAAACCAGGATTAAAAATCAAAACCTGAATCTGAATTTTGCAGGTATTTTCTTAGTTGATGGTAATGTGAACCCAGCCCTGCTCACTTGAAATTTTAAGTTATCTAAATTTGGTGGTCTAAGCACCAAAAGATGTATTCTGAGACACTCTGTGCAGAAAATGACAACCAAAGCAATGGTTGTCTGGGCCATAGGGGCTGCAGCGTCTGTGTCCCCAAACATGTTGTACCAACACGACTGCTTGTAGTGGTTTAACCCGGACTGA
Source organism: Serilophus lunatus (assembly GCA_013399895.1). Lineage (NCBI taxonomy): Eukaryota > Metazoa > Chordata > Aves > Passeriformes > Eurylaimidae > Serilophus > Serilophus lunatus. Next base: position 679,622 of record VXBA01003842.1, read on the forward strand.
GTGCCAGGAGCCCACTACAGCCACCTTCTCACTCCCCCTTGCCCAGCTATAGAGGAGAGAGAGAATAAAACGAGAGGTTTCGTTATTCATGATAACAACTACAGCAGATTCTTTCTTAATCACCGTCACAGGCAAAACAAGACTCCATGTGGGAATGATAGTCAGGTTTATTACTAACAAGATCAGAGCTAAGAGTGAGAGACAATAAGAGACACCTTTTACCCCCCACCCCCTCCTTCTTACATCCAACCTATTCTCCTGCAGCGGTCAAGGCAAAAGGCGAGGTGGGGGGGAGGTGTTGCTGTGGTCAGCTGCTGTTCTCAGCCACTGCTTGGGGAGAAGAGTCCTTCCAGCCGCATTCCATGGGGTCCCATCCCTCACAGGATACAGTTCCTCTCACAAACTGCTC